>CM043700.1:113797399-114199899 GCA_023935145.1 Bretschneidera sinensis
GATCAAGAAAGATTTCATCACATGTTCTAGTGATCTTTATGCCTAAAATAAAGTTAGCCTCACCAAGATCTTTCATATCAAAATTGTTATTAAGCAATAATTTAGTTTCTTTGATAATCTCTAAATTAGAACAAAAAAATTAAGAGATTATCCACATATAGGCTAACAATCACATACATATCATGAACTCTTTTAATGTATATACATTTGTCCACTCATTGGATTTAAAATCATTTTCTATTTTGCACATGTCAAATTTTTCATGTCATTGTTTTGGGGCCTGCCTTAGACCATACAAAGATTTGGTCAATTTACACACTTTCTTTTCTAGTCTTTCTCAAAATACTGCATCACGTGATGCTAAAACTTCTTTCAATGTTATGAGAGTATCTCCAACATTGTATTTTTATTTTTTTTCCCTCGTTATTTTTTAAATTTTTTTATAAAATTATTTCCGTGAAAAATAAGACTCAAAATAAATAAATAAAAAATTATGTTACATTTATAAACATTGTGTGCTACCTTTTTATGCTTTCTAGCAGCTCACTGTACTAATTAGCAGAATCAACACACTTTTTTTATTTAGTACACGTGTACTTTGTATATTCTCCCAGGATAGTTGCTAATTACTAACTGTTTATGTGTGTATTATTATTTAACTGCTTTATGTCATATTCTTTTTACAAACATACAAACATTTGCTTTAGCAGTTAATATCATTACATTGCTTACATGCTTTGTACATCATGATATTATACATTTTTATTACAATAACTACACATTATTTATTGCAACACTTTCCTTTCTTCGATTTTTAAACATAACATTTTAGCACTTTAGTACTCTTGAACATGATGCGTTTTTTTTTTCAGTGTTGTTACACTTACACTACAGGTCTTTCGTATGTGCAACTTTACATATGAATTAAACTTTTTCCTACTTACCTACCCACAAAAAAAAAAAACAAATTATTGTGTATTACAGTCTTACTTTTACACATTATGCATTACCTAGTTTTTGTATATGTGCATGTAGCTTTTTTTTTTTTAAATGCCCCTCAACAGGAAATTTCACATGCATATTCCTTGCCTACAAACATGTCATGATTTATAATCACGTATATATCAATAAGATTTCATTATCTGTTTGAAATCAACCTTTTTGATTATAGAACTAGAAATTGAAATTCTTTCGCATAACAAGAGTGTGTAACATTTCCTTTAGAGTGAATTTCTTTCCAGAAGTGAAATTTAACTTAATTGTACCTTTTCCTAAAATTTGAGTTTTATGAGAATCATCAATCATAACAATTTTGGGTTATTTATAAGGAGTATAAACTTTTAAACCAAAATTTTTTGTCATAGCAGATATGCCTTGAGACACTAGAATCTGCCCACCACCCTTATGAACTTTCCACCAAGTTAATTTCAGTTATCATAGCCCACAAGTGGCTTCTCGGTAACATTGGCCTGAGGAATAGACCCTTGTTTCCGAAATCGACAATTTCGAGTAATATGCTCACTTTTGCCACAAGCAAAGCACCCATCATTTTGGTTTTGTTTAGAAGGGTAATTTTGGTTCTTACTCATTTTACTCGAGTTTCCCCTACTTTGATTTTGGTGAGTGAGTCGTTGCCCCAAATTTTATTTTTCAAATTTCTCCTCTTAGGCTTCAATTGTGCATGATTTCTCATATTTGATTCTTTGGACAATTTCTCACTAGAAATAAAATTTACTCTGGTTTTTCACTATTTGAAGTAAACTCCCTTGAAACGAAATGGCTTATTCAAATCACTAATTTTCTCGGTATCTTTCTCCTCAACATCCTTCATGAGTATTGATTCACCTTAAAATTGTTGGTACAATTATAAAAATTTACTTGAAATAATAAATAAAAAATATTTTATAAAAAAGAAAGAGTTACCTAGCATTAGATTGAGGCGCGACACTCGCTCTCTTTAAGGTGATTGAAGTCACTGCGGAAGTTACTTTCTCAACCGATGCAATAGGTCACTGACTTGTCATCTCTATAATATAACAGCCTAGATATACTATGCTGTATAGCTCTTATAATATTGTAGTTAGAAGAGAGCCCAAAAGCTTCACAAAATATACCCTTATTTGCTCCAGAAAATTAAAGAGAGCAATATGAAAATATAGAAAGAATTTTAGAGAGAAATTTTTAAAAGTACAACTCTTCTTCTAGATTTTCTATCTTTACTTCTATGTTCAAAGTTTAGGCCTACAAGGTTATTTATAGGCTAAAGGTTAAGAAATGGTTAAAATTAATGGAGTAATTAGTAAATCTTAGTGGAGTTTAATGCGTAATTAGTGGAGCAATGTAGTTTCAAATGTAACTTAATTAACTTTAAGTGCATGAAACATTGCCCACTAAAAATTCTCATTTTCCCATATTAAATGTACATTTATTTATTTATTATTAAAATATCAAACATAATGTTTTACACATCTCTCTCTCTCTCTCTCTCTCTCTCTCTCTATAACCGTTACGTAGTGACTCAAGTTCGTGGGAGGACATTTGGAGTATATACACCATGGACTTGCACTCTGTGCTTTCTTTGTGCATTTAACCTCGAAAACAAGCCACTGTACTTGTACCTATTCTATAATACGATGGCCATTGCAAATCTGATGACTGTTGGCATCTTTGCAGGTATGTGTATTCGTAATTGAATTTGCCATTTTACTTTGAATTTGCATAGAAGTTTCCAGGTTTATTTGTCTTGCATTGTCATAGTTTGTTTCATGAGGATTGCAGATTGGTGAATTGAGCTCGGAGTCTGCTTTTATTCTAAAGATGCCTTTTGAAACATCAATTTTTCTTTAATTTGTAGCCTTTGTTGCATCAAACTGAAGCTACGATTATGCTGAAACAAAGCAGGCCTAAGCCTCTAAAAGACTGAAACATGCCCAAGCAATTCTGGGTGAAGCTTGTGCTTTGTTCAGCCGGGTTGCTTGTCATGTTTGTTGTTTGTGCTGATTTGCTTGATTATAAAGTTTAGCATAAAAAATTCAAGCTGAAATTTAAACACGGTTGTGGAAAAACTGCGTGTGCGCACACACTTTAACCCTTGATATCTCAATTATGTTGTGCTTTACTGCAGATGTTTTCTATTACTATTATTTTGCGCTTAAATTTGGACCGTTCTACAACTTTAGGGAAGTCGTGACCTTTAACTTCAATTAACTGATGCTTTTAACAGGCACATCAATAATATGAATGCTGTTGCAGTGGAATGCACATAAGCAGATTCTTGTCACACATTCTTGAAAACAAAATGATTTGCTGCCAGTTGCCCGATTTCTTTGCCAATGCATTCAGAATTTCTTGCTACGAATTTGATGTTTTAATCGTAGTTTGTCATCCTGCATCTTCTCAAGGCTTTTACAGTTAAGATGCCAAATTCTGTGTTCTAAACTTTGAGAAGAATGTTAAAAAGTGTATTCAATTGCAGAATTTATTTTGCATATATAGATTATAATCAAGAGGCTGTTGTTAGTTCTAGTTTGGTTAAGCTAAACTTAGCCACTTAAATTCCACATATCAAACTCTTTTCCAAGAACATTTACCACTTCTATCACTGGCTTTGCTAAACCTGTTTATGTAAGTCTGAGGCAATGTTAGTGTTATGCTAACAACTGGGATAATTTCCCTCATTTTGCAGCCTTGCATGGAAACCTAAAATTTAATACTAACAACAGGGATAATACTAGAACTGTTACGTACCTGAAAGCAGATGTCCACCAGACTGACTACCTTAAAGCAAGTTTCAAAATGAGATTTCGAGAGTCAATACGCATTTCTAGCAGTTCCAGTACAGAGATGGTTCCCTAACTTTTCGCTCTCAATTTTGATATCTTCATCTAGTCACCAGCAGACAATACACGAAAACAACAGAAGACATTTGTACAATTGCTCACCTACCTACTTATATTCTGAAACTGGAATTTGGAAAGGAATTAAGGGTGCCCTCCACCTAAGGTATAAGCTCTCTAACATGTTATCAAAAAATTTAGACCACTTCTTTCCTGAGTGCATTCACCTACTTGGCCAGATGGCAATGTTTTTTTAATAAACTCCAACAGTCATTCAGATGCATGCCCATCGCTATTTGCTCCGACCTCAATCCTTTGCAATGTCTATGATCCACTCAATCATCTTGATAGAATGAAGAATCAGACAAATCCAATGACTCGTTTTGAGCAGCTTCTGTATTCTCACTTGTTGTCAATGATGCCAACAAGACTTCATCTGTATTAAGCTTCACAATCTGTTCTAGTGTGATCGACTCAGAAGGAAGATTTGCTGCCATATCTCTCTTGGCTGCATCTAAATTAACAATTGTTGTGGAAAGAGTTAAATTGAAATTGAAATTTGACGGCTCATTCTCAACAGTTCTTCCTGATTTTCCATTCTGCTCCCTGACAACAGCTTGTGAGAATGTTTTCCTTGTGTTGGAAGTTACATTTGCATCATGGATTGGCTCAGACAATATACCTATTCCCTTGAGAGAACTGAGGTTCTCCGTCAGTATCGATCTTGAATTACTTTTCAATTCTGGTTTCTCATTTGCCTCTGCCTCAATTGATGAATTAGACCTCGAGCCAATATCTAAATTGGCCAGATTTAACTCATCATCTTTATCTTCACCGTGCTCAGGATTTCTTAAACCATTCATATCAGCGTTATCCTCCTTGATGCCATTCTTTTTCTTTTCATGCTCTAGTTTGACATTTTCTGTATTCTCTGTCTCTTCTTCTTTCAACTTTCTCAAACCGCCAATTTCAAACAAATTGCTTGTGGTGTGGGTGCTATGCACCACAGCACTGGAGGCATCATCACCCTTGTAATGTTCTTCTCTTGCCTCCTGGGAATTCCTTTCACCTTCATATTGGACGTGATCCTCCAATGAACTAGTGACTTCACTTTGATGTCCCTTCTCATCAGTCTCTAATTCTTCGCTTTCATCTCCCCTCTCCCTATCTTCTTCATCAATAAGGTCCTCTACTTCTTCAGGTTCATCATCTTCCGCCTTCTCTTGATCATGGCCATCTATCTCGTCATCTCCACCCCCTCTTCCTTCGTCCTCACTTTCTTCATGCTTGGTCTCTTCTGCATCTCCCAAGTCTTCTTTTTGTGTATTTCCTCTTATCTTGGAAGTTGATGCTTGTACTTGAGGATCAAGATCCTTCCTTCCGAGTTTTATGGTTTCATGCACACTATGCACCTCTTCTGATAGTGTTCCAGCGCCCTCGACATAAGCCTTCCTTTTATCATAGGAGTGCTTGACTTGATTAAGCAACCAGATACAAATGGCAAGCAACAGACATGCCTGAATAACATGTTTCAGCTTGAAGCCTTTAGACCTCTGGGTTCTACTAGGTACTTTTAGCATTTGTCAACCCTTCAAATCTTTATAATTCCTCCAGTTATCAGAAGCAGATGGTATACACAACCTGTACAAGAAGGATTAAGCATCCCAAGAAGATGATCAGCAAACGATGTAACCAATGAAAAGCACAACAAATGGTTGAAATGTCAACTTAATAAACTCACTTATTTTAGACCCTACTCCAAAATTCATAGAAGCAAATTCTCTCCCTACTCCAATTAAGCATTAGACAAACGCATACAAGAAAACCAATTTTGAACCAGTTTTCATTTCTGTCATGCTGCCAATAAAAGCCAACATCTTCAGTTACAAGCTAGGATCACTACTGCACCACCATAACTACTTGAACCAAAATAAATGTTGAAATCTTATATACGATATGTTATTTGGTTTTCCAACAATGGCAATTTCCCCAAACTTTGGACGAATATTCATAATTAAGCTTGGTAAAGTATATGCATTTTTTCCTATTGGGTTTAGACTCCAGACTCCAGACTCCAAACTCCAAAATCCCCACCAACCAAACAGAACATTACCAACATCTAACTTTCCAAGTAATCTGTGGCAGGTAAAGCATAGAGGAAACTGTCTTATTGGCAGCTAATTAATAACAATATACAGTACACAACAGTACAACATTATACAAGTACCCTGTTGTGAGTTGTCAATCTTAGCCAAATTAACCTTATTTTAAATTGTAAGCACTAGGAATCAGATAACGCCATGTATTGAAAGAAACAGAACTACGGCTACCTAGAGTAACACAAAACTGAAGACCCATCACAAAGAAGAAAAAAAAGAGAGAAAAGAAATCCCCTTTAAAATGATCACAAGCCAAAATTGATTTCTCATGAGAAAAACAGATCAACCCATGAGTTATCACAAGCCAAAATTGCATTCTTATGATAAAAATAGATCAACCCATGAGCAGAATAACCACAAGAAACAATAATAAACCCAAACATAGAGAATTTGACAAAGGAATTAAGGAACAGAATGGAGGATTCAAACAACAAATCTTAACAACGATTCATAAAAACAATGCACGTTAAAATAATAAGTGAAAATAGAGGTACCCGTGAAAAGCTGAGCCGCAGATCCGTTTTAAACTGAGAGCTAAAATGAAGAAAGGAAAAATGGAAAACTCTCAGGCTTTGTAATTTGATATGCATGTAGCTAACCGCGCAATAGTAAATATTATCAACAAGAAAATAGTTTCTCCTAAGAAATGGGGAAGAGAAAAAAGAGTACAGGGGTAGTTAAGGGAAGTGAATAACGTGTCCCTCTATAATAAATTCAGAATAACACCAAAAACACTCACGAGTAAATGAGTGATTGTGAGAGTGTTGTCTCTGAGTGTGGAGCAGTGAGAAATGTCAATCATAATTTAATTAAAGCACTTGCTAAATTGCAACTACTTAATTTAGCAGTAATTTTCACTTGTTTCCTTGACGTTATCAAGGTGTCGATTGTAATAGTATCATGTGGACGTGCTGAAACAACATTTAAGAAAACAAACAGCGTCAGATCCTCACATTACTCTCTCTGCCATGGCCCATTGATGTTCCAAATGTTTTGTTTCCAGGCCACTAACCAAGCACCAATCAACCTCTGCTCTCTGTGCCTTAATTAGAAATCACCGTTTGATGATAATATGATTTTGCTTTTTTATTATTTGAAAAAAGAATTTTCGCTATGAATGCTTGACACGTACATCATTAAAAATTAAAATCAATAACATACGTGTCAAATATTTAAGATTTTATTGAAGGATAGAGGCAATCTAAGAAATGAAAAGGAACATAACCCTAATTCAATACATGCGAATTAAAAAAATATATTGGGTTAGCTTAGATTAATCTCAATTGTTGGATGTGTGGATTTGTATAGACACGGTTAGAACAAGCCAAATTATCTCAAATATTCGTAGAAAAAAAAAATAATTATTAGGACAGTTATTTCCAAATTAGTTATGAATTTGTGCAAATACACAGGAATATTTTGTTTATCTATATTTATTATTTTTTTATTATATTTTATCTTATAGCTTTTCAACTATTCATTATATCCAATTTTTTAATCGGAGTATTTTTTTATCTATTAGCCTTTCCTTTTCCTCGTTATATTTAAATTTTGTACATATCCATTATTCTAAAATTTTGTATATTTCAATATTCAGTCTATCTTATTTCATCTTAATATTCTACATTTTTATCTATATCTATTAGATTTTTTATTCAAAATTTGTATCTCAATATATAAATTATTATATTTTATCTTCAAAATTTCTTACTTTTATTGGTGTCTATTAACTTTTTGGCGTGGTTTGGTAATGCTTTAAGTGGAGATGAAAAAATGGCTTTAATCTCCACTTAAAGTATTATCCAAACCAGGCTTTTATCACCTAAATATATTCAAATTTTGTATATTTCAATATCTAAATTTATCATATTTTATTTTAAAATTCTTGATTTTTTCTATTAGTTTTTTTTAAAAAATCACAGACTTATATATTTCAATATCTATATTTATCTAATTTTATTTTAAAAATCTGGATTTTTTTTCGCTTTTTCTCTCATGACATTTTTTTTATCTAATTGCTTTTCAACAACTCATTATATTTAATTTTTTAATCAAAGAATTTTTATTTATCTATTAACTTTTTCCGTTTCCTTATTATATTAAAAAAATTATATTTCAATATTCAGTTTATCTTATTTTATCATTAAAATCTTGTATTTTTTATCTATTATTTTTTTCTATATTTATTAGCTTTTTTTTATCTCCTCATTATAATCAGATTTTGTATATTTCAATATCAAACTTATCTAATTTCATCTAAGCAACAGAGTTAACAATATCTATTAGCTTTTTTATCTCCTCATTGATGTGTATTTCAATATTCAAACTTATAATTTATTTAATTTTAATTTTTTTTTGTATATTACCTTATTTTATATCTATTAGTTTTTTTTCTTATTTTAAGAGCACTTTTTATCTATTAGCTTTTTAACTATTCATATTTTTTATCAGAGCATTTGTTTATCTATTAGCTTTTTTATCATCTCATTACATTCAAATTTTGTATCTACTATATTAAAATTTTATATATTTTAATATTTAGCTTATCTTTTTTCATCTTAAGAATCTTGTAATATTTATCTATTAACTTTATGTATATACATAAGCATTTTTTATTTCTTCATTATATTTAAATTTTATATATTTGAATATATATTTGATTTGATTATAACAAATCCATTTATGGTCCAAAAATTCAACCTTTTGGCTGTTTCAACCTTTTGGCTGCCTCAACCTTTTGGCTGCCCATTGATTGTGGTAACTAATGTATGGAATACGGACGGACATTGTTGATGGGAGAATAAGTATAAATACATGGTTTGGTCCCTAGACTCTAGATTACTTGTTTTCTTTCGATCATGCACCATCAAATTGGAGAGTTCTGAGAGTCTAGAAGTATCAATACTGAGAGAATAGCAGATTGCGTAAGTGAAAAGCTTCAATGGCCAGAGGTATGTTTACGGTCCATATAATTCCGCATTTGATCTATATGCTATTTAAATTGTTTAGTATGTTTAGATTATATTTAAGTTTTAACATTTGGTATCAGAGCATTGTTTGCCTCTGCCTTGAAGTATTAAGCAATCTGTAAAACTTTCATTTTATTGGGTTTTGAAAACTGGTCAAAAACGACCCGGCTGAAGGTTGAAAACAACTGTATATTGAAAAAATTACTATTTTTTCCTTCCGTCGTTTAGGAAAATATCTTGCTGTTTAAGAATTCGGTATCTTTCCAAAAACACTATATATATATATATATATATATATATATATATATATATATATATATATATATATATATATTTGGAAGTTCATATTTTGGTCTAATATTTTATGGATTTTCATAATTTTGCATACTATTTGTAATTATTTGCAAAAACAAATTATAAAAAAAAATGTTTATAAACCCTTATAAGTATTTATTTTATTTATGTGCTTAAAATTATGTTGCTATGTATGTATAATTTTATTTTTATAGTTATGCATGCAATTTAAGTTTAAATAGTTTTAGTACATAAATAATTTATTTTGGGCATTTATTTGTAATTTTTGTGATTATTATGCACAAATTAAGATTTTGTATATATAATATTAATGTTAGTTCTATATATGTAATTTTGGTTAAATGCTCATATTTCGCATGAATTTTTTTTTATTTTTCAATTCATACTTTTAGAATGAGTTTATTTTGTGCAATGAATTAAATTAAGTGCATAATATTATTTTTAATTATGCAATTTATGTTTTATTTATGAAAATTTTATTTATATATGATAACATATTATTAAGTTTAGATATTGTTAGATTATGTAAACTTAGGTTATTCTCATAAAACTTAATTTGTGCATAACACATTAAGGTTCATAATATATTAGTATGAACAATTAAGTTAAAAATTATGAATGATTCATAAACAATTTGTAGTAGGCATAAAATAGCATGATCTGGGACAATGTTCTATCTAAGGATTCTGGTTTTTAATGAGGCTTTGTCCTAATCAATTATCATAGGAGCACTCTTAGTGATTGCCTATTATATTACTGTATAATTGTTCTTAGGCATTAAGTAGAGCCTAAAATATAGTAAATATAAATGTCTAGTGAACCATTTAATTTTAAATATTTAAATAACAGCCACATCATCTTTAATTATATAAAAATTATATATTAAGTGGATTAGGATCACATAATGGACATTAATTGTAATTAATTATATAAATATAATGATTTTACCCTACAGGGATTTTATTATGTTTATATAATTAATTAGGATAATATATTAAAATTAGTTTTTCTTAATTTACCCACAGGAGTTAGGAAGAATTAATTTAATAGTTTTATCATAAAGTTTAAAGATAGAAAAACATCAAACTATAATCATAATATACATTATGAATTTAGTAGAAATAGTTTGATAAAATCTATCATAAATTATAAAGAATCTTATTGAATTAAAAATTTAGCCCACAAGTAATTTTTAATGAAAATTAGATTCAATTTCAGCATGTTTTTACATTGGTAAAACATGCAATTTAGAGTATTAGACCTCAAATCTTGACATAAGCTTTTGGACTTTATGCAGTTTCTCAACCCACTAGTTTTTCTGATATCCGTTGTGACATACCCGAACTTAGGGGAGATAACTATAAGGTATGGAAGGAGAGGATTCTCCTCCATCTAGGGTGGATGGACATAGATTAGGCTATTAGGAAGAACGAACCACCTGCAATCATCGATACCAGCACTCCAGCTGCGGTCGCGCTATATGAGCAATGAGAGCGATCCAACCGGCTCAGCATGATGTTTATCAAGATTAAGATAACTGCTGGTATACGTGATTCTGTCGACCAACATGAGAAAGCTCGTGATTTGCTGAAAGCCATTGATGATCAATTCGTAACTTCAGAAAATGCATTGGCAAGCACCTTGATAATGAAATTATCATCCCTCAGACTCACCAGCATAAAAGGTGTGCACGAGCACATAATGCAAATGCGTGACATTGCGGCTCAACTTAAGAAACTCGAGGTTGATATGTCGGAGTCATTCTTGGTGTACTACATTCTGAACACCCTTCCAACTTAGTACGGGGCTTTCAAAATATCGTACAACACACATAAATACAAATGGTCAATCAATGAATTAATGACCATGTGTATTCAAGAAGAAGAGAGACTTGTGACGGAACTGGGTGAGAGTGCAATGATGGTTACTACCCATGGGAAGGACAAAGTTAAACCTATCAAATCTCAAGCCAATCACAAAGCTAATTAGAAGGGGAAAGGTAAAATACCACCTCAAGCTGATATCAAGAAAGAAAAAAAAAGTGTTTCTTTTTGTAAAAAGAATGGACATATGAAGAAGGAATGCATCAAATTCCAAAAATGCCTTGAGAAGAAAAGTAATCCAGCCTCGTTTGTTTGTTATAAATCTAATATGGTTAACATTAATATTAACACCTGGTGGATCGATTCTGGATCTACAATCCATATTGCAAACTCCTTGCAGGGTATACAAAACCTAAGGAAACCAGTGGGAAATGAGCAAAGCATCTTATCAGGCAACAAGATAGGCTCATAGGTGGAGGCGATTGGAATTTGTGTTTTAACTTTAAGTAGTGGCTTTATTTTAAAATTGGAAATGATTTTTTATGTACCAAGTTTCTCATGAAACTTGATTTCTGTTTCTGAACTTGTACCATTTGGATATTCCTTTAATTTTCAAGACATATCTTTCAGTTTATTTTATAAAACTGATTGTGTTGAGAATGATATTTTGTCTGATGGTCTTTATCGTCTTTATTTGCAAAATGATGCCACTTATAGTTTAATGCATATTCAAACTGGCATTAAAAGGTGTAATATTAACGAGGACTCCTCTATATTATGGCACCAGAGATTATGACATATCTCTATAGAAAGAATTAAGAGATTAATGAATAAAGGGGTTCTTAATACTCTAAATTATACTGATTTTGAGACTTGTGTGGACTGCATTAAGGGGGTGTGGACTGCATTAAGGGAAAGCAGACCAACAAGTCCAAAAAGGTGCTAATAGAAGTTCAGACATATTAGAAATCATTTATACTGATATATGTTGTCCAGACATGGACGCACATGGTCAGAAATATTTCGTCACTTTTATCGATGATTACTCACGATATATGTATATCTATTTGCTTCATAAGAAGAATGAAGCATTGGATGCCTTCAAAGTCTTTAAGACTAAAGTTGAGAACCAATGCGGAAAGCAAATACAAATTGTGAGATCCGATAGAGGTGGAGAATATTATGGTAGATACACAGAAAGTGGACAAGTACCTAGTCTTTTTGCCAAATTTCTTCAAGAACATGGGATTGTTGCCCATTACACTATGCCTGGTTCCCTGGAATAGAATGGTGTTGTAGAAAAAATAAATCGAACATTGATGGATATGGTGCGGAGTATGCTTAGCAACTCCAATCTTCCTACATCCTTGTTGACTGAAGCACTAAAGACGACAACGTATATATTAAACCGAGTACCAACTAAGGCTGTTCTCAAGATACCATTTGAATTATGGAAAGGTTAGGAACCGAGTTTGCGACATATGCGCGTTTGGGGATGTCTGTCTGAGTTGAGGATTTTTAACCCACAAGAGAAGAAACTGGATCCGATGACCATTAGTGGGTATTTCGTTGGATATGCCGAAAGGTCCAATGGTTACAGGTTTTATTGTCCAACTCATACTACTAGGATTGTGGAATCAAGAAATGCTAAGTTTCTAGAGAATGACATGATCAGTATGAGGGATCAGTTCAGGAACTCAGAACCTACACATGATCATACATAACCTGTATATGATCATACAGAATCTCAACCTTCATCAAATGATAGATTGGTTATAGTTCATAGCACACCTCAAGTACAAGCTCGTATTGACCAATCAATCATTGAGGTTCCACAAGCTGCTGACAATATTCTAATAGATCAAGCAGTTCAAGAAATACCACAAGCTCCTGAACAACCAGTTGAACCACAAGCTCCCCTTAGAGACATTGGTACAACATTAAGAAAATCTACTAGAGACAGGAGATCAGCAATTCCTAGTGATTATATTGTGTATCTACAGGAATCTTACTATAAATTTGGAGTCGAAAATGATCCTGAAACCTTTTCACAAACCATGAGTTGCAAAGGGTCAACCTTGTGGCACAATACCATGAAGGAAGAGATGAATTCCATGAAAAGCAACGGAGTCTGAGATCTTGTAGAGTTGCCTAATGGGCGAAGGTCATTGGTTGCAAATGGGTTTTTAGGACCAAGAAAGATTCATTAGGCAACATTGAGAGATACAAAGTGAGACTCGTTGCTAAGAGATTTACTCAAAAAGAAGGAATCGATTACACGGAGACTTTCTCTCCTGTATCTAAGAAATATTGTCTTCGTATTATTTTGGCATTAGTTGCTCATTTTGACCTTGAGCTGCCACAAATGGATGTAAAAATCGTATTTCTTAATGGAGATATGGAGGAAGAGGTTTATATAAAACAACTTGAAATTTCTCCTCTAATGATGGTGAGCATTTGGTTTGCAAGCTTAAGAAATCCATATACGGTTTAAAACAAGCCTCCCATCAATGGTATTTTAAATTCCATGAAGTAATTTCTTCATTCGGTATTGTTGATGTATATACCAGAAGGTCAGTGGGAGTAAAATTTGTTTTCTTGTTATATATATGGATGATATTTTACTTGCAACTAATGATAAAGGCTTGCTACATGAAGTGAAACAATTTCTCTCTAAAAATTTTGATATGAAAGATATGGGTGAGACATCTTATATCATTGGCATTAAGATCCATAGAGATAGACCTCGAGGTTTTTTAGGTCTGTCACAAGAATCCTATATCAACAAAGTTTTAGGGAGATTTCAGATGACAGATTGTTTACCAAGTGTAGCTCCCATTGTGAAGGGTGATAGGTTCAATTTGAACCAATGCTTGAAGAATGATTTTGAGAGGGAATCCATGAAGATCATTCCATAGGCTTCTGCGGTCGAAAGTCTTATGTATGCTCAGGTCTGCACTAGACCTGACATTGCATTTGTTGTAGGGATGCTAAGGCGATATCAGAGTAACCCAGGTACAGACCACTGGAGAGTTGCAAAGAAAGTAATGAGGTATCTTCAAGGAACTAAAGACTACAAGCTTATATATAGACAGGCAGACAATGTGGATGTGATTGGCTACTCTGATTCAGACTTTGCTGGCTGTGTTGATTCACGTAAATCAACATCAGGGTATATTTTTCTGATGGCAGGTGGAGCTGTGTCTTGGAGAAGTGTCAAGCAGACATTGACTGCTACTTCTACTATGGAAGCCGAGTTTGTATCCTGTTTTGAGGCTATTTCACATGGTGTATGGCTTAGGAGTTTCATTTCTGGGCTTAGAGTCATGGATTCTATGTCTAGGCCATTGAGAATTTTCTGCGACAATTCAGCTATTGTCTTTATGACTAAGAACACTAAAGTGGAAGTCGAAGTAAACACATCGACATTAAGTATTTAGCAATAAGAGAACATGTAAAAGAAAAGAAAGTGATCATTGAACACATTAGCACTAAATTGATGATCGTTGATCCTTTAACTAAGGGCATACCACCTCTGAAATTCAATGATCATGTAGAGAAAATGGGACTTGGTTCCATTTTGTAATTGTATACATACAGTTTATTAATGAAACTCTTATATATTTTGATGTTTTCTCATATTCATGTGCACCTTAATTTCTTTGAGAAAATTCATCTGTATAGGACCAAGAATAAACATAGGGCTTATTCATTAAGAAATGTTGCCACATGAAGAATAATACTTGAGGAACTAAATGCATCGTAATACATGGAAAGTAATACTCACTCTTAGAGGACTTATCGCCATGATTCATGTATTTACTTCTTAAAATATAACCAATGGGATTAAGTTAGGTTAAATGTATTGACCAAGTGGGAGAATGTAACCAATCCATTTATGGTCCAAACATTCAACCTTTTGGCTACCCATTGATTGTGGTAACTAATGTATGGAATACGGACAGACGTTCTTGATGGGAGAACAAGTATAAATACATGGTTTGGTCCCTAGACTCTAGACTACTCATTTTCTTTCGATCATGCACCATCAAATTGGAGAGTTCTGAGAGTCTAGAAGTACCAATACCGAGAGAATAGTAGATTGTGTAAGTGAAAAACTTCAATGGTCGGAGGTATGTTTACAGTCCATATAATTCCGCATTTGATCTATATGCTATTTAAATTGTTTAGCATGTTTAGATTATATATATCATCTCAAAACTACATTTAATTAATATCAGTAAAATTAATTTTTTTTCTAAAAGAAAAACTAATAGAGTTTTAAATTTTAAATAATAAGAGTTCTGAATGCATATGAAGTATTTAATAAGATAAAGACTATCTTAGATAAACCCTTTGTGTGGGACACAATTATTCGAAATTTAAATTTAAATAAAAAACTTTACTGATGAAATTTATTTGGCAGTTAACACTTTAGTTTCCATAAAAATAAAAATAAAAAGCTTAAAGTGTTCTATTTAGTAAAATTGAAAAAAATAGAAAATGCTCATGTATACATCTAGGTCACTGTCTATATGGGCACTGTCATGTTTACATATATCTTTGATCCTTAAACTGCCACAAATTTATTGCGACTTAAACTATTGTTAGGTTTAATGCCTCCATGTTGAGATATATGCATATTTAATTTGTTTTATAGAAAATCTTAACATTATCCAACAAAATAAGAGTATGCAATGTTATTTACAAACCAAAAGCATAATACACTGCAGAACATCCTCATGAAAACTTACATTTCCTCATTTAAAGTTGGTAGCTTGGCAAGCCCATCAACGACCATATTACTTGTTCTATGAATATGAATGCGACAAACAGAAAATGTTTTTCATGAGACCTTTAACCTCGTCAATGATATTCCTATAAAAATAATAATTGTGAATTATATATATTTGATCACTTTCGCTATTGTCGCTGAATTAGACTCCAACATCATAATGCGTATCATATTTAGTTTGTACATTCATAATCTTATTAAATAATATTAAAAGACTGAACGGCTTATTATTTATCTAAATATTTAATCAAAAAATAATTTACTAAATCATTTTCAAAATTTTATTGATAAGTGTAATATTTAATTCACTTTTTGCTTCAAAGCATGAAAATTTCATTAACGAAGTACTTAATGTATCAAAGTTCTTAGTGGCAAATTAAAAAATATAAAAAAAACCTCGAAAAATGCAATTGATAGTAAACTCGATCGAGCATTTTTATTTGTAGATTCACTTAAAGAATGGTAAAAATATTATCTTAATTAAAAATCAATAAAAAGACCAGCTAAAACATCTCTTCACTTAAACAAATGTTTTGCTTCCAGACCACTAACCAAGCACCAATCAGTCTCTACTCTATGTGCCTAACTTAGGAACCACCGTTGGATGATAATATGATACTGCTTTTTTTATTTGAAAAAAAAAAGAATTTTGGATGCTTGAGCGTATACTATTAAAAATTAAAATCAACAATGACAGCGTAAGTGTCAAATATCTAAGATTTTATTAAAGAATTGAGGCAATCTAAGAAATGAAAAGGAACCGAACTCTAATTCAATACATGCAAATTAAAAAAGAATGTTGGGTTAGTTTAGATTAATCTCAATTGTTGGGTGTGTGGATTTGTATACACGCTATTAGAACAAGCCAAATAATCTCAAATATTCTTAAGAAAAAAATAATGATTATTAGGATAATTATATTCAAAAGAAGTTAAATATATTTGTCCCATTGAATTTGACATAATGTACACTTACTCCTCGTAGTTTTAAAAATGACGATCACCCTATTTATCATATACAATTCCATCACATGGGTTAACTGATATGAAATTATGCTCGTTAAATACAAACCCGTCATATAATTAATATAGGCTTTCTTTTTCAAAAAAAAAAATGCATCCATCCCATAAGATGCAGTGATTTGATATTCCGAGAATTAACACTAGTGGCATATATCCAAATCGAATCATGTGCAAAAAATAAAATTGCAAATTCGCCCATTAAAAATTTTATGAATCAACACTGGAACTGTCAATCGAAGCTGTAGGAGACATTGAAAGATAATAAAGAGAGGAACTTTGGGTTTTCGTCAATAAAACAGACTGATAGAGGCAAAAGAATGGGTTAGACAATCTAATGATTATTAGTTGAAGAAGAAAATTGAGATTTGATTTTTTTTTTTGTTTTGAATTTAATTGTTTGAGTTATTTCTTTAATTTAAATTAATTTTGAGTTTCTTTAAATAAAAATTGAAAAGTAAAGAATTTTACGAGGAAACATAAAGGTTTTTGTTTCCACTGAGTACTACTATCTGAAATTTTGGGGAACACGGAGCTTTCAAGAACCCTTAGATTTTTAGGTTTTCATTTGTATTTATGAGGTTAAGGGGATTTTCTGGGTATATTTGGGTCTTGTACTTGGTTACCAAATCAGGTACCTTTCCTTGTTCTTTTTATTTTATGCTCTTGCATGATTCATCGCCTTAAGCTATATGATATGTGTTGTTTTGACTGTGAACAATCTGCTTCATATTTCTTAGTATTTTTTGCGAACACAATTTCTCTTTTTTACATGGCTGTGCTCTGTGAATACTTATGTTCATAACCCTTGTACGCTTTGTGTCTATATTGGGTTTTTCCTCTGGTGATTTAGCTTCCATGGAAATCATAATTTTTCATTAAGAATTTGTTGATCTTCTGCCCTTTGGTATGAGGTTTAAGTTTAATACGCTCTTTATGTGTCTTACATTGATTGACCTTTTGATTGATCGAGTCATGTGTTGTCTCCATTTCTATGCCTTAGCATTAAACCATGAATTTGGGTCCTTTGATCCATTTGGTTTCGTTCTGTTCTGTTCTTTACTTTCATATCCCATAAATGTTAGTAACATGATTGCTTTTTTATACCGTTTGAATTCCTGAGCATGTCTATGATTGTTTTTTTTTTTTTTTTTTTTGTTGTCTATAAACTCTTTTTTATCATCGTGTGTGAATCAATGACTACATTTAGGTCTTTGGAGATATCATGACCCCCCATTGGTGGTAGCCCTTCACGACCCATTCTATAGGTTCATAAAGCTTCAAATTTTTTAGTCTCTCCGCACATTCAATTGTAAAATAGATTTATGGCTTTATATTTGTAGTTTGAATGAGATTTTGGACCAAGTGCGAGCGTAAGAATACGGTTCTTCCTTGTTCTTAATGAGGCATCAATACTTGTCCAAAACTCCTCTGTTTGCATTTGATGTGATGGCTGTTTTTTTCTATAAAAACCTTTTAAGTAAAAACAGTTTTCATATGGCTCTCTTTTTTTAGTTTATTGCTGAAGAAACAAAATAAATAAATTATTAATTTTCAGTCATGATTGATCAAGCACGTTTTTCTCTATCGAAATCAACTTGCTTTGCTATCCATGACAACACCACGAATCCGTATTAGTTAACTCACTCAGATTTTTATGAAACAATTTGAGTGTCTAACAAAGTTTTATAGCCTATAAAAATCTCTGGAGATGAGATTTGATGAAAATCATAGACATCATATATTTTTCTAAACTAGGGACCCTTGTTAGCTTAAATTTCCTTTTATATCTCTCTTCCATCAAAAGAGTTATAATTTCCCACCATTACTAGGTAGTTTAATTTTAATAAACTACCCATAACCCACATGCCCAATTACATACATTAGTGGGTAGTTAATTCTTGACATGTCACCCAAATAAAACATTTGTTAGCCATATTATTTTACATTCTCCCACTTGGCCCACGTGATAACTGAATTTTGGGTAACACTTTCATAAACTATGGCCATAGACTGAAACTAGCCATGTCATAATTATAGACATTGTATTTTTAAAAAGAGATTCTCAATATATGAATCATGGCAGTTATGCTCTTTTAGCGAAGACTTCTTTCCATGTATTACAATGAATGATTCTCTCCAAATGAAAACCTTATGTGGCATTGATTCCTTATGAACGACTTCTTATAAGTCATTCAGGGTCCAATCCATTTAATAGATTAATAAAACATGACAAACACTTTATGTGCACCAAATATAAACATCACGTCAGAACTGACTATAAAACAAATGTTATCTGATAACAATGAGACTAAAATGAGCTAATAAGTCCCATATGATCCACATGATCCTTATACACTTTCACTATCAGCCCATGGGACCTACAACCATTAACTTTGTACTTATATGGTCGATCGTTACCAAATGGTTTTACACGTTATCTCTGACAACCAAGTACTTAATGTCAATATGCTTATTTCGACTTCCACTCTTGTTATTTTTTAGAAAAGAACACTACAGCCGAATTATCATAATACAACTTCAATGGCTTAGCTATGAAATGCACCACTTTAAGCCGTGTAATGAAGTTCCTTAACTATATTTCCTGTGAAGTAGCTTCAAAGCATGCTATAAATTCTGCCTCCATAGTGGATGAAGTGACTATTGATTTTTTTGCGCTTCTCCAAGATATGGCACATTCAGTAAGTAAAAACACATACCCTGAGGTCGACTTCCTGGAGGCTGGACAACCAGCAAAATCTGAATCTGAATATCCAACCACATCCAGGTGATCAACATGCTTATATGTGAGCATGTAGTTCTTGATTCCTTACAAGTATCACATGACTTTCTTAGCTACCTTCAAATGTTCCATTCGTGGATTGCTTTGGTATCTACAAATCATTCCCATAGAAAAGCTTATGTCAGGTCTAGTGCACACTTGTGCATACATTAGACTACTGACTACTGATGCATAAGGAATACTTTGCATTTGCTTATTTTCCAAAGAATTTTTCGGACATTGACTTAAACTAAATTTGTCACATTTCAAGATAGGTGCTACACAAGGTGAACAATCCTTCATTCTAAATCTCTCTAAAACCTTTTCAATGTAGATCTTTTGAGATAAACCTAATGTCCTTTGAGATCTATTTCTGTGAATCTCTATGCCAATGACATAAGAATTTTCACCCATATCTTTCATGTCAAAGTTTTGATAGAGAAAATACTTTGTCTTGTGCAACAAACCTAAATCATTGGTTGCAAGTAAAATATCATCAGCATATATGACTAAAAATATTTACTTGCTCCCACTAACCTTAAGGTATATACAATTATCCACAATGTTCTTCACAAAACCAAATGAAGTAACTACATTGTGAAATTTGAAATACCATTGATGTGAGGCTTGTTTTAACCCATATATTGATTTCCTTAACTTGCAAACCAGATGACTGTTCTTTTTGGAACTAAATCGCTCATGCTGAGTCATGTATACTTTTTCTTCAAGATCCTCATTCAAGAATGTAGTTTTCACATCCATTTGATGTAGCTACATGCCAAAATGAGCTACTAAAGCCATAATGATTTGAAATGGATCATTCTTTGAAACATGAAAAAATGTATCATGGTAGTCAATGCCTTCTCTTTGAGTAAAGCCCTTGGCTATAAGCCTAGCCTTATATCGCCCAATGTTACTAGAAGAGTCATTTTTAGTTTTATAGACCTATTTACAACCAACGGCCTTGACTCTTTTGGGTAACTCAACAAAGTCCCAGACTTTATTTTTAGCCCTTGACTCCTTCTCGTCTTTTATGGCATCATACCATATATTAGAATTTTCTCCATTCATGGCTTGTGAAAATGAGCTAGAGACATTCTTTAATCCAACATCAAAGTTAGATTCTTGTAGGTACACAACATAATTGCTAGAAATTGTTGACCTTCTTATTCTTGAGGATCTTCTCAGTTCTACAACCTCTTCCATATTTAGTTGATTTTGAGTTGTAGGCTTTATGTTAACTTGCTCCTGATGAAGTGGTTCTTCCTGAATTGGTTGCTCTTCAATGGTTCTTGGATTATTCCCTTGAAAAACAATTAATTGATCAGTATATGCAAGCACTATCACTAAATCTTGCACTTCCTCAAATTCAATTATTTGAGAAGTCCCACTCCCACTAACATTAACATCCTTAATGAATTTAGCATTTGTAGCCTCAACAATTCTTGGATTATGTGAGGGACAATAAAATCTATATCCCTTAGACTTTTCTGCATAACCAATGAAAAATCCACTGATAGTTCTTGAGTCCAACATCTTCAATTATGGATTGTAAACCCTAACTTTAACTTGGCATCTCTATATGTGTATATGTCTTAAACTTGGTTTTCACACTTTCCACAACTCGAAAAGAGTTTTAGGAACAATTTTATATGGAATCCTGTTTAAGATATACACTATAGTTTTTAGGGCTTCATTCCACAAAAATATGGGAATATTTGAGTTGCTCATCATACTTCTCACCATGTCCATTAGAGTTCAATTTCTTCTTTTAGCAACCTCATTTTGATAAGGTTCACCTGGCATTGTGTACTAAGTCACAATGCCTTCTTCCTTAAGGAACTCTGCAAATAGACCTGGCCTTTGCCCCATTTTTGTGTACCTTCCACAATATTCTCCACCTTTGTTTGACCTTACAGATTTTGTTGACCCATATTTGATTTTAATAATGACAAAACACTACTCTAACTATATTAACAGTTTTATTTAAGTGTTTAAGCGGTAAAAGCTTTCAGCATAGAAACAAGATGTAAGAACTCAACTAGATTCAGATGCCAAGACAAGCCAAAAGATATAAAATACGCATTAAGGTATTGAAAACAATTGTAAATTTCTCGTGTTCAAATACTTAGCTTGACCTATGGCTCTTTTTAAAAAAGAAATTTGACAAAACTATTAATATAAATGTTTCTAAAGTCAAAAACGGTTTTGAAACTTGAAAAACTGGGTTGAAAGGCAACCCAGTCGACTGACTCAAAATACCAGTCAACTAGGATATGGGACAAAAGGTCCCCAGTCGACTCGTGTCAAAAACCCAGTTGACTGGCAACTAGGACAAAGAGTTCCCAGTCGACTGGTGCTTAGGACCCAGTCGACTAGTACTTCCCAATAGCATGAAAGTGAAATTTCTTACTTGATATAGTCGACTGGTACAAGGACTCAATCGACTGGTACAAGGACTCAATCGACTGGTAATTAAAAAATATAACCGTTTGATACACGAGACTTAAGCATTTAATGCACCAAACCTACCAAGTCAGTGTCTAACGGCCATATTGATTCAAGGCTATATAAACTCACTTCAATGAGCATTTAAAAGAAGAAGAGAACACATTCAATTCATAAGTTTGCTCATTAATTCTCAAAAGCTTTGAAATTTTATTGTTAAACCATTTATTTTACAGCAAATCTCATTTATTGTAAAGGGGAAAGAGTTGTAATAACTCTTAAAGTGTTTAGGATTAAACTTTTTTGTAAGCTTTCATGAGGAAGGGATTGGTTGTAAGGTTTGTACAACACTTGTGAAGTTGCACGACTAAAATTTTTAGTGGATTACTTCAAGAAGGTTCCTTGATCAGAGTGGATGTAGGATCGGAAGGAATCCGATATTGCTGAACCACTATAAACTGAGTTTGCACTTTCTCTTCTTTAAACTCTTTTACTTAAAGCACATTACTTGTTTGTATGCTTTGTGCATTTAACAGTTTTTATAAACTTGCAAGTAATTAGCAAAAGTTTTTAAAAACCCAATTCACTTCCTCTCTTGGGTTTGAACCTCAGTTTACAATTGGTATCAGAGCTTTGTTCTCAATTTTAGGCTTAAAATCCTTGAGTTGATCTGATGGCATCTAATAGCTATTCCGAATGACATTCCTATACTAGGTCTCCCTTGTTCAATGGTTCTAACTATAACTATTGAAAAATATGATGAAAATCTTTGTCGAATGACAAGATTACAATATGTGTTGAGTCATTGAGGAAGGACCTAGAATTCCTACAAAGGAAATAACTATTGGAGAAATCAATCATACAATGCCTAAGCTCAAAACTAAGTTCAATGAAGAGGATTATAGAATGTTGTCTCTAAATAGTAGAGCCACAAGTATTTTACATTGTGCTTTAGATATTTCTGAATATAATTAAATTTCTGCTTGTGTTTCAGCTAAGGAAATTTGGGACAAATTACAAGTTACATATGAAGGAACTAGTGAAGTTAAAAAAATAAAAAATCTATATGCTAGTGTCTGAGTATGAATCTTTCAAAATGTATCATAACGAAACAATTTCTCAAATGCACTCACGTTTCACCACTATTATTAACGGTTTAAAGCTTCTTGGTAGGAATATTAAGGAATTTGAACTAACGAGGAAGATCTTAAGGACTTTTCCATCCACTTGGAAAGCAAAGAAGACGGCCATCACGGAGGACAAAAATCTCGACAAACTTGATGTCGAAACGATTCTCGGATCACTATTAACATACAAGATGGAAGAAATGAATCATGTTGTCAATGATGATGAGAAGAAGAAAAATGTGATTGCTCTCAAAGCCTCTACGAGTAACAAAGAGGAAGAAATGGAAGAAGAGGTAGAGAGCAGCGAAAAAGATGGTGAGATGGCTTTAATCACCAAGAGTTTTCACAGGTTCTTGAAGAAGAGCAAGAAACCTTACACAAAGGATCCCACTTTAAAAAGGGAACCACTTGTGTGTTATGGTTGCAAGAAGCCTAGTCACATCAAGGTCGATTGTATAGTGACAAGCAAACCATATAAGAGCTTTAAAAAGAAAGCTATGATTGGAACCACTTGGAATGATGATGAAGAAGGAGAATCCTGGGACAATGAGGTCGGATACGAGGAGATTGCCAACCTATGTCTAATGGCAATCGTCGACGAAAATAAGGTATAAATAAAATGAGGAGATTCCCTTTCTAATAATAACATTGTTAGTAGTAGTGAAAAATTAATAGATGTCATAAATAAAATGCATGAAGAATTAAAGAAATTCGATTATAGGAATACCATTCTTAAAAAGGAACTCTCATCTCTTTCTAAAAAGATGGAAGACTTAAAGGAAGAAAAAGAAAAACTATCTTTCATGCTTTATAATTCTTCTCAAGATTTTCTTAAAGATGAAAATGAAAACATAAAGAAGAAAATAATAGAATTGAATGGCACTATACCAAGACTTATGCTTGGAAAAGAAAAGCTAGATGAAGTGCTATCTTACCAAAGATTAAGTGGAGGAAAATCTGGGTTGGGTTATTCTCCATTAGACAAGCAAAAATCAAAAGAGACCTTATTCATGAAAGCAACATGTGTGAATAAAGCCTCTACTTCCAAGGCCACTAGCAAGGTTAAAAGTACTCCCTCAATGTATACTAGTAGGTCTTCTATGAATTTAAATTCTAATGCATATATAAGAAGTAAGCATCCAAGAAATACTCATGCATATATGTATGCTCACTCAAGAAATGCAAATGCTAGGAACAATCATTCAAGAAATGCATATACACATCCTATGAGTAATCATCATGTGCATCCTAGAAACAATATGTATGTTCATTATAGTGCAAGTACACATCCTAGAAATCATTATCGTGCATTTCCTAGAAATGACATGCATGTTCATAATCTTCACAATAGAAACATGTATCCTATGAATACTTATCCAAGGAACTATAGACATGTACAATTAAGAAATCCTAGAAATTTCAATAACTATTATCCTAGGATTGTGCACCATTAACATGTTTATAAATATAGAGCACCTTACAATGTTAAGAAAGTATGGGTCCCTAAAGGAAATGTATTTTCTAAGACTAACCCCAAAGGACCTAAGAAATTTTAAGTACCTAAGAGTGCAATTGTGTATCCCTGTGTAATATAGATATGTCTCCACACCAAAGAAAAAGGTAACTATTGGTACCTTGATAGTGGATGCTCAAAGTACATGACCGGTGATCAAAGTGTATTAAAAAAGCTAACTCTAAGAGATGGCGGACATGTCACCATTGGAGATAACACAAAGATAAAGATCATCGGGCATGGAAAAGTTGGTAATGATTTCTTAACCATTGATCATGTATTATATGTGCAAGGCCTTAAGCCAAATTTGCTATGTATTAGTCAACTATGTGACAAAGGTAACAAAGTCATATTTGAAACCTCTCATTGTCTAGTTATAGACATCAAGAGTAACAAGATCAAGTTTGTTGGCCATAGACACGAAAATGTCTATATAGTTGCTTTAAAATCTTTGCATTCGGAAAATGAAAAATGTTTTCCCATATTTAGTGAAAACCTATGGCTATGGCATAGAAGTCTTGGCCATATGAATATAGATTTGCTTAAAATCATTTTAGGAAAATATTTAGTCATTGGACTTCCAAAAATCAAATTAAAAAAAAAAAACAAGGTGCGTGATGCTTGTCAAATGGGAAAACAAACTAGAATTTCTTTTAAATAAAAAAAAATGTAGTCTCAACCATTAGACCATTGGAACTTTTTCATATGGACTTATTTGGTCCAATAAATACCATTAGTCTAGGTGGCCATCAATGTACTCTTGTTATTGTTGATGACTATTCAAGATATACTTTTGTTATTTTTATTGCTTACAAGGATGAAGCTTACAAAAGATTTGAAAACTTTTGTAAAAATGTTCAAAATGAAAAAAGAATTTATATTTCAAGCATTAGAAGTGATCATGGAAAAGAATTTGAAAACCAAAATTTTTCAAAATTTTGTGATGAAAGTGGAATTGATCACAACTTTTCGGCTCCTAGAACTCCTCAACAAAATAGAGTTATTGAGAGAAAAAATAGAGTTCTAGAAGAATTTACAAGAACAATGCTTTATGAAAATAGCTTGCCAAAATATTTTTGGGTGGAAGCCGTAAACACTTCTTGTTATGTCTTAAACAGAATTTTAATTAGGCATATGCTTAACAAAACTCCATATGAATTACGGAAATGTAGAAAGCCTAATATCTCCTATTTTTGTGCATTTGGTTGTAAATGTTTTATCCTAAATAACAGTAAAACTAACTTGGGTAAATTTGAATATGAGGCAATATTCTTAGGATATTCAACCTCTAGTAAATCTTATAGAGTCTTTAACAAAGAACTCTAGTGGTAGAAGAATCCGTACATGTAGCTTTTGATGAGTCTAACCCAATTAGTAGTAGAGTAGTTTCTTTTAATGATGATGCAGATTTCATTCCAAGAACGGAAACACCTACTCCCATTGTTGACCCAAAAGAGAGCCCACCTCAAACAAGTTAAAAGGTATAAGCTTTTAATCTTGATCAACCATCTATAAGTCAATAAGAGGATAGTCTTCTCAAAGATTAGAGGTATGTAAATTATCATCGAATCGATCAAGTGATTGGTGATCCTTCACAAGGGGTAAGAACTCGTTCCTCCAGCAATTGTATAGCTTATTTATCTCAAATAGAACCTAAGACATTTGTAGAAGCCAAGAAGGATGTTGATTGGATAAATGCTATGCAAGAAAAAATAAATCAATTTAAAAGAAAAAATGTATGGAATCTAGTTCCTAGACCAAAGAATCATACTATAATAGGAACTAAATGTGTATTTAGAAATAAGATGGATGAAAATAGAATAGTAACTAGGAAAAAGACTAGACTAGTTGCTAAGGGATATAATCAAGAAGAAGGAATAGACTTTGATAAGACCTATGCTCTCGTAGCTAGATTAGAAGCTATTCAAATGTTATTAGCCTTTGCTTGCTTTAACAAGTTTAAGTTATTTCAAATTGATGTAAAAAATGCCATTTTAAATGGATTTATAGAAGAAAATGTGTATGTTGAGAAACCTCTTGGATTTGAAAATCCTAGTCTTCCAAATCATGTCTATAAGCTTTCTAAAGCTCTATATGGGTTGAAGCAAGCTCCAAGCGCATGGTATGAAAGACTGAGTAAGTTTTTTCTTGAAAATGATTTTACAAGAGAAAAAATAGACATAATCTTCTTCACAAAAGCTTACAAAAATGACACATTACTAGTCCAAATATATGTTGATGATATGATATTTGGGGCTACTAATGAATCTATGTGTCAAGAGTTTGCTAAGTGCATGCAAGGTGAATTTGAAATGCCCATGATAGGAGATCTTACCTACTTTCTTGGATTTCAAATCAAACAATTGAAAGGAGGCCTCTTCATCAATCAATAAAAATACACCAAGGACCTTTTAAAGAGGTTCGGGATGGAAAGCTCAAAGTCACTTGGCACTCCTATGAGCACTTCTACAAACTTGACCCTGATGAAGGAGGTAAGTGTGTAGACACTAAAACTCATAGAAGCATGATAGGAGCTTTACTTTATTTAACTGCAAGTAGGCTTGATATAATATTCATTGTATGCATTTGTGCTAGATTTCAAGCTAATCCTAAAGAATCACATGTAATTGCAGTAAAAAGAATCCTTAGATATCTATAAAGGACTTAAAACCTAGGATTATGGTACTCTAGAGATTCATCTTTTGAGCTTGTAGGATATTCAGATGCTAATTTTGCGAGGTGTAGACTAGATTGAAAAAGCACTAGTGGAGCATGCCAATTCTTAAGTGCAATGCTAACCTCTTAGTTTTCCAAGAAACAAAACTCAGTTGCGCTATCAACCGCCGAGGCGGAATACGTAGTAACCGAAAGTTGTTGTGCACAAGTGTTGTGGATGAAATAACAACTAGAAGACTCTGGCATAAACTTTAAAGATATTCCAATTCACTGTGATAACACCAGTGCTATCAACTTAACCAAAAACCCTATTCAGCATCCTAGAACCAAACACATAGAAATTAGACATCATTTCATAAGAGACCATGCTCAAAAGGGTGATATAAGACTAGAATTCATTCCTTCAGAAGATCAATTAGCTGATATTCTTACAAAACCCTTAAGTGAAGTTAGTTTTTTGTAATATTAGACTACTGATGGGCTTAAAAGACTATGATAAACTTTATGTTTTATTGCATCAACATTCATCATATGCATTTTTGACATCTAGTGAATTAGTATTAACTCTTATTTAATATATCTCTCACTCAAGATGGCATAGATAAACAAAATTCATGCTAAAACTCTAAGCTAAAGCTCATATTTTTAAGTTTCTAAAAGGGTTCAGTCGACTAGTAACTTGACTCCAGTCATCTGGTAACTCACTACCAATTCAACCAGTTGATTGGTAGCACAAGACATTGTTTGGAGCCAAAATTTGAATTTCTAGTAACCTACCAAGTCAACTAGTATGGATGACCTAGTCAACTGATATATCTCTGCCAGTTTACCCAAACGATTGGTATCCCGACCCAGTTGACTAGTATGTTAAAAATTTCAAAATTAAGAAGGACCCAGTCGATGCACTAGTCAACTAGTATCGCGATTCTATAAATAGTTACTTCAGTTTTTCAGGTTTTTCACACCATTTTCAAAACCCTTAAGCTTTCTTTCTTTAGAAAATCCTTAATTTCTGTCCATAATCTCACAAAAACACTTCATAGAATCCTTAATCTCATCCCCAATCACCTTCATTTCAACTTTCCACAATTGAAAAATTCGTTTTTCCCAAAAATCTCTCAAATTTCTTCCTAAAAACACTTTCTTCCAAATGTCTGAGAGAATTTAGATCAAAACCACCGTTGGAGGACCTCACAGGCCTACAAGGTCATGGTCTAAGAAATCTATGGCACTGGATACCAAAGAAAAAGGCTTGACGGGTTCCTCGAGCAAAAAAACGATGACTGAGCTCGACGACTCACTCTTCTGGAGTCCAGCTGCCAAAAAAGGTATAACCCCGTCATTCGCAGTAAAAAGATCATGAAGGGTAGATTCGTTGACTTCGATTCTATCCGTCATGCAAATTTTGGCATTTTACCTTTTTTCAAGGTAGTGCACTTGACACCACTTGTCAAGATTCACCAAAAATACTACCCATGCCTCATTCACTAGTTCTATACAAACTTGGTGAAACCTAGTCCACTGACTCTTTGTTTCAGAACCAGTGTGATGGGCGTGGAGTTTGAGTTGAACACTAACATCCTGGTCAGCATTCTGAGGATCCTAGTGGGAGGAATCCAATAGAGCCTGGACGGATGGCCGTACAACTTCGACTATGATGAGGCATGCCAGATCGTTAGGGTAGACCCTAACTACATCATTAGGCCCACTACATTTCACACATGTAGTGATATGCCTCTCGACTCGAAGCTGTTCAATCTCATCATCAGTTGGACCATCTATCCACGACTTGGGAGTTGGGGCTATCTCTCGAAAATAGATGTATTATTGATTTGGTGTATCAAAACTGGACACCACTTCAATATCTACCCCCTATTGCTCGCCAACATGATAAATGATGAAGCTAGTGACTTCGGGTGCCTTCCCTATGGGTTGCTCATCACTCTTATCCTCCAGCATTTTCGGGTCCCTTTTCCCTCCTCTGAGGCTCAGGACATCAGCCCCAAGGACATTATCAATGTCTCTTCTTGTTGTGAGTTTTAAATTACTTGCAAGTGCACGAGTCGTTTACAGTATAGCGTTGTGCAAGTGCGAGGTCGAATCCACAGGGAATTGCGTTGTGAAAGTATATTTTCAATCTAAACTAACTCTATCTTAACCTAGTTCCGAATTTCAGATGATAATTTGCAAAAGAAATTAAAATTAAACTAAATCGATTTTTAAAAACTAATAATTAAAACATTAAGGTTTCCAAATCCACCCCACCGAAGTTAAGCATATATGTTCTAAAAATTTAGCCTATCAAAACATTCCATGAATCCAACTATAAGACAAAAAACAAAGAATATCACAGCTAAACCAAAAGCATCCAATGTATCTGCTCTCAACAAATCACAAAGGAAATCCAATTTAATCGAAAAGCATTCAATGTATCCATCAGATGAAACACAAGGAATATCCAACAGACAATTTAAACTCAATCAATTATAAGATTAACTCAAATAATTGACAGAACATTTATACTAAAAATTTTCATATTTGTACAAGCAAATCTAAACTACTACGCCAAACAACGGCGGGGCTTCATCTTCAACCTTAGCTGAAGAGTCTAGCCACTTATAACTATGAAACTAAAATTCATAATAAAAGTGCTAAACATTTAAACTAAAACAACTAAATTTAAAGAAATAAATAAATAACTTTACATGGGAGAAATTCCACTCGCTGACGGGCGGCGCTTCTCCTCGTGGTGACAAAGCCTTCGAGATCCACCAGAATGCTAGCGGACGTCCACCGGTAAACACCAAAGTGGCTCAGGAAGGAATTGTACATTAAAGATGAAGTGAAGAAGGGCTTATATAGGGAAATATTACAAGTGCAATATGCTTCCAATCCGATGTGGGATACTGCAGATTCCAGTTTTTGCTCTTTGACCCTTTTCTACTAAAACTGCCATAACTTTCTCTAGAAAAATCATTTTATTAATCCGTAAAATTCTCCAGAAAATAGACATTGGGATCTTTCCAAGCATATATGGTTCTTCTTATGATTCTTCCTGAATCAATACAGTTAAATCCTCAAAAATGGCTGATCTGTCACGCTGAAATCATACACAGCCTAACCTTTGTCTACTAAAACTGCCATAACTTTCTCTAGAAAATTCATTTTATTGATCCATAAAATTCCCCAGAAAATAGACATCCGGATCTTTCCAAGCATATATGGCTCATCTTCTGGTTCTTCCTAAATCAATACAGTTTAATCCTCAAAAATGGCTGATCTGCACGAGCAATTCTGGCAATTTAGTGAAACTTCTTTCCAAGCTTGTAAACCTATAAAACAACGAAAACAACTCAAAGTAACAAATTCCTAAGTTAACAAATGTAAATTAAATGGCTAAAATATGTAATATTTGGCACTCATCAAATGCCTCCAAACTTACAATTTGCTAGTCCCTTAGCAAAACAAAATAATAAAAAAAAAACCTAAATGAAAAACAAAGAACATAAAGATAAGTTCATCACTCATGGTATCCAAAAATTTAAGAAGCACACATCACCATGATATTCATTCATGAGCAAGCTTAAAAAGATAAACCCATCTTCGCAATGAATAGAAAAGTTAAAATCTAATTACTTACAAAAAGTAGGTTAAGGCATCACAAGTCTGACACTGTGTAAAGTGAATTAGCATATAGAAATGAAGCTCCCAAGTGACTCCAATGTGTAAGGTCTCCATATCTCAAGATTCACCAAATTTCCCATCAAAATGAACGAAAAAGGCATAGTTTTTTTTTATAAGGCACGGCTATGTCTAGTTCCCTTAAGCTTTCTAATTGACCCATGTAGCGAGTGTTGAGTCAATGACTCCCAAACCATATGGTTTTAGGGCATTAAGTGTAAAGACACCCCTAAGGACTTACTAACTCGAGTCAAAAAGGCTACGAAATTAAACTGGCCTTAATACTACCAAGCAAAATTCCACCTTTTGACGTGAACACTCACTGCTTACTGAGGCAAGAGGTCCAGTTACTCAGCGGAAAGTTTATTTATGATAATAATTTTTTTTATTTTTTTATGTTTTTCTATGCCCAAGAGTTCATCCAATAAGTCATCCAGTTTCAGTAAGATAAGGAAAAATACACATTAAAATCACATGTCATACCTCACATAATTTGTGCTAATGTGCTCGTGTTAGATTATGTCAAACATGTGAATTATCAAATGCCTAAGGTAAGTAACTAAATTTTAAAATTTATCACCAGATCATGTGTTCAAAATGTTAAGCTCATCAATGACATCACATCACAGAAATTTTTTAGATCAACCAAAATTTCACGATAACATGAGCATGCATTTATCTCTACGACGAAAAGACAACAAATTAGGACAAAGTGTGTGATGTGTCTCCCATACCCCCAAACTTAAATTACACATTGACCCCAATGTGTGACTAATATGGAACGAGCTGACCTGAGATATGGAGAACTAGCTGGACTGGTATGGCTCATAGCATACCCCCAAACTTGAACTGAAGTACGCATTGTCCCTGAAAAATAAAAACTGGAAAACAAAAAATACTGGAAACAAACATTAATCATAAAAATGCGAAATAATAAATAAACAGAAAAGATAAGCTGTGGGGTGCCTCCCATGAGCGCTAAGTTTAAAGTCTTCAGCTAGACTCTCCCTAGAATACTACACTCAATCTGAGTAACTAGGATCCTCCAACAGTATCGTCTCAATGTCTGGACTCCTCAACTCTAAGAATGGTTTTAGCCTCTGTCCATTTACCTTGAAAGTATTACCATTCTTAGGATCTTCAATCTCGATGGCCCCATGAGGAAAACTTGATCGAATAATGAATGGGCCTGACCATCGGGATTTGAGCTTGCCTGGAAAAAAATACAGGCGCGAATTGTAAAGAAGAACTTTCTGACCCGACTCAAAAGCTCGTCTCAAAATGTTTGGGTCATGAATCTTCTTCATTTGTGCTTTGTATGATTGGGCACACTCATATGCATCATTCCGCAGCTCTTCCAATTCATTGAGTTGGAGCTTCCGTTGTGAGCCATCCTTGGAAAGATTGAAATTCAGTTGCTTGATAGCCCAATACGCACGATGCTCTAATTCAACCGGAAGGTGACATGCCTTTCCGTACACAATGCGATAGGGAGACATGCCAATTGGCGTCTTGAAGGCTGTCCGATATGCTCATAGTGCATCAGTTAATCGCAGAGACCAATCCTTTCTATTAGGGTTCACAGTCTTTTCCAAAATTTGTTTGATCTCGCGATTTGAAATTTCCACTTGACCACTCGTCTGTGGGTGATACAGGGTGGCAACTTTGTGCGTGATGAAATACTTCTTCATCAAGTACTCAAAGATCTTGTTGCAAAAGTGCTTACCTCCATCACTTATGATTGCTCGAGGCGTACCAAAACGAGCAAAAATAATGTCTTTCAAGAACTGGACCAAAACTCTGTGGTCATTGGTCTTGCACGCAACGGCCTCCACCCACTTGGACAGATAGTCCACAGCAACTAGAATGTATAAGTAGCCAAAGGAGTTTGGGAACAGTCCCATGAAATCAATGCCCCACACATCAAAAATCTCAACAATCAGAATAGGGTTGAGGGGCATCATATTTCTCCTAAAAAGACTCCCTAGCTTTTGGCAACGCTCACAAGATACACAGTATGTGTGAGAGTCTCGGAACAGGGTAGGCCAATAAAATCCACACTGCAAAATCTTCGCAGCGGTCTTTTTAGCACTAAAATGGCCTCCACATGCATGATCATGACAAAAGGCGATGACATTAGATTGGTCATGCTCAGGAATACACCGTCTAATGATCTAATCAGGACAGTACTTGAACAGGTAAGGATCATCCCAGAAAAAGTGTTTTACCATGGCCAAAAATTTTGATTTATCTTGCCTCCCCCAATGCAATGGCATGTGTCCGGTGACAAGATAGTTCACTATGTCAACAAACCATGGTGCGGGACTGTGAGCAATGTGCATCAATTGCTCATCAGGAAAGGTCTCAGAAATGGGAGTGGCGGCCTCAGTGAATTCCACAATCAATCTAGACAAATGGTCCGCCACCACATTTTTCGAACCTTTCTTATCCCGAATCTCAATGTCAAACTCTTGAAGTAGCAAGATCCATCGGATAAGACGAGATTTAGCATCTTTTTTTAGAGAAAAGATACTTCAATGCAGCATGGTCCGAGTAGATAATGACTTTAGATCCTAACAAATAGGATCTGAACTTGTCTAATGCAAAAACGACTGCAAGCAACTCCTTCTCAATGGTAGAGTAATTGAGTTGTGCGTTGTTTAGAGCTCGACTTGCATAATAGATAGCATGAGGAAGTTTATCAACACGCTACCCCAAAACAACTCCAACAGCATAGTCTGATGCGTCACACATAATCTCAAAAGGCACACCCCAGTTGGGTGGTTGAATAATGGGTGTGGACGTTAGAATCTTCTTCAGATCCCCAAATGCTTTCTTACAAACCTCATCAAATAGAAATGGGGCATCTTTCAGCAACAACTTGCACAAGGGCCTGGCGATCTTGCTGAAATTCTGGATAAATCGCCTATAGAAATCTGCATGGCCCAGAAAAGATCGAACCTATTTCACCGTACGTGGGGGTGGAAGGTTGGAAATCAAATCCACCTTTGCTTTGTCGACCTCAATCCCTCGATGAGATACGACATGCCCCAGTACAATTTCTTGCTTGACCATAAAATGACACTTCTCCCAATTAAGCACCAGGTTCTTCTCCTTGCACGGTACTAAAACCAAAGAGAGACGGTGCAGGCACTCCTCAAATGTTGAACCGAAGACGGAGAAGTCGTCCATGAAAATCTCCAAGAACCGCTCTACCATGTCAGAGAATATACTGACCATGCACCGCTGAAAAGTGGTGGGTGCATTGTATAACCCAAAGGGCATGCAACGGTAGGCGAAAGTCCCAAAAGGACAGGTAAATGTCGTATTCTCCTGATCTTCGGGGTCCACAGGGACTTGGTTATATCCAGAATAACCATCCAAAAAGCAATAATACTCGTGCCCAGCCAAACGCTCCACCATCTGATCAATAAATGGAAATGGAAAGTGATCCTTCCTTGTGGCAACGTTCAGCTTACGGTAGTCTATACACACTCTCCACCCAGACTGCACACGAGTTGGCACCAACTCGTCATCCTTATTCTTTACTACCGTTAATCCAGCTCGCTTGGGCACGACATGAATGGGGCTCACCCACTTGCTATCAGAGATGAGATAAATGATCCCTACATCTAACAGCTTAATAACCTCTGCCCTCACAACTTCTTGCATAGCAGGGTTGAGCCTTCTTTGTGGCTCCCTCGATGGGTTAGTATCTTCCTCAAAATGTATCCTGTGCATCACCACCGAGGGGTTGATTCCCTTAATATCCTCAATAGTCTAGCCGATAGCTTCCTTGTGCTCTCTTAAAACATCTAATAATTTCTCCTCTTGAGCCTCACCCAAATCTGAAGCTATTATCACAGGCAAACAATCTGCTGGACCCAGGAACTTATACTTAAGATTATTCGGTAAAGGCTTAAGTTCCTTCTTTTGAGGTTCTGGTGCTACCGTCCCCTCCTCCTCATTGCTTTCTTGAGGATCAAACTCCAAAATGGCATTTACTTCCTCGAGTAACTTATCTAAGCCCAAGTCCTCTCCAAAGTGAGCAAAGCATGCCTCCATGGGATCCTCAATGCTTGATTCATTCACAGTATCCTTAAGAATCTCCTCTATCAAGCATACATCTCTCACTTCATCATATTCTAGTGGTTGCCTAGTGATATCAAAAATGTTCAACTCCACTGTCATATTTCCGAAGGAGATCTTCATCACCCCTGTCCTACAGTTGATTAGGGCGTTAGCCGTGGCTAAGAATGGTCACCCTAGAATCACCTGTATTTGAATCCCTACATTCTGAACCAGCTCTGTGTCAAGCACAATAAAATCCACGGAGAAATAGAACTTATCCACTTTTATCAAAACGTCCTCAACTATCCCCCGTGGTCTTTTCACTAACCTGTCAGCCAATTGAAGCGTCGTGGATATGGGCTTCAATTCTCCTAACCCCAACTGCACATAGACTAAGTAGGGTAAAAGATTCACACTCACCTCTAGATCCAAAAAGGCCCTCTCAATATGGTTGACTCCTATCGTGCAAGAAATGGTAGGACACCCCGGATCCTTATACATGATGGGTAGCTTGCACTGCAGGATTGAGCTGACCTGCTCGGTCAAAAATGTCTTCTTTGGGACATTCATCCTCCTCTTGATAGTGACCAAGTCCTTTAAAAACTTGGCATATGATGGCACTTGATGGATGGCATCCAAAAATGGGATATTGATTTGGACTTGCTTGAATACCTCCAGAATTTCCTCATACTTCCCTCATTTCTTCGGCGCCTGTAGTCTCTCGGGGTAAGGCGCTCTAGGTACAAACGACCTAGGAGGGTCATTCTCAGTAGGTGTGGCTGTAGATGGCTCAGCATCTCTCTTCTCTGTGTTGCCACTCCCTTTCCCTTGCTACATAGCAGGGCTCTCTTCCACTCGATTGTCCACTTGTCTCCCAGACCTCAGTGTGACAATCGACTGTATTTGTTCCTTCCCGTGCGTAGGAGTTGATGAACTCTCAACCATAAATTGTCCTTTCGGGTTGGGCATGGGTTGACTGGGGAACTTTCATTTCTCTCTCTCACCCAAGTGACTTGCAATTTGCCCTATTTGACTCTCCAGCTTGGCAATTGCTTGGGCGTTTACCACTGTTGCACTCCTCACATCACTCATATTTTGGCTAGTCGCCTTCATGAACTCCTTAAGGGTGTCTTCTAGCGACTGTGAAATTGGCGCTGGTGTTTGAGTGGGTGCTTGGTAAGCAGGTGAAGGTGCTGGATGGGCAGAACGACCATGATTTGGAATTTGTGGGGTAAATCTGGGAGGATATTGATTTTAAGCATGATGAAGGGCTCCTCCCTGATTCATTGGTTGGTTCTGCCTCCATGAAAAATTTGGGTGGTTCCGCCACCCTGGATTGTACATCTCAGAGTACGATCCATTTGATTGCCTTTGAAAGTCATTGAAAGCATTTACTTGTTCCATAGGATACTCGGCACAAGCCGGCATTGATAGGTAATTCTGTGCTAGATGCATGGGACTAGCACAGATGGAACAGCTTTTAACATTGAATGTGTTGGCATCATTGATGGATTGGCTCACAGTGAGAGCGTCAATCTTCTTGGTGAGGGCATCTAACTTTATCCTCAAGTCAGCGTCCTCCCTGACCTCATAGATGCCTCCCCTCTTAGGAGCACGAATGGACTTATCTCGACAGCTTGAAGAATCCCACTGCTGTGAGTTGTCGGACAACTTGTCCAATGCCATGTATGCTTCGTCTCCTGTCAGACTCAAGAATACCCCCCCATTCATAGACTCGATCATACTACGGTTGGGTTGAGTCAACCCTTGGTAGAAGAATTGAACGAGTCTCCACTTCTCATATCCACGTGGAGGGCATCTGATCAGTAACTCTTTAAAGCAGTCCCAGCTCTTAGAGAACTTCTCATCCTCAACCTGAGTGAAAGAGCTAATCTCCTTTCGGCACTCATTCACTCTATACATTGGGAAAAACTTATGATAATATTTGCTCAGCAGGTTTTCCCAAGATGTAATAGACCTAGACGTGTTGGAATCCAACCACACCCTAGCTTTATCATGAAGAGAAAAAAGGAAAAGTCAAAGATGGACTGACTCCTCAGAGAAGTTCTGGAATTTAAATGTGGCACAAATGTCTTTGAACTTCTTCACATAGCTATAAGGATTTTCAAGATCTAAGCCATGGAATAAGGGTAAGAGTTGGCTAACATGTGGCTTCAGGTCAAAGTGTGTGGCATTGGTTGGTGGCAACACTATGCAAGAGGATGAGTTAGTCACAATGGGTGCGAACAAATCCCTAAGGGACGTAGTTGAGTCCACGTTCCAAGCTCTAGGTTGCTCTACATGTTCAGGATGATTAAAATTCTCTCCCATCTCAACAGTTTCTCTCTCAACTAGTGTTCTTTTCTGTCTCCTAAGAGTCTTTTCTAAATCGGGATCTAAATGTGTCAAATCAAAGTTCAAGGATCTCCGACCAAGCATACACCAACAGAAAACAATGATATACTAATCAGCAAAAATAACAGAATAAAGCAAACACACAACTCACAATTATTTTTTTTTAATAAAAAATTGCTAACTAACTAGTAGAAAAATAAAATCAATTCAGACCAAAATTTTTCACAAACCAAACAATTCCCCGGCAACGGCACCAAAAACTTGTTGTGAGTTTTAAATTACTCACAAGCGCACGAGTCATTTGCAGTATAGCGTTGTGCATGTGCGAGGTCGAATCCACAGGGAATTGCATTGTGAAAGTATATTTTCAATCTAAACTAACTCTATCTTAACCTAGTTCCGAATTTCAGATGATAATTTGCAAAAGAAATTAAAATTAAACTAAATTGATTTTTAAAAACTAATAATTAAAACATTAAGGTTTCCAAATCCACCCCACCGAAGTTAAGCATATATGTTCTAAAAATTTAGCCTATCAAAACATTCCATGAATCCAACTATAAGACAAAAAACAAAGAATATCCCAACTAAACCAAAAGCATCCAATGTATCTGCTCTCAACAAATCACAAAGGAAATCCAATTTAATCGAAAAGTATTCAATGTATCCATCAGATGAAACACAAGGAATATCCAACAGATAATTTAAACTCAATCAATTATAAGATTAACTCAAATAATTGACAGAACATTTATACTAAAAATTGTCAGATTTGTACAAGCAAGTCTGAACTACTACGCTAAACAACGGCGGGGCTTCATCTTCAACCTTAGCTGAAGTGTCTAGCCACTCATAACTATAAAACTAAAATTCATAATAAAAGTACTAAACATTTAAACTAAAACAACTAAATGTAAAGAAATAAATAAATAACTTTACATGGGAGAAATTTCACTCGCTGACGGGCGGCGCTTCCCCTCGTGGTGACAAAGCTTTCGAGATCCACCAGAATGCTAGCGGACGTCCACCGGTAAACACCAAAGTGGCTCAGGAATTGTACATTAAAGATGAAGTGAAGAAGGGCTTATATAGGAAAATATCATAAGTGCAATATGCTTCCAATCCGATGTGGGATACTGCAGATTCCAGTTTTTGCTCTTTGACTTTTGTCTACTAAAACTGCCATAACTTTCTCTAGAAAAATCATTTTATTGATTCGTAAAATTATCCAGAAAATAGACATCGGGATATTTCCAAGAATATATGGCTCATCTCGTGGTTCTTCTTGAATCAATACAGTTAAATCCTAAAAAATGGTTGATCTGTCACGCTGAAATCATGCATAACCTGACTTTTGTCTACTAAAACTGCCATAACTTTCTCTAGAAAATTCATTTTATTGATCCGTAAAATTCTCTAGAAAATAGACATCTGGATCTTTCTAAGCATATATGGCTCATCTTCTGGTTCTTCCTAAATCAATACAATTTAATCCTCAAAAATGGCTGATCTGCACGAGCAATTCTGGCAATTTAATAAAACTTCTTTCCAAGCTTGTAAACCTGTAAAACAACGAAAACAACTCAAAGTAACAAATTCCTAAGCTAAAAAATGTAAATTAAAGAGCCAAAATATGCAATATTTAGCACTCATCACTTCTCTGGAAAAGATGTGGTGCACTATCAGCGATGAAATGATCTACTCCAAAGCTGGGAAGAACATAAGGATTGGAGAGGGTGACAGCAGCAAGGAGGACGAGGAGGTTCCTAGTGATGCAGCTCATCCCACTGTTATGGATACTGATGATCGAGCACCCAGTCCATAGCGTAGTGGTTCTAGTGCTGGTCAGGCTGCGTACGACGATCAACTACAGGCTATTTCAAGCCTCTAGCTATCCATGTTGTCCAGGTTCTAGAACTTGAGCTCTTCAATTGATTCCATGCACTGTGACCTTCGCACACTTCGTGATGATTTCGAGTTGCACCGAGAGCACACAAAGGGCTCATTGGCTGAGCTTCGGGATCTTATACAAGATGGATCTGATTTCCCCGCTCGCTGAGCTTTTTGTTTTATCTCTTTGTTTTGTATATATAGCTCTTAGATGGTTGAAGCACGAATATTCAGTTTTCATTCACATTTTGTACTCAGACAAGCTTTCTATAAAGCTCACAGTAGATGTGTCTATCTTGCTTATTTTTTAAGTTTACACCCAATTTTCTATTGTTGTCAAAACGGGAGAGAAACATGAGAAAAAGAGAAAAATCAATGTAAACTTATAATAGAGCATAGATTTAGGGGGAGAATTGCTCCGAACACTTTGATGAATATAACTTTGTTTTACTTTGTTTGGTTGGGTTGATTATAAATTGCGTTTGAACTGTTTAACAGGTTGGTTTTATCCGAAAAAACGGAGAAAACTCTACCCAAATTTTTCTAAAAACCCAACACTTAGTTTTTAAAACTGTTTTTCTCTTATTAGTTTTGTCATAATCAAAAAGAGAGAGATTGTTGACCCATATTTTATTTTAATAATGACAAAACACTACTCTAATTATACTAACAATTTTATCTAAATGTTTAAGCGGTAAAAGCTTTCAGCACAGAAACAAGATGCAAAAACTCAACTAGATTCAGACGCCAAGACAAGACAAAAGATATAGAATAGGCATTAAAGTATTGAAAGCAACTGTAAATCTCTCATGTTCAAATACTTAGCTTGACCTATGGCTCTTTTTACAAAAGAATTTTAACAAAACTATTAATACAAATGTTTCTAAAGTCAAAAATAGTTTTGAAACTTGAAAAACTGGATTGAAAGACAACCCAGTTGACTGGCTCAATATACTAGTCAACTGGGATATGGGACAAAATGTCCCTAGTTGATTGGTGTCAAAAACCTACTCGACTGGCAACTGGGACAAAGAGTTCCCAATCAACTGGTGCTTAGGACTCAGTCGACTGGTACTCCCCAACAGCCTAAAAGTGAAATTTTTCACTTGACCCAACCGACTGATACAAGGACCCAGTCGACTGGTAATTAAAAAATATGACCGTTTGAGATGCATGACTTGAACATTTAATGTACCAAACCTACCAAGTCAGTGTTTAACGACTATATTGATTCAATGCTATATAAACCCACTTCAATGAGCATTTAAAAGAAGAAGAGAACACATTCAATTCATAAGTTTGCTCATTAATTCTCAAAAGATTTAAAAATTTTATTGTTAAACCATTCTTCAAGCTTATTCTTGAAAGAGAGATATTTTTCATTTGTAAAAGCATTTATTACTATCTCTTTACCATTTACTTTACAGCAAATCTCATTTATTGTAAAAGGAAAATAGTTGTAATCAGTGTTTAAAGAGGTGAAACGGGGCTAAAACACCCCAATGCGTGAAACCTTGGGCGTATCTGTTGTTGAGCGTGCGTTTTTCGGGTCTGGGCATTCGCCCGGACATGAGGCGTACGCCTTTAACTCCCCGGGCGTCTGGGTGTACACCCAACGCATTTTTTTTAATTCAGCAACCTCAAAACTACGTCGTTTTGGGTTAAATTAAATAAACCCCATTTAACCAAAACGATGTCGAATTAATAAGCCTTTAGCCTCTTACCCATTTAGTCTTCTTCCCTGAGGCCTGAAGTCGCGCCTCTAAGAAAACACTCAACGTCTCTACCAGTGAAGCTCAGTCCTTACTCCAACAAGCTATCTTTGTTTCTCTCTCTCTCTCTCTCTCTCTCTCTTTCTCTCTCACTTGTCCATCCATAGTCCATACTCCATAATTATCTTAGGTAAGTCATTTATACTGGGCTTTCAAGTTACAATTTATGTGAATTCAGGTCTTTTAGGTTTAAATTATCTAAATTTAGAGTTTTTTTTTTCAAAATGTCAAAGCTTTACTTTTTAATTCTTGTTGAATGGACTTATTAAAGCCCTTTTACTTATGCATAAAAATATTTTGAATAATGCTTGAATTAGTCCTCCATGGATTTTTATTTGTTATCTTCATAGGTTCTGCAGAATGTTTCAACCATTGATTCTTTTCGGTAGTGTGTGAGAGACTATAATGTTGCTTTAACATATGCAATGCACTCACTTGAAAGATACTATTGATGTCTTTCTTTTATCATCTGTTATATGCACACACAAAGATAATTTTTGTCTTTTTACTTGGGGGTTTGTACGCGTGACCTGTTTGATGTTCAATAGATCTTTATTTATATTTCCTAATGATCTTTCATAGTGGTGCATTTCATGTCTTTTGCATATTCTTCAGGATAAAGAACATATTTCAAGTGAAATTTATTATAAAGAAGGAAAAATTCGAAAGAAAAGATCAATCACACTTGAATTCCAAATAAGCATAGCCTAAAAGAATCAAATGATTCTTTTATGCTTGAATCAAACAGATTTTATTGAATGATTTTCAATTCTCAAAAAGTGGGAACCTAGCCTTTGTTTCAGCTATGGCTGAAAAAGTGCATCATTTTAGCTGTAAAAACACTACTTAAGGAGAAGAATCTTGAATTTTCACACCTTGTTATCAATCTCAAAGAGAAAGATGAGTGGAAGGGGAATAAGATGAATCATCTTCTCTAACCCTTTTGCTTGCTCTAGAAATGATTACATTTCCTTTTTCTTAAGTTGTATCTTTATCTCCTTTAGTGAATCTGTCAGATCCATGTTCTGATACTTCCTGCAGTTCGAATCAATTCTCAAAGCGCACCACTAAAGAAAGAAATTAAGATAATAGTGTTAGTAGTATTATTTCTTTGTAAGTAACGTGTATTTAGGGAGAGAGATTGCATACATCATTGGCCAAAGCACCCGTGAGGGGGGCTACTGCACAACAGCACCCGTGAGGGGGGCTCCTGCAGAGCAACACCCGTGAGGGGGGCTCCTGCACAAGCAGCACCTGTACAGGGGCTGCTGCATAGGCAACACCCTCACAAATAGCACCAGTCTTTTACTATTATATAACCAATGTTAACAATAAAAGAAGTTTGTAAGATTTGTTGATTTTAATTTGCAACTGTTCTAATTTAGTTGCATTAATGTTAATAGTTTTTTTGCTCTAGTTTTTAATTGATACTTATTTTCTCTTTATCTTATTGACGATGTAAATATAATTGAATTAGGAAGCATAGGTGAACCTGAAAATAGTAATGGCTTGAAGAAAGATCCTGCATGGAAGTATGCAAACGAAATTCCTGGAGAAAAATACTTCTATTGTCGATTTTGTGATCAACATTGTTCTGGGACTATAAACCGATTAAAGCAACATTTAGTGGGCACTTATTTTGGTATGAAACCTTGTTTGAAGGTTCCTAAAAATGTCAAAGAAGAAGTTGTAGCAATGTTAGCTAGTTTCAAATCAACCAAAAAGAAGAAAGAATGAGATACTTGAAGAGATTGGAATGGGTCCTGGAGGAAGAAGTGATAGCTTATCTTCCCCATCAGTTGGAGACTATGGGATCTCAAGTGGTAGTGGCAGTGGCTCGTTTACTCAACCAATTGTCACTGCCTAGTATTGTTCTTATGGAATTAGTTTAATTGTGTAGCTGATTGGTGGCTATGCTTTGGAAGCGACACACCTGAGTTGACAAAGTTTGCTATTCGAGTCCATAGTCTTACTTGTAGTGCTTCAGGATGTGAGAGAAATTAGAGCACCTTTGAATCGGGAAAATTTATTTCACTTTCACAATTTAATACATCTCATCTTGTAAAAAACGAAACATATATGTTGATAAAAAATTGATCTTATAGATCCACACAAAAAAGAGGAATAGACTTGAACACAAAAGATTGAATACTTTGGTTTATGTTAAGTACAACACTGCATTGAGAGAAAGAAGTATCAGAAGGAGGCAACAAAAAATTGATCCTATATTTGTGGAGGAGATTGACTCTGATGATGAGTGGAAAGTGGAGACAGAGTCATCTCTTCTCCCTAGTGATCCTTCTTGGCTTGAATAAGAACAATTATTTGATGTTTATGCCATTAGGACTATGCCAATTGAACCTTTGTAGAGAGAGAAGACTAAGACACCTGCTCCTACAATAGAATGTGGTTCTTTTGCCTGTGGATTATCAAACAAACAAACACATAAGACAGGGTCAAGTAAGTATGAAAAAAATATTATCATAGATGGTCACATATTTATGGAATCATTGGTCTCATTATCATATATTGTTATAATGCACTAATGTTATATAACTTGTGTAATTTGTTATGTAGGTCAAGAGACTCAAGATCGAAGAAGAGGTAAGCAAACTAGATTAGACCCAATGGTGGAAGATATGTCACAAAATATGCCCCTAGGATTTCATTCAAGAACTTTTCCTAGCATAGATATGTTTGATGAAGATGATGATGATATTGATAAGAGTGCTTTAGAGCCCATTGAATGATTTTGTTTGCTATGCTATCTAATTTGTTGCTTTTAATAGATTTATGTATGTGAATTTGTTATACCAATGTAAGTGTGTAAACACTAAACAGTATACATTTGACACTTAACATTGTGTTATTTTTATGTTTGTTGGAATTTGGAACGTGTTTGTGTCTTGTGATGAATAGATTGGTCAATTTGGAAATTAGAATTTGGTTTTTAGAGTGTGATTTGTGATTTATTGATGAAAGATGAGATGTATGTGAATTTGTTATATTATTGTAAGTGTGTAAACAAGAACCACTTAACATTGTGTTTGTGATGTTAACATGTGTTTGTGAAATATTTTGATAAATATTCATTCATAGGTCTTAAGTTAGTAAAGTTTATTGATAATTAATTTATTTATATTATTTTAATTTTTTAGTATTTTTATAATTTAATTAATATCATTTTATTCAAAATGGCCCAAATGTCTCGAGGCTTACGCCTCGCCCAACGCCCTCGCCTCTGAAAACCCTGGTTGTAATAACTCTTAGAGTGTTTAGGATTAAACACTTTTTTGTAAGCTTCCATGAGGAAGAGATTAGTTTCCGTGAGGAAGAGATTAGGTTCTGTAAGGAAGGGATTGGTTGTAAGGTTTGTACAACACCCGTGAAGTTGTATGACTAAAAGTTTTAGTGGATTACTTCAAGGAGGTTCCTTGAAGAGAGTGGACGTAGGGTCGGAAGGAATCCGATATTGCCGAACCACTATAAACTGAGTTTGCACTTTTTCTTCCTTAAACTCTTTTACTTAAAGCACATTACTTGTTTGTATGCTTTGTGCATTTAACTATTTTTATAAACTTGAAAGTAACTAACAAAAGTTTTTAAAAACCCAATTCACCCCCTCTTGGGTTTGAACCTCAGTTTACAATTTTGATATATTTTCCTAATTGTTTTTCTACCTCTGTCTTTAAGGTTTTGAAAGCCTCAAGGGCCTCATCTTTATGGAATAAGAGATAGAGATACATATATCTTGTATGGTTATTAATAAATGAGATAAAATATCTCTGATCATTTAGACAATGTGGAGCAAATGGCCCACAGATCTGTGTGTATGATCTCTAGAACTTCAAAACTCTCCTTTGCACCTTTATTGATCTTATTCGTTTGCTTACCCTTAATGCAATCCACACAAGTACCAAATTCAGTGATCACGAACCTTTTAATTCTTTCCATAGAGATGTATCATAATCTCCTATGCCACAAAATAGAGGAGCTTTCATCAATAATACAACGTTTAATGCAAATATTATCATGCAGGGTAAAGGGAGTTTGTTCAAAGGTGGAATTCAAATTCAATTTATACAAACCATCTACCAAGGTCCCAGAACCAACAACAAAAGAGTTTTGAGACAACTGAAAGTCTGAACCAACAAAGTGAAAAACATAACCAAAAGGTACTAATCTGAAAATAGAAATTAAGTTCCTAGAAAACGAAGGGATATAAACAATTTTTTCAAGATCTAAAACAAAGTCAATCTCTAAGATTAATCTAAAGGTTCCAACGGCTTCCACATGTGAACGCATCCCATTTCATGAGTAAATGCCTTATTCACTACCTATTGGCTTTTTAAGGTTGAGAAAACCTTGCATGCTATTAACAATGTGAATTATAGTACCCAAATCAATCCACCAAGTATTATGATGAATAGTAGCAAAATTAGATTCATAACACACAAAAGAAAAGAGATTGCCTTTCTTCTCAAGCCATTTCATATATTTAGGGCAATCCTTCTTCATATGTCCCTTTTTTTCTTACAAAAGAAACATTTTCCTTCACTATCTTTCTTGAATGGTATTTTTCCTTATTTTTACACTCCGGGAACATATTTACCCTTATTGTAATGTCCATTTTCCATAAGTCACCAAATGAGCACTTTTTAAGTTCTCTTGCTTCAGTCTCCCTTCCTCTTGAACACATATAGTTAGAAGTTCATTAACTGACCATTTATCCTTATGTGTGTTATAGGAGATTTTAAATGGTCAACACGCCATAGAAAGAGAGTCAAATCAAATGGACAAGAAATGACTATGAAATGTCAATCTCCAAAGACTTGAGTTGAGCAACAATGTCCTTTATTTCCATAATGTGCTAACACACACATTTAGAATTTTCATGTTTTTTGTCTAAGAATCTCATTAGGGTGCTGGCCAAAACCTTATCAGACTTGACAAATTGATCTTTAATTGACTTCAAGAAGCCTTTGACTTTATTACAGTTGGGAATTGAACCCCTTATGCTTTTGTTGATATGAGACTTAATGAGCATCAAACTGAAACAGTTTGACCTCTCCCACCTCTCATATGCATTCTTTTCTTCAATTGTGCTTAATTCTATGGGAACGGATGGTTCATCCACACAAAGTGCCAAGTCTAAGTCCATACATCCTAATGTTAAAAGAATTTTGTCTTTCCAATCTGAAAAATTATCACCACTCAAAAAGGGAATGTGTGATGATTCACTATTCATAAATGAATTAGATATAACTGCAATAATAATAAACCAAGAAACATACAATCATTACTTTGAAGCATTATCTATAATACGAACAAACCCATGTTGAACTCATTAGCAAAAATCCAATCCTTCCTGTGGGTAGAGGTTACATCATGTACTGGATTTGCTCTTTAATCATAAGACTAGTGATTTAGGCACCAAGAATAAAAAACTTCTACCTGTAGGTATAAAAATCTTCCTTTCTTAATGTCAAATCAACTATCTTATTCTATTAAGTCATTCAAAATAATTAACTCTTTGTGGAGTAGTTAAATATTTCATATGATTTAATACCACTTGTGATGCTACTTTACATAAATTTTATAAAGCTTGATACGATTGTAAAATCCAAAAATCACACATCAATATATTTTAAAATGTTGTGGCCAATTTTAGAACATATTGATGTTCAATTCTTTTAAAATAGCATCATCATTCAATTAACAAATCCTCATGTTAATGAACCATAAACCACATCCAGGACAAATTTAATCATGACATTCATGCGTAATAAACATATTTGTTCATGATAATTTGTAAATAAATTTTGAGACCATATATTTTGTCGTATCTCTTTTATATTATATATAAAATAGAATTTATCTTATAATAATAATAAAAAATTAAGCCTTTTAAAGAAAAGAAAAATAAAACTGTAAAAAAAAAGTTTCAAACATAAAACTAACGAAGTGAATTACCAGTGGACTTTTTAATAAGGTTGTAATAATAAAGAAACAATGAATTCTTATTTACTTTCAAAGTCACAGGAAGTTACTTCCAATATCAGTTGGTAAACTATAAAGTATATGTACAATAAACTACTTGTATGGTGCATAATCACCAAAACTGACCAAAAAAAGACCAAAAAATTATAGTTAATCAGCCATTTTAATCAGTAGTTTTTCAAAACAAGATCTACCAGAAAAAATAGCTTTCCAATATTTTTTTTAATACTGTTTGAATGGTGACAAAAGAAAATCTCACAATTATTTACAAACATATCATGAAAAGATGAAGTTAATGGATCAAGTCTAATTAAGCAATTAAACATACAAAAAAAAAAACAATTTAATGATAACCAAAATGTTGAAGTTTTCATGGCCTTTACCACAAATGCCGTAAAATTTTGGCATAAAATAATAATTAATTACAACCCAAGGTATTAATCAACATATTACATAAATTTCTAGATGAACAAAATTGATTACAACGAAATTGAAGGCCATAAAAACTTCAACCATTTTTTTAATCAATTAAAAATATCAACGCATAATTATAAAAATAAAACAAAACTTGATCCATTAACTGTACGCATAATCAACATAAATTTAAGAAAAAAAATTATGGAGATAAAGAACAACAAAGCTAACCAATTTGATCGAGAGGCTTGCTCTGATACCAAATGTAAAGCTAACGTCTAGTCATGATTGATCAAGTACATTGTTCTCTATCGAAATCCACTTGCTTTGCTATCCACAACAACGCCACGAATTCATATCAATTAACCCACTCAGATTTTTATGAAACAATTTGAATGTCTGACAAAGCCTTCTAACCTATGCAAATTTCTAGAGATGAGATTTGATGAAAATCACAGACATCGTATATTTTACTAGACTAGGGATCCTTGTCAGTTTAAATTTTTTTTATATCTCCCTTCCATCAAGGGAGTTATAACTTCCCACCACTACTAGGTAGTTTAATTTTAATAAACCATCCATAACCCACATGCCCAATTACATTTTACAAGTCACCCAAATAAAATATATGTGTGCCACATTATTTTACATATCTCTCTTTTCTTTATTATTGAAGAAATTTAAGCAAATTAATTTAAGATTGTTTAAATCTCTTTCAAACATCTCCATTAACATAAGAATACGGATTGCTCCGAGTTTTTTCCTCGAAATAAGAAACCTATACTTTTTCTTTTACTTGTATGATGAATGCGTGTTTGACTTCTATATGAAAATATGTTTTGTTGCCCTTTATTTTTCAAAGTGCAGTAGGCTAACTATGCTAAAGAAAATGGGCTAAGGCCCGACATTATTATTTTTAAACAAAAATGTGTATTTTGAGTTTTTATCTGTTTTGTTGAAAATTGGTCTGTAGGCCTTGTTGTGGGTGTTTGACTCATAGGCCCATCACTGTAATTCCATATTGCCAGCCGGTTTGATGTTTTATTTCAGTATTGGGCTCAAATTCCAATAGTGTCCAGTACTCACTTAAGCCCTTAGGTTTTCTTTTGAATTTATGAATACGAGGGCCCTAGCCTATCTGCTTTGACTTATGCTTGTTTCTTTCTTTTTGTTCCGGCTTATTTGCTGCAACTGGTAGGACCCATAAGTCCACTGGTTGATCTATTTACTTATTGATTGCATAAGGCCAGTGGCTCATTTTTAATTTTGTTTGGACCATTGTAAAGCCTCTAGATCTTTACTAGGGTTTGGGGAGAGAATGAGAGTTTTATTTTGTATTTGTAAATGCATGCTGGGCTAGGCCCACAACTTGTAACATCTTGTTTCATTTATAATATTCAGTTTGTTTGTTTTTCATTATCTCTCTTTCATATTTTGATGAATTTTAATTCTTACTTTAAATCACACTGTCGTCTCATTGTCCATATATATCATTAGGTGTAAATTATAATCATATACATAAAAGAATAATGAAAAGAAATCAAGTTGCAATGTTTATATTGGGATTTTGGTTCAGGAAGAATTTTATTTAGTTTAGAAAAAAAAAATAATTTTTTATCTTGTAATTGCTTGTTATAATAATAATAGTATTAATTGTTCTCATTTTGTTGTTTTTTTTTCTAATAGTATTAAAAAAAAACCTCATCTATATAAATGAAGTCTTAGAGAAAGTGGAGAGTAACTTCGAAGTTCATAATACTTTGTGAACCATAAGGGTTTACAACTAAAACTAAGTTGAAAGTTTTGAGCATATTAAAACTTTTGGGTTATGAGGTAGTGAGAGTTTAATAACTCTGCTCTACATAAAGTTGTGATAGAAGGATAGTAAAGCAATGAGTTTGTTTGTTGATATGGGCAAATAGATTGCCGAACCATATTAAATTATTGTTCTTACTCTCTATTTATTTACCTATTTGGTTGCTTATGTGGTTGTGTTATTTGCTTAAAGTTGTGTACCTACGTAGGTGGACTTTAAAGGTAAAATCCCAACAAGGTATATCAAAACTTGGTTGCAATAGCAAAGATACAAATAATAGGCATGTCCGATATTGAGATTTTTGATGGGAAGAACAACTTCTCATTTTGACAAAGCATCATCTAAGATGTGTTTACGCAACAAGAACACTACATGGCGCTTGATGAGGCTAGACACAAGAGATGAAGGATGATATGTGAAATAACAATACGTTGAGAGTAGTGGGTACAATTTGTTTGGTGTTGGTTCCCGAAGTAAAATATGGCGTGCTAGATGAAACTTCTCTAAGAGGGTTGTGGGACAAGCTCAAGAGTACCTACATGGGAAAGTCACTTGCCAACATTTTATGCCTGAAAAAGGATCTTTATAAACACAAGATGATAGAAGGTACAGATCTCTGTGATCATATTAGCACTTTTAATAAGCTTATCACTCAATTGTTGAGCATTGAAACAAGCTCGAAAGGAGGACAAAGGATTTTTGTTGGTTTTTTTTTTACGATAAAGCTATAGGACCAAAGTCACAACAATGGTGGGAAAAAATATTGAAGGTTGATGAGGTTACTGTGGTACTTTTGAGAGTGAAAAGATGAATAAGCTAAATGTGTCCAAAGAAGGAGTTTTATTTATGACTACAAATGATGAGGAAAGCCAAACAAAGGAAGAAAGATAAGCACTTCAAGGTGTTATGGAGGAAGATCAAGATCCATTTTAAGGGTTAGTGACGTTTTTTGAGAATTAATTTTTTTATTGTGGAGAGATATGATGCATACATGATGATTTAGGAGAGCTGAAAAGGATGAGAGAAAAGAAAAATGATAATGGAAAAAGTAGTGAAAGTGATAATATCGTCAAGGAAAGTGATGAAGAAGTGATGCTAACTATTGAGCACACTAAAGAAAAAGTTGATGAGAATGATATGATACTACTTGATTCGGCGTTCTCCATTCACATATTTAACAAAAATAAATAATTTGATTGTATGAAAGAACTCACTCATGTCACAATTGCTACCATATGTGAGAAATACAAGTAATTGATGGTGAAGAAAATTTAAGGTTGAAGTTCCACGATGAAAACGTAAAAACACTTGATAAAGTAAAGTATACTTCCTCTCTCACTATAAATATGGGGAGCTGGATAAGATGGAATAAACATGGGCTATGGATAATGTATGGAGAGATGCAAGTTTTTAATGGATCAAATGTAATATTAAAAGCTACCATGAATAAGAAGTACTTGTATGAGTTAGATGGGAATGTTTTACTTGCAAAATAATTAGGCGGAAAATGGAGAATTGCACCAACCAAGAAGAGAGTTAGATTTGTTAATGAAAAAGAAATTCTTCGGGTTTTAACTCAAATCCCCAAAAGAAATAATTCTAATTTGTTTTCTTTTAGGAAAACCTTATCTATATAAAGAATGTCATAGAGAAGTTAGAGAGCAAACTTAGAAGTTCATAATACTTCGTAAATTAGAAAGGCTTACAATTAGAGTTAGGCTGAGAGCTTTATGTGTATTAAAGCTTTTGGGTTGTGAGGTAGTGATAGTTTAACAATTTTCCTCTTCCTAAAAGTGTAATTGAAAGATAATAAAGTAATGAATTTATTGATGAATGTAGGCAAATAGATTGTGTTGGTGGATTTTTAGAGTTAAAATCACAACAGTTTCATATAATTATTTTTGGTTTAAGAAATTTTATTTAATTAGTATTATATAATCTATTAATTGGTTTTTTTTCTTTCTCTTATGCACTTCTCAAACTCATAAGCTTAGTAAAGTAGACCTAGGTGGTTATAATAGTATTAAATTAGGGATTAATACAATGATAATCACTTTTTAGAAGGTATTCCGTCAACTTAAAAAATGATTGATGACAGACTCTATAATTTATGTTGACCACACCTCATTTCACCCCTAAAGGAAAATAAAATAATATCTTAAAATTTTAAACTTTCTTTATTGATTTGTGTTTTTTTATTATTTTGGATCAATGTTTTAAAAGGCGGGTTTCGGGCGCACCCAGAGGCGAGGCGTTATGGAAACGCCTCAAGGCGTGAAAAGTTGGGTGTTCCCTCTACTGGACGTTCGCCTTTTTGCTTGGAGCGTACGCCTGAGGTGCAAAAATTACACCCCAGGCACCCGAGCGTACATTCCATGAAGTTTTTTTAAAAAGCTTAAAATTTAAAGAAAAAAATGCAAGTTAAAAGCCCAAACCAATGACCTAATACTTGTTGTGACATTATTACACTTTATAAATATATAATACATGTTATATAGTTTAATAATAATTACAAATTATTTAATTAATCACTTACAAGTTACAACAATATAGAAATATAAGTTATATTTTATATAATTTATATATAAATATATATTAATATTTATAAAATTATAATTATCACATTATAGAGAGTTAGTAAAGTATTAAACTTTGATAAAAATTAATTAATTAATTAATTTTTTATTATTCTAATTAATTAATTAATTAATATTATTTTATTAAAATTTTGAAACATCCCAGTGTATTCAAAAGACTTACGCTCCACTGTCTCGCCCAACGGATTCGCCTTTAAAAAAACTATTATGGATTATAAGCTAATTTGTTATTGTACTTTTGAAAACATTCATTTTATTATTACTTGTTTATACTATTTTGTAACATAAAAATACATGATAAAAAATATTTTTTTAATCTTATTATAATCAAATAATTGATATTTAATCTTTAAAAATTATGAATTTTGTATATGAATACAAATAAGCTCTTTCAAATTTAGTGATCATCAAATCTTAAACAATTAGATGATGATTAAAAGTAATTATATAATATCATTTTGATAAAAACAATTAATTTTTATTTCAATTTAAAACAATCATTTTATTATAGTTATAGTACATAATTATGTAATTTTAACATATTTGTACAAATATTTAATACAATATGATCATATTATTATAACATTATTAGAACTACTATATATATATATATATATATATATATATATATATATATATATATATAATTTTAATTATATGGACTTGTGGTTAGACTATTAATCTATCGGTTGCAATCATTAAACTAGTAATTCAATGACGTAACCGATTCAAGATCCAATCCGATTTTGATATTCAACCATGCATTTAAATCTCCATCAATAGCAGAATTAACAGGAAAACATAACCATGTAGGAGCATCTTGAATTGGATATTGGTATTTGTTACATATGATCAACTTGTTAAACTTAGTGGCTATTTGTTTGGATTTTCTCTCTTACCAGATTGCTAAACAAAGTTGCACTACAGTTGCCATGCATATGGGCTGTCAACACCGAGCAAGAAGGAGTTTTATTGTAGGAAAGCTAGAAAAAGAGTGACCGAGAGGAGTTTGCCATAATAGATCCCATCATTTTGATTTTTGACTGTAAAGAGGAGAATGGAGCAGATACTTATTGAATGCTGATGGTTGATAACGAAGAGTCTTCTCTCTTTCACTCCCCCTCTGTATATTTTCAGAGCCAAATTCAATGAGGTATTATTGTGTCCACTTTCTTTTGAAATAAACGTACAATAAAGGATGTTTTGGGTAGGTTAACACAATGTGAAAATACGCGATGAGATGATACAGTACGTTTAGATATTTATCCCTTCGAGGTGGGCTGTCAAAGTAGACAGGCTTTTCTCCTCTGCTGCACACAAATCTTGTAAGATACGAAAGCAGAACTGTCTGACATTACATGATATATATGCACCTATCTCTATCTTATTTTAATTACCCATGTCGTCACTTGCAATCAAAATTAACAACCTCCAGCAAAAAAAACAAAAGTGGATAAAAAAAAAGAAGTTGTATCCACTTTCTTTTCTTTCTAAGCAATCAGAGTGTAATAAATTTGGGTTGATGTAATGTGAGATCATATGCAGAGCAGCCTTTGCATCATATGTGGCAGTGGTTACTTGTAACTGTATTTATATTAGTTATCATAAATGGACAAAATGGATGTAATTTATGAAAGGAAAAAGATTATAATACTACAAGAACAAAATAAAAGAAGAAAAAAAAATTAAAAAACCTCATTGGTAACCAAATAGAGGGAGGGTCAAAGGAAAGGGATGGACACTGGACAGACAGAGTGTACAATTGGAAAACAAAAAATAAAATAAAATAAAAAGCCATACATACAGATAAAAGAAGCTAGAACTTAAGGTGATTTCTCTTCAATAACGAATAATGATGAGTAATCAAGGACTAAAAATCAAGCTGCCACACTTGCACTTCCAGCTCATGGGCTTGTAGTTGGAGATGTCATCACCTCTTGAGTATTCAATAGCGAGAGTTGCAGCAGAGATATGGGTTTTTCTTCGATTCTGGGCTTGTGTTGTCACAGGGACCTGAATTGCCTCACAGTGCCCACATGAATAGCACATTCTCTGATCACACTTTGGTGGCGTTGATCCTATCTGACTTCTCATCACCATTACCTTCTCCTCTTCATTTCCTTTCTGTGTAATATTTACATATTTATAGATGGCATGAAAACCTTTTAACACCTACTAATGCTACTAAGTATTTACAAAAGGACAGAATTATAATGTCATACCTGGGCATCATCAATTTGCTTGGAAATAGCTCTGCCTGCAATACATGGAAGTGAGCAAAGCTCAAGTCAAAACCGGTTTTTCTTTTTCTCCTCTTAATTTGAGCTAATTGATTGTTTGGAATTTAATTAGACTAGAGTAGATACTTACCTTCAGCCATGAATCTCACTTGAGTCGAGCTTGAAAGCAAAAGAAACAGCAAGAAAATGATCATTAGGCGTTTACTCATGTGGCAACAACTGTAATTTTGAGAGCTGCCCATTTTCACACAAACAGGGAGTAGTGTAGTACTGCAAATAGCTTGAGAGGAGGGAGGTGGAAGAGAATAGATAAGAGAGCAGTAAAACTTTGATTAAAAGCGTGTTTGAAATTGAATACTAGCTGGCAGTTTAGAAGGAACTGAATCTGAATTCTGAAAAGTGGCCCAAGAGAGGTTAGGTGCTGGAATGCCACCTCCACAACGCAAAAAATGTCTCCTTTTAACCTTTTTTTGTATGTATCTCTGTTTTTTCTTTCTTCTATTAAGGATCGATAGAACGTGGAGGGCAAAAAGAGTACTGCAGTAAGGCTAAAAGCAAAGAGGGATGACCTCAACAGAATAGGGTAGGACCTTAATGCCTCGTTTGATGAGCCACCAAAAAACCAAGGTACCTAATTTACCATATGAAAAAAGAAAAAAAAAAAGGAAAGGGAAAAAACAAAACTGTAGTAGCAGAAGAGCAAGAAAAGGAGTGATGGACAACACATCAAATAACAGAAAAGGCAGAGACTAGATAGTGAAAGAATAGAAAAACAGCAACAAAAGAGATCACACAAGTACGTAATGATAGAGAGCGTTCTACATTAAAGACATTCATGCCACAGGTGTGAAATGGGAGGGGTTATTGGGTTCTCGTTTTCCTTTCATTTCTTTTTCCAATTTGTCCCTCACGTTTGTGTTCCTTCTTTTCGTTTTGTTGGGGTTGTGAATTTTTGGGCGCTTTGTGTGAAGTTCAACTTTAACACGCCAAATCTATCTTTTTATAACTTGGTATCCATCTATTTCCCAAGGAGGATAGCATTTAGGGGATAGGTATCTAAAATAATAGACCTGGCCATGGAGTTGCTTGGTAAGCCATGCATGGAAACTGCAATTTCTGGGTGTGGACCGAGTAATTTTAACAGCAATTTCTCGCGCATAGCTTTTATTTTTAAAAAGGGAAAATAAACAAACTTATGATGTATTAAAAAATAAACTAAATAATATTACATGCCTTTTTTCAGAAGAATTTAGTTTAGTATCCACTGATTCTCTTTCTCTATCTCTCTATAATTTTTTGTACTCCTATATAAGAACGTAGCAGCACATCTGCTTCACCTTTGCTTCATTGAATGAATTCTAAACTTAGTGTCAGTGACTTGAACTTCCGACCTGAGATCACTTGGAATGTTCCTAATCTCCCTTACAGCACAATACCAATAGGCCATTGTCAATTCCATTAAACTGAATAATAACAACTCATGCTTTTTATAACAGAAAATTGTCAATCATGTGTTCAACAACATCAGCTCCATCAGAGTTGATACAGTACGTTTTTACCTGAACACAAACAAGTGGATACATGAAATTGTCACTCACAGCAGCACCGATTGAGAGGGACTTCTAGAATTCAATAACTTCATATCATGGAAACTGAATCAGATCAGGCTAAAAGGGACGAGCATAGATTCATGTTCCTGAAAGAAAAAATATGAACTGTGCATCTAATGAAGGAAAAAACTTGCCTGAATGGTACTGTGCGCAAGAAGTCTTTGTATACTTCCACTGAAGCTAACATCAACCCGCTCCCAGCCCATTTTGGTTAAACCTCTGATCATTTCCTCTACAATTTGAAGTGCAAAAAGAGTAAGAAGTATATCTTAGGAGCTATTACTATTTTATCAATTATAATATATCCAAGTATAGCTTGGAATACATAAAATGCAATGACAATAAAATTAAACAAGTTGTCAGATGCAAACAAGGTATGCGTAGCTTCCAGAAATAAGCAATCCTCCAAAGCTGAGAAAAATATGAAAAAACAATTAAAGAAACTAAATACTTCAAGGTCTTCAAATATAAAAGTTAAGCATGCACCCACCTCAGAAACCTTATCCTTCCTTTTCGTAATGTTCTATGCACAAAATAGAACAGTCCAAATCAAAGGTAGAAAAAGCTTTGTTGAGTTTTTTTATATCCATCCGATATAAAATGTTCTTTACACTGCTTTTGGACTCAGCCATTTCCATAACCTTGTGATAAATCACAAATTTATTCGTTGACAAATTAGCAGAACGCTAATAACAAACCCCTTAAAAGCAACAATCATAGTAATTATTGATCTTATTCACATGTCAAAAGGCACAACTAAACCTCCACAAAGAGGGCCAGAATTCCATCTAAAGTCGTCAAACTCATTATAGCAGACCATCAAAAGTCTGTCTGAACTCCTCATACTTTCAATTATTAGGATTCACTTAAACTCTCCTCACAACTAATGGGGTTTTCTGTCTAAAGAAACCCCAAAGAAAATGAGGTCATAACCAAGTCTATCATGTTTCCATAGTGTTTTACCTGAAGTTTATAATTTATCTTTGTTTTTATCAGTACGAAGTTTATAATTTATCAAGAAGTGTCTGGTGATGTAGAACAGCTATGCGTAGAACGGTAGCTCTGATACCAAATTAATGTACGACAGTAGCTCTGATGCCAAATTGACGTGGGACAGTGATATTGGAGGGGAAGAGAAGGAAAAATAAAAATAATAGGAGAGAAGAAAGGATAGACAAAATGGAAGAAATTGGGGAAAAAGAAGGGAGAGGAGAAAGAGGGAGAGAGAAGAAGAAGAACACAGGTTGGAGAGATACGAAAATCAATAATTTATTACAAATCCAATTCTACTAAAACCCTAATAGGCACCAAATAAGGAAATAAAACCAAATTCAAATCCTTAAAATATCCTAATCTACTTGAATTCCAAGAAACCTAAAATCCTACAATATTCTAATAAAGCAAAAGAACCCCAATAATAGAAAATTATTAGAACTATAAAATTTCCAATGATCCCCAAAATATTCCATTACACCAAAGATCCAACTTCGATCTTCCTTTGTTGCTTCATCATCTGGTCATCAAATACCCAAATCCAAAAACAGAGTGTCCCCTCCTTCAAAAGAAAGCCAACTTTTTAATGGTTCACTTTCAATAACAGAACATCCATTTGGAATGAGAATTAAAAAATACCTACCAACACATATGAACATCTTTAAAATGCTTATCATCCATTATCTTGAAAAATAAGAATTTGGAACTGACTACAAAGGCACAAGTGGATAATTGTTCCCACTTTCATTGGCAATCTAGTTTTTATGTTCTGCACCTATTCCATGGCCAGAAAATACTTTTCCCTGTCATCCATGTACCTCAAATATTAAAACTTCCCAGGTGGAATCTTCATGCATTTTGGAAAAGATATTCCTAACACCACCACACGAACTATTTCATTGGTAACATCCTAACCCCAATATTTTGCAATTTCATATACTTAGAATCACTAACTAAAGAGGAAATTCTAGTGAATTCTTTATGATTTTCTTTCAATCTACTTACTCCTAGGAGTGATTCCCCGTTAATTCTGTTATAGCTGTTGGGATTTTGGCTCAAATCTCTATAAGGAAGACTTCTAATAGGTTTGGGAAAAGTAGTATAAGGAAGACTTCTAATAGGTTTGGGAAAAGTAGTTTCCTATTTTATAGTTGTTTATTCTAATAGTAATAACAGTTTCCTATATTGTTGTTATTTTTCTATTAGCATTAGGAAAATATACTCTATATAAAGGGGATTTTAGAGAAGGTTTGAGACACACTCATAATTCTATTCATAATTTCAATATATATTGTAAATCAGAGGAGTTTACTACTACAGCTACGTTGAGAGCTTTGGGTATTGGGGGTTTGAGTTGTCAAATAGAAATATCACTTACAACTAGAGTTAGGTTGAGAACTTTGGGTGTATTTGAGCTTTTAGGTTGTGAGGTAGTAAGAGTTTAGTAACTTTGCTTTTTCTAAAGTTGTAATTGAAGTTTAATGATGTAGTGGATTTGTTGGTAGACGTAGGTAAAGGGTTGTACCGAACCACATTAATTAATGTTATTCTTACTCTCTGTTTGTTTTGCCTATTTAATTGTTGTGATTATATTTTTTGCCTAAATTTGAGTAGCTGGTAAAATCCGAACAATAGCATGACCAACCAATTCCCCAAGAAAGTTACTTTTTTTCCAGCAGCTCAAAACAAGGAATGTTAACTAAAGCAGAAATATTAATTTCAACGATTCCTCCAAACTTTTAAAGAGGGAGTAACTTTTACTAGTCAATTCAAGAAGACAACTTAAACAAACCTTCAATATCGACATTCTTGAACCCATTGACGTTGGCCTCCAACAGGACTTCTTGGTGAGGTTTGGCAGTTTTTTCTGTTTCCACATTCACGACATGCGGATATTTGTCACCTCTTGAAATATGCCGAAGCTGATCAGGAAACATGACAGTGAGATTGACTATGGATACAATTCAAAATTTGAAAAAAAAAAAAAAAGCTTTAAAATTACCTTAGGAAGCTCATTGCGGCGCCGAAGAGATGATGAACTCCATCCCACAATGTCTAAAAGGGTGTCAAGTTCTTCAAATTAATGGTAAGTCTTTGAGTGCCAATCTACTCTATAACTTACACTTCCATATTTTGTCAAAAAATTTTATAATCTGGATTGAACATCTGCTAAACATTCTTTCTTGAACATCAAGCATGCACAGAGAAAGTGTAACTACTAAAAATAACAATAAAATAAGCAGGATACGATCAAAACGTGCATTTGCGTAGGCTACACGTCGCTTGAAGGACTGCAAAGCAGATCTGCATAGACAAGAAGAGAGATGATGACAAGTTCTAAAATTATGTGCACTTAAAGTAGGAATTTATATGTTCCAAAAGCAAATCTAAGAAGAAAATGAGAGAACTCACATAAATTTAAGATCTTCACAATCACTGACCATGCGGAGGAGAAGAGGAGGCTTTCCATCATCACTATCAGTTAAAAAAAGATGTTTTCCAGTTCTACGAAGTAACCGTGACGTTTTCGCTGCTACTTTTTCCAGGGTGTAAAAGCCACAAAACAATGGGACCTGAAAAGAGTAAATCCACCGAATAAAAGAGAAATATGTTAGTGAAGCCATAGTTATAATGTAGACAGCATATTGGCAGATCATAGTCAGCAGACATATATGTTTTTATTCTCATATTGCTCAACTTGCACTTTCATGAATATACAGAACGAAGAATGACTACTATTTTTAATTAACATGTCCTAAAATTTGTTCCAAGAATCCAAGCGGTTCATTTTAGGTCACATTGTCCAACTGATTTCCCATCAGCAAACCCACCAGACAATCTACGTGTAGGTTAATAAATGCAGAAAAAAAAAACTATAGAATAGCACTCTCATAGACTATCCTGATCGATGATTTAAGAACATATCTAAAAGCTTCATTCATCTCTGACAAATGCCCGCTTTCTTGTCAAACAGAATCTTAGGGAAAACCATCTGATGATTCTGATACTATCTTGAAGCAACACTTCATTATATATGAACATGAAAGGTAGAAATGAATTACCTGTTTATGCCCCCTTGAACCGAGGTGTGGGGTTGCAAAGGTTATAAAATTCATGGGCTCCAGTCCAGCGATTTTGCCTTCGAATTTCTCTCCTGTGCATGGGTCTCCAGAATTATAACTCGTAAAATCTCCATTTTGTTGAGAATGTTCCTTTGTTGGGTCTCTACCATAAAGTCGGGCAATAGCATACCTTCCTATCAGGCCACCTAATGAATGACCAACAAAGGAAATCTTCCTTACACTTGGTTGACGTTTTATAACTGATATAACCTGAAAAGAACCATGCTATTTAAGTTTGTAGCTTGATTTGGAAACTTCAAATTCATATCACACTATAGATCATTATTTGAATATGAAAATAAAGAAAAGTCAATTGCATTCAGTGGAAAACAAAAGTCAGTTGCTAAACGAAAAATCCATAACACACCTCTTCTGCTAATCTGTCTCCCATAACATCAACACCATCAAACGTCAACATTGCATAATTACGTTCGCTGCCTGCATTTCCAACAGTCATGCAATTCATTGCAGAAGCTAATGACACTATCAATTTTTAAACCATACAGTCAAGAGTATAGTCACAAGAGGACTATTATACTACGAAAAAGTAAGTAGTTCTTGTCAAAATCAATGAGCAATCGGAGTTTTTAGAGGACAGGTCTAAAATTTGGGAATGAGCTGTACCAAGTGGATTCGGTTGTTAAAGCCAGTTCCATGTAGAGAAAAAACTACTTTCAACAATCGAAATATTCAAAATCACAAACCAGCACCATTTTGACTAGGATATATCGAACAAAAATCTCACACATACTACCTATAAAAAATCTCTCGCTTAGTTTAAGAAACTTTTAATCTCTTTTCAATTTGTGAAACTTACGTTTTCTAAATCCGTCGTGTTAATCCAATTAATCCCCAACTGCTAAGGTTCTAATTCTTATCAGTTATTAACTTATTTCCACTCAACAGCTCTCTCTCGTAAGGAATACAAATACATAGAGCTGGGAGCTCCTCTCTATAATAATTAATTAAGCTGCGGAAAAAGGTACTAACATAACAGTAGTGATAACGATACTTAATTCGTAACTATGATAATCACAATAATGAAAGCTCCAAAACACATTATATTTATAATCAACAAATTCACAATAACTTAAAATTAGTACTACCATTTATCATAGAAAATTGAAAGGATCATTAATGATTAGACTCACAGTGAACAACCACATCCTTTGGATACTTCTTCAAGAACTGCTTTGCAGCGTATCTCCAGTTCTGAGAACTGCAACAATTTGTGAATGCTAAGATTAAACGAAAAGAACCATTTGTTATTCAAACGATAAAAATAAAATTTAGGACAGTACTAACCTGCCAATGATACCATTGATCATGATGACGAGGTGAGTAGGATTGCTTGGCTCTCCATCTAAATCCACCTGCATATCCACACCCCCTTTCTCGTCTGATTCAACTCTCAAACATCTAAATCTTGGCATCAACGATATTTTCTTAATTTTTTTCTTGTTTTTGTTAGTATGTTTCTTACTTGATCTACCATTTTCTACTTCTTCTTTTCTGGTTCTAGAGCCTTCTTCCTCTCCTATCTCCATAGTAAGTATTACAGAAGAATCAAATGAAATCGAAAGAGAAAGAGATAAAAAAGAATCAAACGTTGGATTGAATTGGAGGGGCGGTTTTAGTAGTTGGGTTTGTTTGAGAGATGGGGACATACATATACCCGAAAAAGTCCCGATTAACTAAGACGACAGCATGAAAATACTAAAATAGAAAGACGTCTAAGACGACCGATTTAATGTAACGGCCCTTGGTTTTTTCACTTAATTACGAGTTTGTATTTCACTTAATGATCAGGGCAAATATGAAAATTTCTGCTCTGCTTTGAACGCATCGTTTTTGACCGGTGTTCTTACTATTCGACTTCTAGAAAGGATCAAAATTGACACGTTATTTCTTTTGGTCAGTTTGAATTTAAACTACTTTTGTTTAGGCGGCGCTTTGTTTTTATTGCAAGTGCAAACCAAGTACCATGGCAAAGCATTAGCTTCTGGATACGGATATTTGCCAACGGTGAAACTGCGTTGGAGACTTGAATAAAAGAGATTTTGTCCCAATAGAGATAAGACGAAAACTTTCAAAGAATTTCGGTATTTGCTCGACCAACCGATAGAAATCATTTGTTTTTTACTTGTTACAATGTGAAATGATGGGTTTTAATGGTAAAACGGTAAGTTATCATATAACTTAAACAAATATTGCTTATTTACTAATTGACTGGTACAATATTACAAATGGATGGTCATTTCAATTGTTTCTCTAGCATTGTTATTTTCCACGTTAGCGAATACAATGGAACGAATTTTGCTAACCTCCATAGGACTAGAAAGTCTAGAAATAAATAACTTCCACACTATTTTAGACGAAAAAAAATATCCCATCAAAGATTTCTTCGTTTTGGTTGACCAAACCGGTATCCACCTTCCTTTCCCGTCATTTTCCTATTGCCAAAGCTTTTAAGACAGGAGAACAAATTTAAAAAACTGTTTCCAGTTTTTAAAATTTGAAAACAGTTTTCAAATTTTAAAAAGACGTTTGGGTTATTATTTTTCAAAACTTATTTTTAATTTTTTTAAACAAATAAATTTTTTTAAAAACTATTTTGCAAAACTTAAAAAAAAAAAACAGAGTAACTGTTTTTTATGACCGAAACTCGAACGAACTATGACTTAAGCAACCCGGAATCCAAACATCCGAGTACCCAACGTCCCGAGCAACTTGGATCTTGAACGATCCAACTCCCGAGCGATCGAAGACATGCAACTCAATTCTTGAGTGACTCGGGTTTTGGGACTCAAGAGTCTCGAGACCCGAGCGACCTGGTTCTCAAGCAACTTAGATACCAAGTGATTCAGATCCTAAATGTCACCCAAGTGACTGAAGTCCCGAGCGATTGGAGTCCCAAGTCTCGAGTGACCCACCCGTATTCAACTCAATTATCCAAACGAATTTTCACTATTTTTTATTTTTTAAAACTGTTTTGGAATTACAGTTATCCAATAATGTTTATAATATTTATTGGATTTGATGGTATTTTCAAATACGCATCTGTCAAATTACAGATATTTCAAAAATATATATAATTATAAATATAAATCATAAAAAAATAATCACCATTCAAATATATAAATTAATCATACTCAAATTTTTGCTTTAAAATCAATTGTAGATCTTTCTTTTAGTATAAATCCAATTGGAACTTTGTTATGCTATCAAATTACATACATTTCATATATACATACATTTCACAAAACAATCATTATTCAAATATCAATCCCCATTGGAAAAGAAATAGTGAAAATTTTCAAATTATCTTATTAAAATTTTCAAAAATACAAAAAAAAAATCATTATGATGTTTCGACCGAAACGTACCGAAACAGATCGAAACAACCGAAATGAGTCGAAACAGACCGAAACAAAAAAAAAAAAAACAAAACGAAGTATATATAGAGGTGTTTCGTTTCAGTTTAGTATTGAAACCGAAATGTTTCGGCCGTTTCGACCAAAATGAAACGAAATTAACATCATTGTTCGATTCTCAATTTTTGTGAACCATGTTCTTCCATATGACAACAAGGAAATGAAGAAAAAAAAAACTTCAGTTCTGTAAATATCATATGCTCTATTGTTAGGTTATTTGCTAATGTAGAAAAATGGTTCACATGTAAAACAAAAGGATAGGCATACCCAATATCCAACGCCACCTTTGCACTAGAAATTTTTCCAAAACAGATTATATTGCTAATGAATTAAACAGCATAATCTGCTACAAAGGAAATACAGTCCTAACATGCAAGACCTGCTATATAAGCTTCTAAGAATATATTTATCATTAACTTGTTTGTTCTATCAAAAAAATCATTAACTTGTTTGAAATAGCTTATAAGTGGGTCTAAAGTGATTAGGTGGAGCTCTCATCCACAAAAACTTTTCAAAAATCTTAAAATAGTACTATATGTTATTACTTCAAAGTAACTTGTAAATTCTGCAATCCAAAATGAATTTAAAATTTCAAAATAAAGTGTGGCATAGAACTATTTTAATTAAGGTGGTAAAATTTGATCCGGCTCATTTTACCCGATCCAAAACATCTTAAAACTCGAAATAACCCAGAAACCCGAAATGACCTAACCCTAAATGAATTAAAAAAATATATTTTTTATAAAAAATAATTTGCTTTTCAATAATGGGGTAATAGTTAATTGATTAGTTGTCAAATAAAATAAAATAAAATATATTATAATTAATTAATTATTGATTTACATGCATTGATGTGTATGGTTCAACATTTTATTAATATGAGTAATCTCATTAGTTTCAAATAAAAAAATCGAGGAGATTAATAAATTTTGCATTGTTTTTCATGTCACAATAAAATTTTATTTTTAATTATCATTAAAAAATAAAATAGAATAAAGTGATTATATGAAATTTAATCTCTAAAGTTTGGCATAATACATTACTAATGAGAATAATTTTGTGGACCAACCATCTGATATCATTTTAAACTGAATTTTCGAACTAAGAGCTATAACATTTTATATTGCATTCACAAATTAAATATATATTATTTTAAAAGATTAATATTAATTTATTATTAATTAATTTTCATGGATTTAAACATGTAACTCGTTTAATCATATTATATGTAAATAATATATTTTTAAATTAAGTATAAATATATATTTTGTTAACCCGAAATAATCGACGACCCGAGCGACTTGCGACTCAATGTGACCCGAATTAGACCCAACCCAAACTTGAATGACCCGACTCGTTTACCATCTCTAATTTTAACTAGTTATTTTTTATTTTTTATTTTTGTTACTTTGAGTATAAAAAAGTTTTACTAGCAAGTGATAATACCAATTTATTGTTCCCACAAAAAACTTCAAAGCCTTACGCCCTTAGCCAATAAAATAAAACTTTAGTTAGTTACTTTTTTGTTACCTTTTAGTTAGTTAGTTATTATATTTTAAGGTTAGCTTTTAATTTCTTTTATTGGGATTCAATAAACAGATTCTAAGTTTCTTCTTCAAAGTGAAAGATATCTTCAGATCGTGCAACAGTGACTTAGGGATTTCAGTTTTTTCTTTTTGTATCATTTGATCATATAAATTACTGATTAATGTATATTTCAATTAAGTCATATGTTATCGCTTTTGGCATCTAGAGTCATGTATTTAGTTTTATTTTTTATATTAAATTTTGTATCATTATGCTTAAAAATAATATTTTTAACCCTATTTAAGTTGGGTCCCAAAGAAAAAAAAAATCTCTCCGGTGTAAAGTTGGTCAAACCAACTTATAACATACTCAGTGTATTTTAAAATTTATTTTTGTTTGGTTTCCCTAAAATTGTATAAACTTATATAGAGTATAACTTATATTTTTATATTGTTGTAACTTGTAAGTGATTAATTAAATAGTTTGTAATTATTACTAAACAAGATAATCTGTAATATATATTTATGAAGTGTAATAATATAAACACTAGCTTAGTGGTTAAGACCTATAAAACTCATTAGGTCATTATTTCGAGCCTAACTTATATTTTTTTTCTAATTTTTAAGTTTTCAAAAAAAATTTCATAGGGCAGGTTGGCCAACCCTGAATTGGTCATTACACAGCCGGTCTAAATGAGAATAAAAGAATCAGGAAGGAAGCTGGTTTAAATGAGAATGAAAGAACTGAGAAGGAAACCGGTCTAAGCTAAAACATGTCGACATGTAGGAAGACTTTCCCAAATAATAATAATATTTAAATTCACGCTTTGCATTTGCTTTAAATATTAATTGTTATTGCTTGAGATGCTAAATTGTTATTCTTGAGTGTAAATTTATTGATAGATGAATGAGTCTCATAGAGAGACAAATATGATAAGAATGAAATATGAAAGTATGATATGATGAGAATTGTTGAGTGATTGATTATATGTTGTGAATCTCATAACAAGGTAAATGATGATATTGAATTGAGAACTTAGAAATGATTAAATATATGATTGAATGATTGTTATGTCTGATGTGTAACTTAAGAAGAGATTGTGTAATGGAGGAATTACGAAATTGAGTAGTGATTACAGAATACAATTATTGAATTATTTGAGGAAAGAGATGAATGAATATCATAAAATTATTAGAAGTAGTTGAATTATAAGATGTAACTGGGAGTATATAATCGAATACTTCTAGTAAATTTAATTCATTGAGCTTGTAAAGCTCACTACTCATTGTTCAATGATTTTAGGTAAAGGGTATGACGGATAGATTTTAGGTAGAGGGCATGACGGATAGAATTATGAGCGGAGATTCAGACTAAATCATTTTCTGTAAGCCGCGTGGTTCACATCCTCAGACTAATGAGAAGAAAAAAAAATTGTAAATATTCATGCATACTACTTTGTATATACTATTCGGTAGAGATCTGAATGATATAACTCCCCTGTTGAAGGTTGAGGATTTATGTATTTAAATATTTCAGTTGATGTTTTTATATTGTTGCATATGTGTCATGCTGGGATTTCCAAAATGTGATGACACCGTCTCGGGGGTGACCAACCCGCAATGGGTCATTACACAGGGTGCCCGGGCGTACACCCCAAGCAAAAAAACGTACGTCCCAAAAAACAAACGTCTATCTTCAAGCGTCTGAGCGTTTTTACCTTGCCCCGCCACTGGACATGTCTCGAGCGAGCCTAGGAACGCCCATGGAAATACTGGCTTTGAGCAGATTAGATTGATAATTTGAGAAGATGGGGTTCTCCAACTTAAAAATTTATAATTTATAAGTTGTGACCTTTGGCCATGGTAAAGATTGATGTATCCTTTGTTAATTTCTCAAATTCTAACCACTACTCTTCATTTTTTCAGAAAATTATGCACTTACCAATTCTCCTTTTTTTTCTTCAAAATTAATTAGTATATTGCTCGTTACATAATTAGTTTACTTATAATTTTAAAAAATTATTATTAAATCACTCATTAAAAATAATTTTTAACATTAAAAACAATTGAATTGATAAATTTAATAATAGTTTGATTTTTATATTAAAAAAATTAATTATTATATTACTCATAGGGGTGGACTTGAGCCGAATCGAGTCCGAATACTAAGGTATTCGAGCTCGGCTCGAGCTTAAATGAATAGGCTCGAGTTCGAGCTCGAAAATTAGGCTCGAGCTCGAGTTCAATAAATTTATGAAGGCTCAAACTCAGCTCGACTCGAGCTCGAGCTCGAGCATGAGTCTTGGATTGTTCATTCGAACTCGATCTTGAATTATAATTTTAATAAATAAAAATATTAAATAAGCATTGGTTCGAGTTCGAGTTCGAGCTTGATAATATCTTATCGAACTGTTCGAAAACTTTTCGAGGCCGCTCTTAAGGTATTCGAGCCCGACTTGATAAGCTCTTCGAGTATAATTTTCATGCTCAAGCTCGATCGAGCCGAGCTTTGACTGAGCTCGAACTCGAATAGTTTAATAAAAGCTCGGTTTGATTTCAGCCCTAATTACTCATAAAATAATATTTTACTTATTAATTAAAAAAATAAATCATTATAAAGTAGCTTTAAGAAGATTAAATTCATAATTCGAGAATATTGGTTTCTCTAGCTTAAAAAATTTAGGGCATGTTTGGGTAACAGTTTTTAGTTTTCAGTATTCGAAAACTGTTTTCGAAAATGAAAACTGAAAAGCGGTTTTCTGAAGAAAACATGTTTGGAAAACTGTAACTTGAAAACTGTTTCCAAAACAAAAAACAATTAATGTTGTTTGGATAATCTTATTTTGAAAACTGTTTTGAAAATAGAAAACTGTTTGGATTACACCTTCTTGTAATTGTTTTTAGTTTTCAGTTTAAATTTTAAATCTAATATTAATTTATTTTCTCATATTTACTAAATAGATTTTTTAGCACACACTAAATACTTGAAAATAATTAATATTATTTTATTTTTAAAATGTTAGTATTTTTAAATATCATGGATCAAACATGACTACACTCTTTCCCCTAGTCATGTCATGTATGTTTGTTAAATAAATTCTAAAAAATTAAAATAAAAAATATAATACAACTTTCATAATTTGATAAAATATGAACAACCAACCCATTAAATACAATATTCAAGTTTGTTCAATATCTAAAAGATGACGTACTTTTCTTGTTAAAAATAACTTAGTTGAGGACAACTTTAAGATACAATATTTATTGATCAAATACAACTTTGACAAATTGATAAAATGGAAATGAACGGCCCAAAATTCTTCCTGCAAAAAGGTCTGCCTCAACTGCCCAATTTGGTTGGTTTGCCATCCTCACACCCTATAAGTTAAATAATATATCAATATGTGAAATATATTGCTAAGAATAACAAAAATAATTCAGTAACTAAGATAAACTAAATTAAACACAAATAAGGACATTAAATTAATTAACTCTTACCGAGAAATCATAACATTATTACCATATATTAAATCAAATACCAAAATGGTCTGCCCATATCTGATTAGCAATAAGCTCACGAAACGCAGTCATAGCTGCTGCACACGCATAAGAAAAATCAACTGTATAATTATTTGTAAATGTGTTCGACCCTCCTTCGCTTTCTACTTCATTGCCCCCTGCTTCCCATTCATTAAATAGTTGATCACTCTAAGAACACTAGCGTACAAAATTATGTACGACACAACAAGCAACAACTATAAGAGGTTGTCTAGCGGGCTTGAATCTAGGCATCATTTTTAAAATTGGAAAGCGCGCCTTTAAGACCCCAAAGCAACATTCTATAACATTACGTAGAGATGAATGCATATAGTTAAATAGTTCTCTATAACCCGTTGGTTAGCGTGTTCTAACTTGATATTCATTTAAGTGATATCATTCACCTCTAAACGGTGGAAGAAATCCGGCTGTACATGGATAACCGGAATCCACCAAATAATACTCACCTATAAGTCATATAAATTCTCTTAGTACATATCAATCAATTAGTATATAATATCAACTTAGTACTAAAATAGATTTACCATTAGTAGGCCAAGGAAATTGAGCATCCGATCAAGTTAAGGCATCCAAAAAGACTCGCGAATCGTTAGCTACCTTCCCATCCACTATACACATATGTGAATTTTATGTCGAATGAACATACACACATCACATTTTGTGTGACAACCGATTTTCTACCCCTATAACTGGTAGCTTTTTCTGCTAGTGCCCATGCACTGATGTGCGTTTCATCAATTGCACTAATGCATTTCTGCGTCCATTAAATTTCAAAGGATTAGACTCAGTTTGGTATTATATATTATATATTATATATACAAAGCTAAACTAATAAATTAACAATCAATCATAAGATACATTACCTTAAAAGCTAGATAAAATCTTTGATCATGTCTAATTTGTGGAGGCACCACGTGGTCATTCGATGGACAAATTATGTGCTTTGCAAACTTGTTTAATGCTCTCATCCTTGTCTTAAAATGTCGATTAATTGTTTCTAATGAATGTTGAAATTGATCAGTTACAACTCTGTGCCCCACATTATGCCCCACAACTAACAAGAAAATGGCCACCATTTCCTCTACTATGACACCCCTTGAGTCTTCTATATAATTATATTACTTCAATGTGTTACATAAGTGAATAAATGTTTTCTTGTCCATGCGAAACAATTCATAAACTACCTCTGAATGACCATTTAACAATTCGGTTATATATTCATGTCCACCGAGTCGTGATGTTCGCATAGGTAATTTATTCATAAATTTTTCATCATATTCGGCAAACATAGGAAGCATTAACGGTGAGAGCATTTCATACTCATCTTTAGCGGATGAACTTGATGAATTAGATTGGCTACCATAATTATTGCGGTCTGAATTGTCCATTTCTTAACCTAAACAAAAAAACAAGTCCCATTATGGTTATCATGTGGTATAGTTTATATTTCACAAATCTAAATAGATTGAAGTTTAATTCTATTTTTAAAAAAATCGACAGCACCTCCTCTGTTTTCTATGATTTTTCAAAATTTTCAAATCTAATTAGACCTGTATACACAATTCTAATCATTCAAATCTAATTAGACCTATATTTACAATTCTAATCATTCATAATCGAACAATACAAGGAATGTCAAACGCATAAGTTTAATCCAAACAAATAAAATATCATCCATAAACTAAAAAAAGTAATAAAAATATCCAAGTATAAACATAAACACACATCAAAGAACAAATAGTCTCTTTAACACACGAACATAATTTAAGATCAAAGGCAATGTCTCCAACTCTCAAGCAATCCTAGCTAACCACGCATTCTTCCTCTCCAAAGGCATTTTAATGAATGTCTCCCTCAACTCAAAATTACCTGTAAATTTCTCTAATGCCTTCAAATATGTGTCATCATCCACCCGATTTTCCATTTCATCAAGAACTTTCAAACATGCTGCCACTGAATAATCAGCTGAAACCACTGAACTTGTTCCCTCAAAGCTTTTCTCTTTATACCTCTCAGCCCTAGCCAAAGAAGCTTCTGTCCTTGCCTTTGTGGCCTCTATGAAACGGGAAAAAACTTTACTCAATTGACTATTTATATTTTCCTTCTGTTTTTTCTTATAATTGTTTTTAGAACGCTTGGCAAAACATTCAGGCTAAGTGGGCTGAGTGCCTGGGGTTTCAAGGTCAACCAGAGTATTTAGGTCATCCGAGCTACCAAGGCCATCAACATCAACGTCTACATGCATGCCACTAAAGCTTCATGCAATTCATTCTCCTCATCGAAATTAGGTGGATCTTGGGTTAAAGTATGGTGAAGAATTCCTGTGGCAGTTGACTTGTTAAAGATTATCCCTAACAATTTTTAGTGTTCACAGCCTTGCTTACGAAATTGGGAAGCTTTCGGGTGTGCCTAAGAAAAAAAAATGAAGATATAAATGTCATTATCGATTTCAAAGAAATTATCGTAAGATAAATCCACACTATGAACTTTAGGGAGAAAAATGATACCCGAATGTAATTTTCCAAAGTCTCATCTAAGGCTGTGACAATATTACTTTCTGTATTCCAACCAAACCCAGTTTTCTCAAGCAATTGACTAAACAACCGGTGTTTCATACGCAACCTTTGATATTTCTCCCTCAATTGTTTCACTGTAAAGAGCTTGTTAGTCTTCATATTCAATTCTTTGAGAATAAAATCTCAAATCTTTCTATGAAACACACCATCTTTCATGTTTCCCTTGTTTACCTCATTAACCATGATATTGATAAAACATTTCTCTCTTAGAGCCCCATAAAGAAATATCAATGCTTTTAAAAACCATCTACATTAAAAGCGAACTTAATAGATTATTATTGAACAATAAAAACTAACTGACTATTTTAATATACTTAAATTAGACCAACATACATATACCAATTATCATTTGTCCTAAAATAATGCATATGCATAAATCTCTGTTATCAAAGGCTGATGTTGCAGCCCCTGTGCAGGCACTAGCTGCACTAGCCCTTGCACAGGGACTGCAACACCAGCCCCTGTGCAGGCACCACCTGCACCAGCCCCTGCACAGAGGCTGTTGCTGCCGTCCTTGTGCAGGGGTTGGTTGTAACGACCCATCTCAGGTTGGCTACCCCTAAGATGGTGTTGTCATATTTTAAAAATCCCGGCATGACACATATATGCAACAATAAAAATAATACTAATAGAAAATTTTACATCAATCCTCAACCCTCAACAGGGGAGATACAACATTATGATATTGACTTAAACATTTTATATAACGTAATATGCATGAATATTTACAGATGAAATTTTATTTTATTTTCTCATTAGTCTGAGGATGTGGACACGTTCGTGGCTTACAGAAAATGATTTCATCTGAATCTCAACTCACCAAATTATCTGTCTTGCCTACTACCTGAAATCATTGTACAATGAGGGATGAGCTTCACAAGCTCAGTGAATTAACTTTACTAGAAGTATTCAATTTGTATAAATGGTCTTTCAATATTTAATTATTTATATCGTAAGTCTTATTCTCTATTAGTCTCTTATTATTATTTATCGGTTCACCTTAGGACCATCAATTATATGATTCTTATCATATCATACTTCTATATTTCCTTCTCACCATAATTGTCTCTCTGTGAGACTCATTCATCTATAAATAAATTACAATAACAAATAACACTTCAACATTTCAGTAATGAAATCAATATTTAAAATAGATGCAATGCATGAATTATTATTAGGGAACGTCTTCCCACATGTCGACATGTTTTTATCTTAGACCGACCCCCTTTCGGTTCTTTTATTTCCAGCATATACCGGCTGTCACAGTATTTATTTTCAGCATATACTGGCTGTCACGGTTTTCATTTATTTTCAGCATATGCCGACTGTCACGGTTTTCATTTATTTCTAGCATATACCGACTATCACGTTTTTTCAATTAGACCGACCCCCTCCCGGTTCTTTTATTTCTTGCATAGGCATATGAACAATTATATGAAATATTCATATGAAGAATAATATAAAAACAAACATAAATTCAAATATTTAAATTAGCTATCACGATTATTCTCAAATTATTATTTGAAAAATTCCATTAAATTCTTCTCCTCATAAATTATATCAAATCATCCATCATAGCTTGTCAAGATCCACTAAATTTCATATCCTCATAATTCGTATTAAAACATCAACTATAACTCATCAAGAATTTCACTTATCGCTTTTATTATTAAATCAACTTATTATTCCAAAAATATTATTTCTCACATAATAATTTTTACACATCCACCATTCCTATCACACCTATAAACCAATTTTCATCTATAAAAAAAGCATAAGTTAATAATTTATTATAATATTATCACTAGATATTTCATATTTATCTTAATTACTTAAAGTAAATCTAACTCACCACGTAACACTTAGAGCTACCCGTGGATCACTTCCTTGCCTTTCCTACTCCTCTCAGCAATTTTCCCACGGTTACTAATCGTCAACACTTGACATAATATTTATATTAAAATTTATAATTTATTCTTAAATTCTCTCATAATTCACATCCTTTGAAAATTCCCACTTTGAATTCCGAGAAATTTCACGTATGCTAAATTTCAAAAATAAACTTCACGTTATTACCTTATATTTATCTTAGAGCTTCTCATGGTTTTCTATAAAATTCTCCCATAAACCCCTTCAAAATTTTGCTCTTTTAACATTTCTTTTGATCCTCAAATGTTTAGAGAAATAGAGTAATTTGAGTCATAGTTGAAGGAAAACCAAACAAGATTTGGTAAGTAATTAATAAAAAAAACCTAAAACTATATATATATATATATATATATATATATATACTTGTGTAAAGCTCAACATCAACCTCAAATTGCTGCCACAATTTTGTGAGGTGGCTCACATGCAAAGCTTTTCTTTTTACTTGGCAGCAGGTAGTAACACCTATTGCCACGTTTTTTGTTTTGTTTTGTTTTTTTGTTTTTGTTTTTGTTTTTTTCTTCAACTTCATGCTGCCACGAATTTTTTTTTTCTATTTTCTTTGTAACTACGCCGCACGCGTCCATTTTTTAAATTTTTTTTAAGAATTGGTTTATTCAAATAATAAACCTATCACATGTATTTTATTTTAATTTCATATCATTTTTATTAAATTACTTCTTTACACTTACTTTACGAATACAGATATTCCATTGGTGTTGCAGCCCCTGTGCAAGACCTATTCTTTCTATTTCTATTAAAAACATTAAAAATACCTATTCATAATATACAAAAATATAGATAAAAAACACACGTGGACATGCAGATTGAGAGTAAAAATCAGGTGAACGCAACAGGAAACACAATAAATTTCCAAGACTAGCACTCAAACTTCTCATTACATGACACAGTCCATGATACAACTGCAAGTAAGCCATAATATTCAATGAACAAGCCATCTTCCAAGTAGAGCTATGATTGATGATCAAGATTCATCTCCCACAATCTTACACCAAGAGCCACCACAATTACAGCCCAACTATATTTCCATAGAGAACTTTACAAGCATCATCATAAAAAATTATCATCACCAGCAACATAAGTCAATCAATGTCATGCCCAATAAGCTTCTATGCTCCCACAAGATAGAACTTTCCATCAAAGCACCCATGAAAATTAAAATAGAACTATATAAAGAACCATACTAATCTTGAGTACGAATACCCTTTCTGGCAAAACTCAAACATAACCTTACTATCACCTAACATCTGAATACATCTTTTGAGTGACAATTAGACATTACCAAAAGAATGGCTTTAGCAAATAAAACCTAACCGGATGCTAGGACAAGAGAAAGGTGAAAAAACAACAACAACATATATAAGACATTCTAAATATTATATATATATATATATATATATATATATATTATTTTCAAAAGGTTCCTCTGAATGAGCAAACTGATAATTACACATTTTGATTTCTTTTTTTAAATGGAATGAAAGTTGTCCGTAGCAAAAGTATTCGCTGAGGTCTTAAATTATTATGTCTTATCCAAATAAGTACATAATAAGACATGCATAAATACTTATTTTAATAACCATAAAGGAAAACTTAAAAATAAAAGAAGAAAACAACAACAACCACCTTGAAATCACAATTGCATAACATAGGGCAAACTATAATATCCATACTTATATTATTAAAAGTAAAATTATATTAGTTACTAAACAATAGAAACCTAACTGCTACAGAAGTTTATGATAGAAGTACATAGACTAGTCTAAATTAATCATTTCAACAACCAGCATTCAGAATTGAAGCACATTCTAAAGGTGTAGATCAAGAGAAGAAGAGGCTGTAAAAGCACAAGCATTCATCAAGCTAGAGTTTATATAGTATGCATTCACAAAATCACCAGAACCACAAAAAGCATGTGCACCCAACAAGTTGTCACAAACCTGAATCAAAGACCCATTCATAACTCAATTCATCATTGCACATCATCAAGCAAAACAAAGTTCATGCAAACTTTAAGCATATAATTAATTAAAAAAAAAACTTAAGGACAAAAATATTGCATTCTTTTGAAGAAATGTCATAAGGAAAAGTTCACGATTCATAATTTTTTTTGGATAAGTATAGTTCACGATTCATAATTGAGTAAAGGAAACAAAACCAAGCAAATGAAGCATCCATAGTCATAAAGAAGCAAGTTAAAAAGCATTGCAAATCATGACACTAGGAGGAAACAAGATTATAACAGATAAAAAAATTCCATCAGATAATTGTAGCAGGAAAAGAAATTCTGAATGCTAAAAATCTTAATTAAAAATAAAACATTACTGAAGAGATAGGCGCCAATATTAGGCGATAGTTCACACTTCTAATTATATTAGGAATTATTTAGATGTTTCATCAAGTACATCCGTAATTGATATAGAAAAAAGCATCCAGAACAAAAGAAATCAAACCTGAAAGCCTCGTTCAAAGTTCACACACCTAATAGGGCAGAATAGAACCCAATTTGTTACATAAGAAGACAAAATCTTTTGTAAAACAAAGTAAAAGACCAACTATGTTATCAAAGAGGTAGGCCAGTTAACCCATGAAAATATTCCTTTTTGCTTGAACAAAGTCTTTACTAATATGTTAGCCTTCCTCCAAGAACACAAGTCAACTAAAAGGGTGACACATATAAATAAGTGCACCATATCACAAATTAAACAGCAAAAGAATTCACTTTATAGAAAATGTTGCTGCACCAGCCCCTGTGCAAGGATTGCAGCAACAGCCCCTGTGCAGGGGCTGGAGTTATTGAACTTATTAAAAGCGCAGCCAAATCATCCCTTAAACTTCTTATGCATAGAAATATTAAAAAAGTAAATTGAACTTATTAAAAGCGCAGCCAAATCATCTAGCAGTAAATTGATCATCCCTTTTAAAAAATAATTTATATACAGAAGAACTGATTCTAAAACAAACCATCTCAGTTAACAGAGTCTAAACCATATCTAAAACTACAACATACTAAATAGTTTTACACCTAAATTATCTAAGAAAATATATATTAAAGTAGTAATAGCTTACTTTGTAATTTAATCAATTCAATTCATCCACATATTTTTTGAAAAATAAATAGCAAAGAGCTCACCTTGTAATTTCTTAGCCTTAAGCGTCAAAATCCTTGAGAGAGATCAGATTCTTCTGTGGATCAAATTCACCACCAAGCTATGGTTCTCCAAAAGATCTTTTAAGTGATTCTACTTAATACGAAGAGCAAAGAACGGCTAGCTAGAGAGGGAAAACCAAATAAAAAGAAACCCAAATATGACAATAAGTTAATCAGAGAAAAACCGAGGCATTATAGTGGGTATGTAATGGATAGCTGCAAGCTGAAATTGCAATACTTGATGTGGGTATGTAGTGGAGAAGTAACGAGGGAGAGAGACCGAGAGTAAGAGATCGAATATGAGAGAGAAATAGAAAGAACTAGAGAGACAGATAGGAAGAACAAGCGAGACGGAGGGGGAAATAACACTTGAGATAGAAATAGTGAAATATACAAAGACAACAAACATGCTGCATGTAGCTAGAAGATGAGCGCATAGAGAGCAAAAACAAGCTGATAAAGATGAGTGCAAACAACAATCTTAACCTCACCGAGATTGAGCCTTCAAGCTGATAAAGTTGAACTCGTGATGGAAACAGAGAATTAAGAAAGTGAGCTGATAAAGTTGAACTCGTGACGGAAATAGACAATTAGGAAAGTGAAAAGTAAAGAGTGTTTTAAGAACGAAAACTTCAATTTGGAGTTTTCTAAAATCAGTGTTTGAAAACTGAATTTTAGAATATTGTTTTTCAAAACTGTTGGCCAAACATGTTATACTGTTTTTGAAAACTGTTTTTGGGTTTTGAAAACTGAAAAAGGGTTTTGGAAACCCAATCCAAACATAGCCTTATAATTTATAAGTTGTGACCTTTGGTCAAGGTAAAGACTGATATTTTCCTCAAATTCCAACCATTACCTTTCATCTTTTCAAAAAATTACATACTTACCCATCCTCTCCTTTTTTTCTCTTCAAAATTAATTAGTATGCTACTCGTTACATAATTAGTTTATATATATATATATATATATCACTCATTAATAATATTTTTAAAAAATAATTAAATAAATAAATTTAATAATAATTTGATTATTATATTAAAAAATAATTATTACATCACTCATGAAATAATATTTTACTTATTAATTTAAAAATAAATCATTATATTATTCTTTAAATAATAAATTTAAGTATAATTTCAAAGTAATTTAATAATTATAATCCTCATTAATAAAAAAATAATTATACTTTAAGAAAATTTTTATAATAATATTATTAATTTTAAAAAATTATTATTATACTACTCACTAGAGAATAATTTACTATAACTAAACAAATTATTTATTTTTATACTTATTTAATTATAGTTCACTTATTAGTTTAAGAAAAAATTAAATATCAAATTATTCATTAAATGATTAATCTAAATATAATATAATTATTAAGTTCTCATTAATTTTAATTTATTTTTATAAAAATTAATTATTTTAATACTAATTTAATAATAATTTACTATTAACTTAAAAATTAATTATTATATTACTCATTAAATGATAATTAAATTTAAATTTACAAAAATTCATTATAATAACACTCAATAATAATTTACTTATGATTCCCAAGAATATTTTATAAGAAATAAAAAGTTACAAATAAACATAAATTTATAAGTTCAATGCATTAATTTCCATTTTAATTGGTTTAAAAAATATTTAAACAAAATTAGCTTGGAAAATTAACGAGCCAAAGGTAATCGGTTGTAAATTATGCTTCCCTGTTACTCTTGCAACAATTATTTAATCGTTTTCACAGTTTTTTACTACAAACAATGAAAATTGAAAACCGCAGGGCTTGTGCCTTGTAGCTGCATATGCTCATGGGTAGCCTCTTTTGTTCAATTTCAACTACTTTAAACCCATTATTTGTTGTGTGATTAGGTAATTTCTTATGACATTTATCCTTCCTATATTTAATCACTTTTGTCCTATTCGCACATGTAGGCACTTTGATTTGCTTGCCAGTGAATTTTTGTGAGATTGCAAAGTTTCTGTTGCAATGGCCTGAATGGGAGAAAATACTCTGGCGATGCCCAACTTTTGTTCTGAATGCAACTTAAAAGTAATAAGACATTCTTGTTTCCAAAAAACATGAAGTACTCCTACAATGCAGTTGTTCAGATCTGCATATGCAGCTAGGTTCTATCTTTTTCAATTGATTATCAACTAATTGTGAGTAAAGATTAATTCATAAAATCACAGGTTCCGCAAAGTCTATAATTAGGCCAACTAAATGAATAAGACATCCTAAAATCTGTTGGTCAATTCATTAGTCAAGCTTGAGAGAGAAGAATTTGTTCCAATACTACAGACTAAAAAACTGAAGAAATGTCCTCATATATCATTGTTACGCTGAAGAACTGGTGGATTATTCATGGGAAAAGGAAAATAAATATTGAGGTTTTAATGTTATGGGTTATTATTAATTAAGAGAAAGATTTATTTGGATTATATTCTGGGTGTTAAGGTTGCAGAAATTTAAGTTAGAATTAGATATTTTGTTATTAGGGATTTGATTTTAACTTTTGTAAGTTTCCCTATTTGGTAGGACTAGGGTTTGTAAGAGATTAGCTTTTGATGAATAAACATATCATTGAATTCAAAATTGAATATTAAATATTGCTTCCCATGATTGGGAGTTTTTCTTTACTTTACTATTGTTCTTTCGTCTCCTACTGCTCTACATTAAAAGGTTTTCTCACTTTAATTATTTATTACTATATGTTGGTTGATTTCTGACATATGCATTTGAATCTATAGACAAAGTGATGCATAATAGGAAATAACATATTTATTATTTTGGAATATTATTTTTGGACATGTATTTTAAAAAAATTAGATTTAATCAATTAAATATTTATTATGATTTGATTTACTTTCTTTTTAAGATTGTAAAACAAATTGAATTATGAATTGAAAATTGATTATCCTTTTGCTTGTCTTTGTTTGTCAGCTTGTTCTATTCTTCTTTTTGTTTATATTTTTTTTACTTAGTCTATTTTCTCTTGATTAATCTCCCTGTTTCTCTTTTTTCTCAATATGTTTCTCTCACTAATTATCTGTCCCGCATCAAATGATATCAGAGTCGAATCTCTCCCATTAAAAAGGTTTTCTCACTTTAATTATCTATTACTATATGTTGAATGATTTCTGATGCAAGTATTTGAATCTATAGACAAAGTGATGCAGAATAGGAAATAGTATATTTATTATTTTGGATTTTTATTTTTGAACATATATTTTAGAAAAATTTAATTTAATCAATTAAATAGTTATTATGATTTGATTTACTATTTTATTTAAGATTGTAAAACAGACTGAATTATAAATTGAAAATTGATTATTTTTTTGTTTATCTTTGTTTCTCAGTTTGTTCTGTTCTTCCTCTTATCTATCTTTCTTCTATCCACACAAACTTTGAAACGAACGAACAAATCATTGAAGAAAGTTTTACCATCCACTGTGAGGATGTATCATATTGAGTCACTTCAAAACGAACAAGGCCAAAGCCAAAGCCAAGATGAGGGCAAGATTTGTGCGTGTGACATTCTTTACATTGATTTTGTCCTCTCATACTGGATTAAGGCTCCTCTACAACTCAGAAGAAGAAAAAAAATTATCTTTAGTTAACCCATGAATTTGAAAAATATGAAGAAAGAGGGGAACATTTTAATAGTATTGTTTTCATTTTTATTAGAACAATTTATATATCAAAGTGTTGGGATTAAGCCCAAAATCTGATTAAGTGGTATTGAAAGCCCAATTAAAACAAGGAGGAGGTTTTGATCGGATAGAAGCAAATCTGAACCAGGGATCGAAGTGTTTGGGGATTTGAATCGAGAGAAGAATTTGTTGGGATACTCCTCAAATCCCACATTGGAGAAAAATGTTATTATAAATAGTTCAAATCCCACATCGTCTATGAGTCAAAAGAATGTGGCTACTAATTATTATAATAAAGGCATCAAGAGACATTGTCTCTCACCTCTATTTCTTAACCAGGAATAGTTGGTCAGATTAGAATGTAGTAACTAATCACCAATATAGGGATCCAAGGGTTGAGTTAACATCGGGTGTATTGAAATTTTAGGTTGTGAGGTTGGGGAAAGTTTTCACATAGTTTTGTCAAGAAAATGTGTATTGTGGTGTAGTGAGTTTTAACAGCTTTCCTTCATCTAAAAGTTGCAAAAGTAATGGAATAACGATTGGCTTGTGGACATAGGTAAAAGATACGGAACTTGTGTTTATTTTTTCTTTACTTTTACTATTGTGATTGAACAATTTGACATAATTTTACTGAACGAAGAACTGAAAACTAGTTCAATAAATTGCACTGATTTAATTGTATACAGAGGTCAGCCTTTATATGCATGGAAATAACAAACAAGCTAAGTTAAATCCAAAAAAATAGCAACAAACGAAATAAAAAACTGGAGATTAGCTCTCCATGAAAATAGCAACATAAATGAAATTCAAAAAATTAATTCTGTTAAAGATAAGATTCACTCTCCACATTTTATTCAAACAAACTTAGATGATGTGGCAGGGTATGATGCTTCACAAATCACTCTTTCTTGGCATGTAGTTGGTGATGAATTTCAACACTTCCTTTCAGCACCAAGTCTCTTTCAATGACTCCAAACTTCTTTATGAATTTAGCAAATTTCTTATAGCACAGGCCCTTAGTTAGCATATCAGCTAGTTGTGCATCTGTGTGAACTAATGCAAGGGAAATTTCCTATCACATAACCTTCTCTTTGATGAAATGATAGTGAACTTCTATATGCTTAGTCCTAGCATGAAATATTGGATTTTCTGCTAATTTAATTGCACTTTCATTATCACAGTAAATAGTGATCACACCACATGTGACTTGATTTAAGTCCTCCATCAACTAGACTGGCCAAACACTCTCTTGAGCTGCCATTGCAGCTACTCGATAGTCAGCTTCGGTTGTAGATAAAGAACTTGTTGGCTGTCTTTTATTACATCATGAAATGGAATAGATCCTAGGCTAAATACATAGCCTGTTGTTAACCTTCTAGCTAACAGATCTCTAGTATAATCGACATCACAAAACCTAGTTATCTCACATTTCTTCCTTGGTTCATAGAATATACCAAGATTCAAGGTTCCTTGAAAATACCTTAGAATCCTACAGGCTATATCAAGATGTGGCTTTCTTGGTTTTTGCATGAATCAACTTATGACACCAACTCCTTGAGCTATGTCAGGTCTAGTTAGAGTCAGATAAATTAAACTCCCCATTAGTTGCCTATACATAATTGGTTCTTCAAGTTCTTCTCTTTTATCCAGTTGAAAATTTGCATTTACTTCAACCCGTGTAGCTATATCATTGCAGTTTGTCATCCCAAACCGTTCAAGCAGACTTCTTACATAGTTTTGTTGACACATAAATATTCCTTACTTGACTCGATCTACCTCGAGTCTTAGAAAATAATTGAGCTCCCCCAGTCCTTTCATTTGAAAGTGAATTCCAAGATTTGTTCTAATCTTGGTAATTTATGTGGTATCACTTCCTGTAACCATTAAGTCATCAACATAAACCAGGATGATTGAAGTTCTATCATTTGTAATTTTTTTACAAACAAGCTGGAATCAGATGAAGCTAGAAGATACCTATTTGCTTGCAAAAATTCAACAATTTGACCATATAGGGCTTGTTTCAAACCAATAAGGTCTAAGTTTGCAAACATACTGTGGATTTTCTTCAAATCCTTTTAGCTGATTCATAAAGATTTCACGATCCACCTCACCATGCAAAATTGCATTCTTCACATCTAGTTGCCACAATTTCCATGAATGACTTGTAACAAGAGAAATGAGGACTCGGACAGTGGTGATCTTAGCTACTGGACCAAAAGTTTCTTGGTATCCTTTTTCTGCTCGATTGAGGCTGCTACATCTTGAAAATTGCAAGTTTTTGCCATGCAACTTCAAGAATCACAAGTTTTGATACTTCACTTCAAAACTCGTGGTCGAGTTTTTTGAAAGTGGGAGAGAATGATGCAAAATAGGAAAGAGAATATTTATTATTTTGGGATGTTATTCTTGGACATGTATTTTAGAAAACTTAGATTTAGGCAATTAAATAGTTATTAGGATTTTATTTACTTTCTTATTTAAGTAATGTTTGGTACCTATATAAGAGGACTGATATCTGAATTATAAATCAAAAATTGATTATCTCTTTGCCTATCTCTGTTTCTCAGCTTAGTCTATTCTTCCTTGCTTGTTATGTTCTTCCTCTTGTCTATCTTTCTTCTAGTCAATCTATTTTCTCTTGGTTAATCTCTATATTCTCAATCTGTCTCTCTCTAATTATCTGTCCAGCATCACAAAGAGTAGAAGCAATGGTCATGCCACTGTTGGAAATGATAACATCATATTAAACCCCAGATATGAGGATGGCCTTGATAATTGGTCTTGCAAAGGTTGCAAGCTCCTTTTACATGAATCAATGGTGGATGGAAAATCTTGCCGCTATATGGGAAGTTCTTTACTTCTGCAACAGAACGTACAGAGAGCTGGAATGGGATTGAGCAGGATATCATGGGAACAGTACAACAAAAACTTGCTTATGACGTTACCGTAGTAGTTCGGATATATGGTAACAATGTCACTAGTGCTGGCATACAGGTTATTTGGTGGATCCAAAAACCGGATGTTCATGAACAATACATACACATTGCCAAGTAAGTATGAAACACAAACGAAAGAAAGAACTAGGAAGAAGAACTGTGCCTTCAACCCTCAATACAATAAGTTCTCACGAAGAGAAAAGAAACCCTAATTTTATTCAAGAATAATTGATCCCATAATATTACATGGCCTCCTTATTTATAAGGTCAAAGTTAAAAAATAAAATTGAAATTAAGCAATTGCAAAATTGGAAAATTTCCTAAAAACTGAAAACTGCTAAATTGAAGGCCTAAACATTGTTTTTTGGCTTAAAAATGGCGATGCTCATGGCTATGACCTGACTTTTGCTCGGAAGCCTGTTTCCAATCAAGCTAAGGTTTTTGAGGCCCGATCCGGGCCCGTGGCTTTAAACTATGTAAACCGCACCCTTAGATTTGGAGTGATCCAACCGTTCTAAGTAGTCCAGGGCCATCTGTTCTGCTCTGTCTACCTGTTCTGCATCAAAGTAGCTTTCAACTTCTCTTCATTTCATATGATATTATTTACATAATCTTTTCTAGATACTTGTGCAAGCTGTAAACGTTACTTCTGTTTAGCTTTTATCACTTTTTCTGGCCTTTACATATCAAACATGCTCTAAATTGTAACAGTCTGAATTCTGGTTGGTTAGCAGTTATAATATTAACATATAGAGAGGCCAATGTACATCTTTTGAATATACTATTCATAGCAAAGAGTACCTTGTTATCTTGTACTACTTGGAAATCTAGGTATATTACTGGAAGAAGAAAAATGTTACTTGCGTAACTTTGTTCAAGTAGTTTTCATGATGGGATATCCTCTAGTCTGGGTTTTCTAAGCCTTACTATTCACACCCATAAGAGAGTCTTACACTTGAGATGTTGCAGGAAAGCATGGGGCCTATGGCATCACATGTTAATTAATCTTTGTTCTTTCATCTTCTAATTTCTTCCTGCTTATGATACAGAGTTGTTTGGTATAGGTAATTCGACTTACAGTTTCTCAATTAGCTAAAAGGAAACTACTTTATTTTGAAGTGTACAGGCAACAAACAAAGAGCGGATATAGTTGCAGGGGAAGTTCTTCTTGTTGAGAGATATTAGAAAGTTTCCTAGTTTGATATGTATTAGGTTTCCTAATCTGTCTTTGTTTATGTTTCCTATTCTTATTAGGATTTATATTCTTAGGTCTATATATAGGGTTGTTGGTTTGTTCACAAAACAACAACTATAATAATAAGAGTTCTACAATATTTCTACTCAATCTCTCTGTCTACACCCTAACCTAAATTTCAACATGGTATCAGAGCCCATGATTTGGGACCTTGGTGGTATTTGAGTAAACCCTCATGTTGATTTCATCTCCAATTGATATTGTTATCTCAATGTTGAAATTGTTAACCCCGTGCATGTTTACATTATTAACCCGATCCGATCTATTGTAATGTTGTTATCCTCCTAACTCATTGATTGCAACCCATTCAAGTCAAAGTCAAAGTTAGTAAAAAAAACAAGACAAAAAGTCAGAGTCTGGTTGATCTGGTGTTTTCGGATTTTGTCTCGTTAGGTGATACCGATGTGGTGACCTAACTGTTTGTCGTCTTTGGGTGTAGAACCTCGACGTGATTCTCGTGGGTTATTGTAATTTATGAGTTTGGGCTTATTTGTTTTAGATTGAATCAGGTTTGTTATTTGTATGGGTTATTTGTAACAAGTTGGTACATGTGTATGCTCTAACTTGAGGGGGAGTGTTGAGAGATATTAGAAAGTTTCCAAGTTTGATATGTACTAAGTTTCTTAATCTGTCTTAGTTTATGTTTCCTATTCCTATTAAGATTTATATCCTTAGGTCCATACCCTAACCTAAATTTCAACACTTCTTATCGATTCCCCATTGAGAGCTGTTATATTTCTGGAAGGTCCACCTCCTGGCACTGATATTCTTATTAATAGCTTTGTTGTGAAGCATGCAGAGAAAATCCATTGTTTATCTCAGCCACTCATTGAGGTTGGTCAACTGGGACTCTCGGGAAAACTCTATGAAGAAAAATATGCATTAATACACAGAAATAATTGCATCAATAATCAAATATACACACACCAACACAGGCATGCACCTATATAATAATACAAACGTACTTGAAAATTGATGCATGCATTCTTCAAAGTCAAATTCTTCTATTTAATGTGATCTTTTTCCTATCTTTTTTTTTTGGGAGGGGGGGGGGGGGGTGGTGGAAGGGGTTCTCATGTAGAATGCAGCTTTTGGAGTGAGTATAGTTGAGAACAGCAATCTTGATGATGACACCAGCTTGTGGTTTCCTCTTGGTGGCTGTGCTTTAAGCATTGGAACTGGTTCATCAGTTGAAATCCCTCCTATGGCGAGAAATTCCCTTGGACCTCATGAGCCTCTCAGTGGCCGCTACATCTTTGTGACAAACCGCATAGAGAGTTGGATGGGTCCTGCACAGATAATCAATGACAAGCTAAAACTCTATTTGACGTACCAAGTTTCTGCTTGGGTTCAGATTGGTCCTCGACCAACTAGTCCTCAGGTTGTCAATATTGCACTTGCTATGGATGGCTAATGGGTTATGGGGCCAAGATGAGTGGTTTGAAATTGGCAGGTTGTTTAGAATTGAGAAGCAACCATCTAATGTTATGGTTTATGTACAAGGCCCTGCTTCAGGTGTTGACTTAATGGTTGCTGGACTTCTGATTTTTTATGTTGACTGGATGGCAAGGTTTAAATACTTGAGAAAGCAAACTGATAAGGTAATTGTTGGTGATTGATGTTTTTTTATTTCTTTTTAAAATATATGAGAGGATAGAACTGTCATTTATTGTCCTAAATTTAAACACAATTAATCTGGTCAGTCACTAGAAGTTGTCAATTTACCTGTTAAAGCAGAAGTATCTTATTGCTTAAGTAATGGTATGCTCACAAAATTTATCACACTTCAAATATCAACTTGTATGATAATACTGTTCTTAGCATAGGAAAAAAAAAAACACATTTGGTCAATGCTGAATAATTATATGCAACCTTTACTAACGTCTGGACCTCTAAAGTGTGGATGCTTCGCTGACAGCAGTTCTTTGGAATGTATAGAATGACTCTCTGTACTATGGCTAATGGCTTTTCTGAAGTGGTGATTGAATTATAAATGGCTTCCACATATATTGCATACCATCAGTACATTTATCATTTAATATGCATGCCTCATCTAACTATGACTTTCAATGCAAGAGGAGCATAGGCATCTACAATCACATTTTCCTGGTGCTCGAAGCTTTGTGTTGCTTAGTTGTGTATGATAATAGAACTTTCTGATTTGGGAAAATTTATTTTTCTGCCCTGCAGATACGTAAGCGTGATGTAATTCTAAAATTTTCAAGATCTGAAGCTGGCATTCCCTCGGAAACTCTGTAAAAGTAAGACAGACACAAAATAGTTTTCCCTTGGGCTCATGTATAAGCAGAAAAAGCATTGATAATGAAGACTTCACTGACTTCTTGGTGAAATTTTTTAGCTGGGTTGTACTTGGAAATGAATTGAAGTGGTCCTGGACAGAACCTCAACAAGGCACGTCTAACAAATCTTCGCAATCGATACAAGGGAAAATTCAGGCACTACGACATTAATAATGAGATGCTGCACGGATCTTTCTATCAAGATCGACTGGGTAAAGATATCCGAGCAAACCTGTTCAAAACTGCTCACCAATTAGACCCATTTGCTACCCTCATTTTGAATGATTACCATATTGAGGATGGATCTGACATTAGATCATCTCCAGAGAATTATATACAAAAAATTCTTGACCTACAAGAGCAAGGTGCTCAGGTGGGAGGAATTGAAATTCAAGACATTTTGATTTCCCAGTAGGGCCTGTTGTAAGTTCTTCTCTGGATAAAATTGGGCACTCTTGGTCTTCCAATCTGGTTTACAGAACTTGATGTGTCTTCAGTTAATGAGTATATTAGAGCAGATGACTTGGAAGTCATGCTGCGCGAAGCTTTTGCCTATCATGCAGTTGAGAGCATAATTATGTGGGGATTTTGGGAGTTGTACATGTCCCAGGAGAATGCACATATAGTGGACGCAGAAGGTAAGATCAATGAAGCCGGTAAGAGATTTCTTGGGCTTAAGAAAGAGTGACTATCAAATGCTATGGGCCATATAGATGAGCAAGGAGAATTCAGGTTTAGAGGCTTTTATGGGACATACAATGTGGAAATCAGTTCGCCTGCGATGAAAGTCAACAAGACTTTGTCGTTGACAGAAGCGAGTCACCAGTGGTGATTTCCATTTACCTGTAGAGTTTGGCTAACTATTTTGTCCAACATGGAAATGAGCCAATGAAATATACCACATGTCGTGGAGAAAGTAAAATTTTCGTTTTGATCTTGAACCTATCTGTTACCATTTGAATTTTCATAATTACTACTTTGGATTTCATGGTGGTCAGATTTAAAAAAATGGTTGTACGTTTTGATTAGAATCATTACTCGGTAAAATTAGCTAGTCCTATCATTCATTAGGTTAACATGTCAAGGACAAGGACTATTCAGCACATGATTGAATGATATGACAAGAATTTAATCTTCTAAATATAGACCTTAGCTGATGCACCACCTTGAAATGTAGGCTATAACTTAAAAGCCTGGTTTCCTCTTATGTACTGAAAAACCCGGCTGCACCTAATTTGCAAGAATCTAAAAACATTTGCCTTTTAATCAAAGATTCAATAAAAGAAGTATGACAAAGTAATATTAAATTGGCGAACAAATCATACCCCAACCATTAAACCTTCTATTACAATTCAAGCATACAATAGCACTTTGGAGGTTACCCCAATCTGCAAGACAAAGCAATTCAAGATAAGTCAGTTATCTATAATTTAAAAAAGAAGAGGGAAAAGAGAAAATATAACAAGTGGGACAACGAGGATCGTTAATTAGTTCCAGAAATTCGTTTGATAGGGTTTGTTTTGATTAAACCCCGACAAAAGACAAGTGGGACTAAAAGTATTTTTAGTTGCCAGAAGACATTTGATGTGTTGGTTGGTCCCGCGCTTTTCTTAGACTTCACTTGAATTCTTGAAAATATTCAACATGGTGCGTATATAAATGAAGAGGGTTTGGGCTTGCTGCTTCACAAGTCGATCTACCAAAACCAATCGCAAAGACAACCATCCTCCTCAGGTACTCGGTTGTTTCTGCTCTCTTTTTTAGCATAAAGGAGGAAACTTTTGTGTTTATGTCAATTTTATCAATTCCCATTTTGTATTTCTCTTAATGGAAGTTGTTTTTTGCTTGATTCTTCTTTGTTTGGGAAGAGATCAAGAGAAACTATGGACAACCCAGAGGTGAATAGTGTCAATGACAACGCAGAGGTATTCGTTTTGACCATTTGTTACTTTTTTTCAAGTATTTTATGTTTCTTCATTCACTGGGTATCGTATATTCGTTTGTAATGTATTGATGGGCATCTTTTGTTCCCCAAAATATGTCCTTTCCCCTTTCCAAATAAATCATTTTAGGGAAATTCCTGCCTTTTTCTGTTTTTAAGGTGTTGGCCATTTTGGTGCTGCTGAATCAAGGTGACCACTGGCTTGACATTGTATAATTCATTCTCCAACACTTCAAACTCACTGTCTTTGTTGGATAGGAATGAACTGATAGATAAAAAAAAATGAAAACTGAAACATAGTAATTCAATTGAGCGAGTTGTGGGATTTATGTGAGAGGTATTGTTTGTGGACTGAAAATTTTAATAAAAGAATCAATAAAATTGAAAAAGAATAGAAATCGAAGTGTATACTGCCACTGAATGAATTAAATTAATTCATATCCCGGAGTTTCTTGCAGCAAAGAGTCAAGCTCTAGAGAGAAGTTTATGGGAATTGACAAATTTTGCTTGTTCTTCTTTCTATTCTAAATGTTCAGTGATACTTTAAGCATTGCCGATACAGTGTAGAAATTTACAAGCTTTGTCAGTTAGTTCAAGAAGTTTTTATCTTGCTAGTTAAGCTTGTCCCCCCGCCCCTCTTTTGCTTTTCAGGGGTTTTTGATTTTATTTGTAAATGTTGTGTTGATTATTGCTGAAGATAGTGGTTCCAGTAATTCCCGCTTTTAAGTTTTGTGGCTTCCACTTTTTCTGACAGATTGTAAACCAAAACATGGTCAAATCAAGCAGCAGCCATTCTACTAATATCATAATGAACCATGACTTCTCTAGTGGGCTGCATTCTTGGCAACCCAATTCCTGCGATGGCTTTGTTGTTTCAGCCGAGTCTGGTAACTCAGATGCAATGCCAGCAAGGTCAGGCGGTAATTATGCTGTCATCAAGAATCGTAAGGAATGCTGGCAGGGTTTGGAGCAAGATATCACAAGTAGAGTTTCCTCAGGTCCTACTTATTCAGTTTGTGCTTGTGTTGGAGTCTCAGGCCCGATTCAGGGATCTGCTGATGTCCTGGCAACTTTAAAACTAGAATACCGAGATTCGGCAACTAAATATTTATTCATTGGAAAGTATGGCTTTTGGTTCTCCAATATATTGTGCTTGTCTCTAATTTATTTCTTAAAAAAATGCTTACTGTAGTTATGCTCCACAGAACTTCTGTTCCAAAGGAGAGGTGGGAAAAGCTGGAAGGCACGTTCTCATTGTCAGCCATGCCTGACCGGGTTGTTTTCTACTTGGAAGGGCCCTCTCCTGGAGTGGACCTACTTATAGATTCAGTGGCCATTAACTGTTCAAGCTCTAGTGAGTTTGAGGTAATAATACCTCTTTACCGCATTCTGCTCTCTGACGTAACTTTCAGTCAAAGACTTATTTGAAGAAGTTCAGCAGTACTTTTTTTTATCATTGTCCCCCCCCCCCCCCCCCTCTCAAATTTACCCATTTTACTTTATGGCTGACTTTAGAATGTTCTCTTGCTCTTTGTTTTTAAAGACTTTGAGCAAAGGAGAGAAGTTTATGTGAATTGACAAATTTTGGTTGTTCTTCTTCCTATTCTTAATGTTCAGTGATACTTTAAGCATTGCCTATATAGTGTAGAAATTTACAAGCTTTATCAGTTAGTTCAAGAAGGTTTTATCTTGTTAGTTAAGCTTGTACTCTCCCCCTCCCCCCACCCCCCTGCTTTTCAGGGGTTATTGGTTTTATTTGTAAATGTTGTGTTGGTTATTGCTGAACATAGTGGCTCCAGTAATTCCCACTTTTAAGTTTTGCGGCTTCCACTTTTCCTGACAGATTGTAAACCAAAACATGGTCAAATCAAGCGGCAGCCATGCTACTAATATCATAATGAACCATGATTTCTCTAGTGGGCTGCATTCTTGGCACCCCAATTCCTGCGATGGCTTTGTTGTTTCAGCCAAGTCTTGTAACCCAGATGCAATGCCAGCAAGGTCAGGCGGTAATTATGCCGTCATCAAGAATCGTAAGGAATGCTGGCAGGGTTTGGAGCAAGATATTACAAGTAGAGTTTCCGCTGGTTCTACTTATTCAGTTTGTGCTTGTGTTGGGGTGTCAGGCCCTATTCAGGGATCTGCTGATGTTCTGGCAACTTTAAAACTAGAATACCGAGATTCAGCAACTAACTATTTATTCATTGGAAAGTATGGCTTTTGGCTCTCCAATATATTGTACTCGTCTCTAATTGCTTTCTTAAAAAAATTCTAACTGTAGTTATGCTCCACAGAACTTCTGTTCCAAAGGAGAGGTGGGAAAAGCTGGAAGGCACGTTCTCATTGTCAACCATGCCTGATCGGGTTGTTTTCTTCTTGGAAGGGCCTTCTCCTGGAGTGGACCTATTTATTGATTCAGTGACCATTAACTGTTCGATCTCTAGTGAGTTTGAGGTAATAATAGCTCTCAACTGCATTTGGACTCTCTAATGTAACTTTCAGTCAAAGACTTATGTGAAGAAGTTCAGCAGTACCTTTTTTCTCATTGTTCCTCTTTTAGTCTATGACTGACTTTGGAATGTTCTCTTGCTCTTTGTTTTGAAAGGCTTTGAGCACAGGATGTGTCACTGCTGGGGATGAGAACATCGTCGTAAACCCTAAGTTTGAAGATGACCTCAATAATTGGTCTGGAAGAGGCTGCAAGATTGTTTTACATGATTCTATGGCTGATGGGAAGATAGTCCCGCAGTCTGGAAAGGTTTTTGCATCTGCAACAGAACGCACACAGAGCTGGAATGGAATTCAGCAAGAAATCACTGGAAGAGTGCAGCGAAAGCTTGCTTATGATGTAACTGCCATTGTTCGAATATTTGGAAACAATGTGTCTAGTGCTACAGTACAGTCTACTTTGTGGGTTCAATCACCAAATCTCCGTGAACAGTACATAGGCATTGCCAAGTTAGTTTCTTTCTTTATATTTAATCTCCACTCGAGTACAACGTTTTTTCACATGGAAGCTCTACAGACAGTAACTTTCAACATTAGTTTTCCCTAGATTTATACAGCTTCATGAAATAAAAATCTTGATACTCTTAACACTCACCACATATGCACATATGGTATTATGTTTTGATCAATTTTCTATTTATCCTTTCCTTCATTCAAGACAAATTATATATCGTTCCGTGTGCATTGAACTTCACCATGTATGATTTAGACAGTTCTCTTCACAATTTCCTGAACTGCTGAAACAATGTTTGTTTTGTTCTCAAGGGTGCAGGCAACCGATAAGGATTGGGTACAGTTGCAGGGGAAATTCCTTCTAAATGGCTCCGCGTCAAGAGTAGTTATCTATATGGAAGGTCCACCCCCAGGAACTGATATTCTTATCAACAGTTTAGTTGTCAAGCATGCAGAGAAAATCCCTCCTTCACCTCCACCTGTTGTTGAGGTTAATTAAATGAGTGACTAGAATTTTGAAATTTACTTTGTGCGCTTTTGTAGAAATCTCTGGATTCTGGGGTTTCTATGCATTCATCTTGAAGTAAATTGACTTAGTCATGCAAAGTTTGGTTTTTGTCTTTTTTACAGAATCCTGCCTTTGGGGTTAACATAATTACGAACAGCCAACTAAGTGATGGCACCAACGGGTGGTTTCCCCTTGGTAACTGCACCTTAAGTGTTGGAACTGGCTCACCACAAATTCTACCTCCGACTGCAAGAGATTCACTTGGACCACATGAACCTTTAAGTGGTCGCTACATCCTTGTGACCAATCGCACACAGAATTGGATGGGACCTGCTCAGATAATCACTGATAAACTGAAACTCTTTTTGACATACCAAGTTTCTGCTTGGGTTCGAATTGGTTCTGGCATGACTGGTTCTCAAAATGTGAATGTTGCACTTAGTGTGGACAACCAGTGGGTCAATGGAGGACAAGTTGAGATTAATGATGACAGATGGCATGAAATTTGTGGTTCCTTTAGAATTGAGAAGCAATCATCCAAGGTAATGGTTTACATCCAAGGTCCTGTTCCAGGTGTTGACTTGATGGTTGCTGGCCTTCAGATTTTCCCTGTTGACCGAGAGGAAAGGTTTAGAAATCTGAGAAGGCAGACTGATAAGGTAAGTGCTACGATTTCTCTGTATTGAAAGGATTAAACAAAATTAAAACCTAGGAATAGAAAACCTTGAAACAATTATGACGTTGCCTCATGACTCAGCTGGTTAATTTATATACAACATAAAGAATACCATGTGAGTAGGAACTATATTGCTTTTAGATCACAAAACATCCTGAAAATTACAGATGGAAACAAAATTCCATCTCCTTGAATTCCATTGGCTGCATTTGGTGCTGAATGTGATTTTTTAAAGAAAATTATTAAAACTGTTACTACTTTAATGTCTGTAGCATTAGAATTTTGATACTTTTCCAGTTACGAGTTCATTATGTCTTAAAACTTCTAAAAATCTGGTTTTGCTGAAATGGGTAGTTATCTAATGCTTTCTGTGTCATGCATTACATTAACATTCTTAGCATAACACTGTTACAAGCATAATGAGTTTTGCTTCACTGGATTTTATTAATGAAAAAGGAGCCTAAGTAAATTTAGTTCAAATAACTAAGCCTGTCAGTCCAGTTCTTTCAACTCCCCTGATTTTAATGTAAACGGCCAATCTGATTCCTCTTGACACTGGGTTTCTCCCAAGTCCTATCCTGCTTTAGATTCAGAATAATTCTCATTTTGCTCCAATGCAGATCCGTAAGCGTGATGTTATTCTCAAATTCTCAGGAGCAGATACAAGCGGTTTGTTTGGCACCTTGGTGAGAGTCAAACAAACACAAAATAGTTATCCCTTGGGGTCGTGCATAAACAGAACAAACATAGACAATGAAGATTTTGTTAATTTCTTTGTTAAACATTTCAACTGGGCAGTATTTGGCAACGAGTTGAAGTGGTATTGGACAGAGTCACAACAAGGAAACTTAAATTACAAGGATGCTGATGATATGTTGGACCTGTGCAAGAGCCACAACATAGAAACCAGAGGTCATTGTATCTTCTGGGAAGTAGAGGCAACAGTCCAGTCATGGATCCGATCACTGAACAAAAATGACTTGATGACTGCTGTCCAAAATCGTCTTACAGGTCTTCTCACACGTTACAAGGGGAAGTTCAGGCACTATGATGTGAACAATGAGATGCTGCATGGGTCTTTCTATCAAGATCGACTAGGCAAAGATATCCGAGTAAACATGTTCAAAACTGCAAACCAACTAGATCCATCTGCGACCCTATTTGTGAATGATTATCACGTTGAGGATGGATGTGACACCAGATCATCTCCAGAAAATTACATTGAACAAATCCTCGATTTGCAAGAGCAGGGGGCGCCTGTTGGAGGAATTGGGATTCAAGGACATATTGATAGTCCTGTGGGACCTATTGTTTGTTCTGCTCTAGATAAATTAGGTATTCTTGGTCTTCCAATCTGGTTTACAGAGCTTGATGTGTCATCAATTAATGAGTATGTTAGAGGTGAGGATCTGGAAGTCATGCTTCGGGAAGCTTTCGCACATCCTGCTGTGGATGGTATAATGCTGTGGGGATTTTGGGAGCTGTTCATGAGTCGAGACAATTCACATTTGGTGAATGCAGAAGGTGAAATAAATGAAGCAGGTAAACGATTCCTTGCTCTTAAACAAGAGTGGTTGTCTCATGCTCGTGGGCATATTGATGAGCAAGGAGAATTCCGGTTCAGAGGCTTCCATGGGACATACACCGTGGAAGTTGTTACCACCTCTAACAATGTTGTGAAGAAGTTTGTTGTTGACAAGGGTGATTCACCACTGGTTGTGTCCATAGATTTGTAAGTTGTTGAGTGCCTGCTTCTTCACCCAATAAAATGCTCTCATTACACATTGGTAATGTATTATCAAAGCTTATGTGGGAAGATAGACAAAAAAAAAAGATACGATGGTTTTTGGTTATGTACACAGCTTGTCTGAAAAATAAAATGGTTTATTACTTAATTGTAAAATTTTCACAACGCAATAAAAAAAAATGGTCTTGTTGGATCTGATATATTGTTGATTGGACTCCATTTGTTTAATGTTGAATTTGAACAGTACCATTAACACTCCAAGATTTGGCTATTAGCTTCATGCAATCCACATTAGTGAGAGGGAAAAAGAATCTAAAACCACATGGAATGGAATGAATGGGAAAATGGGTTTGCAAACTCTATCGAGTTTAGACGAAGCTACATATGACTGTTCTTTGTGGAAGCCCAATTTGCTTCTTTTGCTTCACTCTGGTGCAGCAGGTGGGCCACACCTATGGGAATCTTCATCTTAGCTCAAAACAGCCAGGCTAAATGAATGATTAGGCCCAAATTCAAGAAGTCCATAGTAGGCCACTTAATAGTTTGGAAATGAAACAAAGTATAGTTCTCAAACATTTCATGGTCTAAAATAGATTATTTCAGTCCTATTAAACTAAGAGCAGCTTTACTCAGTCAACCACTGTCCACAACCACTTGGGTCTTTTACAATCAAATTGAACTATCTCAAACTTCTAAAGGAAACACAGACCCGGAAAAAAAAAGTGATGTAAGGTAACGTAGCTAGCAGCCCAGAAATAAAAAGGGATCAACCAGCTATTGAATATACCAGGGCTCCAATTATGTGGAGTTTAAGAGCTGACAGATATATATATATATGGAAGTTCTTGGCCTAAATAGGTCCGTTTGTGATTTTCCGAGGATTCTATTATCATTTCATAGGCCATCATATATAGGTCGTCGATCTCCTTGAGTCCAAAGAACAAGAAAAATCCATCTTCTTGGATTCATACGGTTATAATTTAAGCAAGTACTAATAGAGTATAATTAATAAAGGGTTGGTCATAGGAAGCACAGCATATAGACGTATCGTGTAGCAACCAAACGATGATATATATAACCATTCTTTAAATGCTCACCCCATCACATCGATTTGATAGACTCCCACCATCGACTCCTCACCATGCGAACTTGTTAATAGTAGTAGAAATACTAGGACAAACATAAAATTTTACATCCTAGTGTACGAGCTAACGTGAGTTTTGTTATTTTCTCTCAGCCACTTTATGTTATTTTCTTGATATTACTAATGAACTTAAGAAGATTTACGAATGAGGTTTCACGATAAAAAATGTATAAAATTTTATTGTCACGCACAAATGTATCAGTGTAGAAGCGCTGGTAATTCTACACTAACGATGAATGAAGGTATTTATTAGGCATATTTTGTCTTCTTCTTGGCTAATTAGTATATATATGGTAAGCGAATGATGATTGTTTGATATAGGAAAAAAAACCCAAAAACAGTCTTATCATTGCCTCAAATACAGAATAACAATGTACCCCACAACGCACATGGTTGCATAGTAAGCTTTGCCGGCACCCCAGCGCACATTAGCCCCATACCCATCTTTCACTCTATAATACAAGAGATGGGTGTCAAGATCAAATGGATGGAGTTAACGTTTGATGTGATGGCAAGTGGAGCCCATAAAGTATGAAAAGCTAAAAAAAAAAAGTCATGGCCATAGAGAATTCTGTATTTGTGTACTCCCATCTCCATATGCGTATGTATGTATTTATAATGTGTGCAGATAGAGAGAGAGATCTGGACCGTCTGGTAGGAGTTATGATGTTTAGTGCATCGGGAAACAGCTCCCGCGCTGTTTTCGCGCGCCCCTCAGCGAAACGACAGTGCACGTGGGACCCATTTAAAAGTGTTAGTGTGTTGCAGAGTCCCACTTCTAGTCTTCTCAAGTCTCACACTCAGTTTGAATGCTGAGTGGTACCCTACTGTAAGTGTCACACTGGCAAAAAGTTTCTGTTGCTTTCGTGTGGTAACTTTCAGATTCAGTTGTTAGTATTTCTGTCTTACCTGCCACTATGTCTAGTCTTCTCTTTCTTTAATTCTGGACTAAACTTCCCCTAACTTTAAGGATTAAAAAAAAAACATTGATTTTAACATTTCAGTGAACGATCAATGGAAGGTCGTCAGGTGGGGGTGGGATAATCTTTTTTTTTCTTTTTTTTTTATGTTATTAATAAGGCTTTTCGATGTTATTTGTAAAGATTTAAATAATTATTAATAGATCTCTTAAATTAAAAATATAAAAAATTATTGTCATTTCACAATGTCTGAAACCTAAGCTCTCATTTTTCTTTTCTTTTGTCATCATAGTTACTGTAGATGCATGCTACTCTCTTAATTTTCGTGTTCAATAATATATTCCACTAAACATTCATTTTATATATTTATTAATAAAAATTTAAATAATAATTATCATTTAAATTTTTAAACAATTATTTTTTAAGTTTTTAAAGTGCTTATTAAGAGAATTTCACTATCTTTATTTTTAAAAAAAATAAAATATACTGAGTATGAAATTTCATATCTATATACTATACATTACTAGCTCTTATAGGGTTGCCTGCACTAAAACAAAAAACCAAAACGAAGAAAGTATTTTCTACTTTTTTCTTTTGGCAATCATGCTTCATGGTGTTCCTTAAATTGACCCATCCACATGGGACAAAATTAGTTATGTGGCTAAATCGTGGCTAAATCGTGGTAAAAGTTCATAGATTCGTAGAACAACAATCCCATATGTAGGTTTTCTTTAGTGCTTATTCATGCACGTTAATTCGGACAGATAGTAAAATACATATTTTTTTAGGCATGTGGAGATGTCGAAAATAGTTTAGATTTGAATGCGTCAAACGAAGTCATGTTGAATCAAATTTATTCAAATTGAGTTCGAGTTCAATTCGCATCAGTTAGATTCGAAGTACTTGAAAAGAAAGTCACCTAAAGTATTTGTTGTCAATAAGTGACGTAAAAAATAGAAGATGAGAATAAAATATTTGGAGAAGAATGTAATAATGAATCTTATATGCTGAATAATGTGCCCCTTATATGGGGCTTGGAATACTAATGTGCATTTTATATAGGGCTTGGAATCTTATCCTAAGGGAAAAGGTGGTGGTAACCTTCATGGTGAACTTTTTTTGCCCTTAGAAAGGGTGTGTAAGATTTCGCGTTTCTTGTGGGACAAGTAGTCTTTTATCTTTAGAGGTGAAATTACTTTAATATCCTTCAAGGTTTCTATGTGACAATTTTCTATTGGGACTTATTTTACCTAATTATATGCCCTCACTCCCTTAAAGGAGAATTTTTTTGTCTAAGTGAGTAATTTTCCAATATGTTTGGCTCTAGGTCTTTGTCCTCAGAAGTAGGGGCTATCTAAGGCCCATAGAGGTTAAACGATTTTTTTGGCCTTTCATTTTGGTCCTCGGGGCATAGGACTCGGGTGAGTGGCCATTTTGACCTTTCACCTTGGTTCTCAAGGCCTAGGACTGGGTGAGTGGTCATTTTTGCCTTTCACCTCGGTTCTTGGGGCCTAGAACGGTAAGTGGCTATTTTTGGCCTTTAACCTCGGTCCTTGGGGCCTAAGATGGTGAGTGTCCATTTTGGCCTCTATCCTCGGGGCCTAAGATGATGATTGGCCATTTTGGCCCTTTAACTCGATCCTCGGGGCCAAAGACTTGGGTGAATGGTCATTTTGGCCTTTCATTATGGTCCTCGGGGCCTAGAGTCTAGGGTTAGTGGCCATTTTGGCCTTTCATTTCGGTCCTTGGAGCCTAGAACTTGGGTGAGTGACCATTTTGGGCTTTCACCTTGGGGTTGAGGACTAGGTGAATGGCCATTTTGACCTTTTACCACAGTCCTTAGGGCCTAAGACTTAGGTGAGTGACCATTTTGGCCTTTCACCTCGGTCTTCGGAGCTTAAGTGCCTTTCGAGATCCGTGGAGCCTAAGCACTTTCAAACTGCTTATCATTGTCATTCATGAGAACTTGGGGAATGTCATACTATACATGATGGATTTTCAGACGAAGTGTCTTAACTTCTCATTCGTGATCTTGGCCAAGGGCTCTGCCTCTACCCACTTGGAGAAGTAGTTTGTTGCCATGATAAGGAATTTAAGTTAACTTGGGGCTAAAGGAAAAGGCTCTAGGATGTCAATTCCCACATGGAAAACGAGACCAGGCTTGTGATGCTCGTCAGTGAGTTAGCAAGGCGATGGGTCACGGGGGCAAGTATTTGACATTTTACGCACTTCTTGGAGAATTCTTGAGCTTTCTTTAGGAGTCCCGACCAATAATACCCGTGACGCAAGATTTTGTAAATAAGGGCTCGAACTCTAGGGTGATTTCACATATGCCTTCATGAACTTCTCTCAAGGCGTAGTCAAGGATCTACGATACAATTTCCCATCGATCAAGGAATAACGAGTTGCTCGTGACATCAATTTCTTTGCTTCAAGTCTTGACTCGAGGAGCTCATCACTTTCCAAGTACTTGACCATTGGGTCAATCCATTAAGGTTCCTGATCTATTTCCATCAAAACAACTTCTTTCGTGTTGGGGGCAGACAATATCTCCACATATACTGCTCTTGGGAGCTTAGAAGTCTTAGAAAAGGCAAATTGAGTTAAAGCATCGACCTTGGCGTTTTCTGGCATCCGAGTAGTCGTGGAACAACATTAAAGAGGTATAGGTTTCTAGGTGTTCAATCGAGTAAGTCTTGCCATAGTATGTTTCCATGATTAGGGGCTTGGAGTTGTTGAATGACTCAGCCATGATCTGCAGTGTGAAGGGGTTGTTGAACGACTTGAACTCGTCTCTAACATCCAGCCCTTTTTCTTTTAGAGCAAGTCTGATTTAGACATTCATTTCCCTAAAAGGAGAGGAGAATATTTTGGGAAGAGTGAAACAATGAATCATGCACCTGGAATAATTAGCCTTTTATATAGAGTTTGGAATATTACCCTAATGGAAAAAGATGGTGTAGTTCTCCATGGTAAATATTACTTTTTGTGCTCTTAAGAAGAGTATAGGATATTTGGCCTTTAATATGGGACAAGTAGTATTTTCTCTTTGGAGGTTAAATTACTTTAATGTTCTCTAAGATTTTCATATGTCAATTTTCTATTGCGGGTGTATTGTACGCGTTTGTGCTTTATGTTAATTCAATTAGGTGTTCTATAATCTGTCTATTTTTTCTGTTAATTTAATTGTGTGTTCTATAATCTATCTATAGTTGTTCTTGGGGTTTAATTGCTCTAACAAGTTTAACATGTTTTTGATGTACATCTAATTTTTTTTCTCAACATATATGTATATATATATTTTACAGTGATGAATACCTAAAATTAAGACATTCCCTTTTTTTCTCTCTTAAAATTTTTCGGGGTCAGTGTCATCATGAAATACTTATCTTCTTCGAAAAAATGAACTCAAGTATGAATTTTCCTTTTCTTGACATAATCGGTAGGTACTTTGATATCAAGTAGTTAAATAAGCATAAATTATTGTCCAGTTGAAAGTGTTTTTTTTCTTCAGTGATGGCAGTAAGTTAATGGTATCTAATAGCCATATTGCTATTGCACAGCAGAAATTGTGGTCGTTCGTAGTGGTTTCTGGGTTCGGACAATGGTTTTGACGATACACGTCATAATCTTTTTTGGGTTTTTACTTAATTTGTTCCTATATTTTTATTATATTCTCAATTTGAATTCTTAACTTTTAATTTATACAATCACTATTTTATGTACTTTTTAAATATAATTTTAAACTTTTTCAAAATATTCATAGGAACCTTCTTCTTCTTATTAACAGTATTGTTAATATTTAAAGAAAATTTGAACGCATGTGATGCGAATTGACACATCACACATAACAGATGTGTACTATTTAAGCGGAAAAGATATAAAATTAACCGAAATTCTATTATATTTTAACAATGATTTTAACAGATGACCTTTATTAATCATTTTGAAAAAATGCACGATTTTGACAATAAAAATTATAAACCGAGCCTAAGTTGGGAGCATGGTAAAAGTATAAGGCTTAATTATAAAAACTTTCTTTAATTATTCAAGTTATCCAAAAACATTGAATCAAATTTTCAAATATTATTTTTCTAGTTATTCCATGATGAAACAAAGAAAAGCATTACTATCAATAACTTAGACTTGTTTATCAAAATTACTAGTAAAATAAAAATGAAAAAATAGGAAAAAAAATGGATGAAGAGGAAATTAATGATGACAGTAAGAGAAAATCTTTTATAATCAGAGCACAATAATAGTCACCCTTATAAAGGTAGAGAGTATATGTTTGAGTCAGGAAAAAGTTGCATTTCATTATGTTTTACATCAGTATTTATATTAGGACTTATATAGTAGATAAGATAAGAAAGAAGCAAAAATCAGTTTTTGAATCCCTAATTTACAGGAGTGATATGTTGAGATATCATTAATTGAGAATACAATCTATTAGTTAAGAGTAATTGTAACAACATTTTAAACTCTTATTTGAACTGATATCACTAACAACAATTAAACTTTTATTTGAAGTGATATCACCAACACGCCCCTACAAGATGGGGCTCCCAGAAGAGACACCAATCTTGGATAAAAGAAGCAACAACTGTTGTCGAGACAATGACTTTATAAGTTCATTTGCAAGTTGATCTCGTGTAGAGATATGAGACACTTTGAGCAAATCTTTCGAAACCTTGTCACGTATAAAGTGGTAATCAATAGAGATGTGTTTCATGCGAGAGTGAAATACTTGATTGGAACAGACATATATGGCACTAATATTGTCACAGTATATCACAAGAGGAGTGATAGGAGATATACCCAACTTGTTCAAGAGAGATTGAACCCATGCAAGCTCAGATGTTGTGGCAGCAACAGCCCTATATTCAACTTTGGTTGACGATCAAGCAACAGAGTGTTGTTTACGGGAGCTCCAAGAAATTGGATTGCCACCAAGATAAATGATGTAGGCTGTAGTGGAAGTTCGATCATCAAGATTGCTAGCCTAATGAGAGTCCGAGTATGCATGAAGAAAGGGGAAGGAATTATGTTTAAGAAAGAAGCCATGATGGATTGTGCCTTTGAGATATTGAAGGAGCCTTTTAACTGCACCCCAATGTGCCACAGACAGTTTATGCATAAGTTAGGAAAGTTTATTTACTGCAAAGGCTATATCAGGCTGAGTAACTGAAAAATATTGGAGAGTACCAATGGTGATTCTATATTCGGTGGCATTGGCTGGCGCAAAGCCATCAACAAGCTTTAGAGGAGTGCTTGTTGAGATCGAAGTAATGACTTCTTTGGTGCCAGTCATATTGGTTTATACTAGGAGGCCTCGAATGTACTTATGCTATGATAAGAGAATACCTTGTGGAGTAGAGATTACCTCAATGCCCATAAAATAACTGAGTTCCCTCAAGTCTTTGAGAGAAAATCGAGTAGATAGTTTGCTAATAAATGTGGACAGAAATAATGGGTCACTGCTTGCTAGAATTAAGTCATCCATGTAAACCAGAAAATAAGTAGTGATAGAACCATGAAAAAAAATTGAATAGAAAGGCATCCGAATTTGAGTTTTCAAAACCATACTCAAGAAAAAAATATCGTAAAGCTTAGTACCAAGCACGTGGGGCTTGCTTCAAACCATAGATGGCTTTACACAACTGATAAACATACAAGGGATTAGAGTTGTCCAAAAATCCAGGAGGTTGCTTCATGTACATTTCTTCAGTTAATGTGCCACCATCGACGAGTCAAGGCAATGCTGAGAACAACACAAATAGTGGTAGCTTTCACCACAGGGTTGAAGGTATCATAATAATCAAGCCCAAGGTGCTGGTGAAAGCATTTGCAACTAACCTGGCCTTGTGATGAGCCACACTGCCATATGAGTGTTGCTTTACCCGAAAGACCCATTTCCAACCTACCACATTGTAGAAGGGTTTAGAAGGTATCAATTTCCACATTCCATTCTTGAGAAGGGTATTGAACTCCTCAAACATGGCAGCACGCCACTTGGGATCCTTGATAGCTTGGGAGACACATGTGGGTTCAAGTGGTGTGGGAATGAGGTGTTTTGTGGTGACATGCATTTGCTTGGATTTAAAAATGTTATTTTGTGAGCGATTTATCATAGAATGTGTGCGAGAGGACATTTGTGGTGGCTGAGGTTGAAGGTCAAGTTGTGGAGTGGGTGAGCCAGAGGGTGGAGCTGAATCATTTGAGTGTGTGGAGGAGAGAGATATAGGTGAAGTTTCTGAGCATGTAGAAGTGATGGACTGAGAGGAATTTGCGGGTTGAGCAAAACTGACAAGACTGTGAGTTCCAAACTCTAAACCCAGGCTGTAATGTACTAGTGTTCTTCCTGCTGATGCAAAAGGTACAATATAATGAGATGGGAGGGTGGCACTTGGCTGAGATAAGGAGTCATGTTAAGGAGAGAGACAAGGGCTGACCTAAGGAGATGAAACGACATGAGATGCAAAAGAAAAATGAGACTCCTCAAAGATAATATGATGACAGAGGTATAGTCTATGAGAGTGAAGGTTATAACACTTGTATGCACTTTGAGATAAAGAATAGCCAAAAAACACACAGGGCTTGGAGCGTGCAAGAAGTTTGTGATTGTTGTAGGGGCGCAGCCAGGGGTAGCAAAGCAACCAAAAACATGAAGTTTGTTGTAGTTGGGGGTGTGATTGATGGAGAGCCTTATAGGGAGTTTTATAAGCAAGAATTAAGGTAGGCATCTTGTTGATAAGATAGGCAACAATTTGAAACGCATGAGACCAAAATTGGAGAGGGAGGGAGGCATGGTGTAAAAGAGCAAGACCAGTTTCAACTACATGCCTATGACGTCGTTCAACAGATGCATTATGTTAAGGTGTATAGAAAGGAGTTGTGAGATAATTAATTCTATTGAAGGCAAAATAGTCTTTCAATTTTAGGAGTACAAGATGACAATAAAGGCTTTGAAATAATTTTCAACCAACTGTTTAAACTTAGGAAACAAAAGGGAAACATCAGATTTATTTTTGATAGGATAAAGCCATACATATTTAGTGAAATGATCGACAAATATGACATAGTAATGAAAGCCATCAACAAAGGTCATGGGAGCAGGACCCTAGACATTTGAATAAAGTAACTCAAGAAAAGCTTTGCTAGTAAGGGTAGACTCAAAAAAAGGAAGCCTATGGCTTTTATTGCAGCGAAAAAAATTGCAAGAGGAAGAGAAAGTTGACTTAGGCATGGAAAGAAGTGAGCCCGATTTGAGAAGATATTGAAGAATGCGAGATGATGGGTGACCAAGGTGATTATGCCAATCAAAAAGAGAAACACAACATTAGCCAAAGCCTGTGGAGTAGATGAGGTAGTTGGAAGCTCATCGACACCATCCTTGTTTAGCTCTTGAGTTCGAAACGTTCCCGTGCGTAGATCCTTCACCAAAAAATGAAAGGGAAAAAACTCAATACAAGCATTATTAGTTTTGCAAAATTTGGCAAAATAAATCAAATTCATTTTTAGTGCGAGAACACAAAGAACATTGATAAGGAAAAAGAAGCATGAGAAGATGGTAATTAAGCGGAACCCATGTGTGTTATTGCCAAATTTGAGCCATTACAAAGCACAATTTCATCAGCACCATTGTACTCAGATTGAAGAGACAAGTTGCTCATATCAAAAGTCATATGATGAGAGGTACAAGAATCCATAAACCAACCATTATCAACAAAATGTGAGGATGATGCACAATTTGCAGTAAGTTCCTGGTGACTAGGATGCTTAAGTCGATAACATGTTTTTACTATATGACCAGGTGTATCACAGAACTGGAAAACGAATTTGTTGTGATGGTTAGACTGACCAGAGTGATTGTAGGAGCAAGATTGACCAGATTGGTTGTTGTTGCGCCTGCGGTTATTAAAGTTGTGATTGGAATTTCCATTCTTGAAGCGTCCTTGAGAGTAAGAGTTGTGAGGTTTACCTCCTCGGTGGGAAGAATTTATAGTTGTGCTTGTAAAGTTGGCAGTAGCAAGAACTTCGCCAGTTTGGCCTTCATGTTGAAGATAATGTTCAAACTCCGTGAGTTTGTCAAGTAGTTCTTCAAAGGTTACAAGGCTTTCATGTGCACAGATTGCAGCATAAATCTTTTTAAACTAAGGGCCAATTCCATTGAGAGTTTGGATGATTAAATCATCTTCATCCAGCAGAGTATTAATAAGAGCAAGTTCATCAGAGATTCTTTTCATAAGCTGGAGATATTCCGAGACAGATCTTGTCCCACACTACATTAAGGTTAGCTTTTCCTTGAGATGAATGACCCTAGAGCGAGATCTGTTAGCATAGAGACGAGCAAGCATAGCCCAAGCCTCTTGTGAGGTACTGGCAAATGCAACAAGAGGAACAAGAACCTCTAAAAGAGAGGTAATTATGGCATACAACAAAAGTTGATCTTGACGAACCTAGTGAGTGTAGGCAGGATTTTGGGTCTGCTAGCCAACGATGGTTTTTGAGGGACATAGGAGAGAGCCATCAACAAACCATAAAAGATCATAGCCTAGAAGTAATGAATTAAATTGAGCACGCCATGAAGAAAAGTTGGAGGGGGCAAGTTTGAGGGGAAGTTAAGAGGTGTAGAAGAGGATAGGAAGGGAATACCGTGAGCTCTTTCCACAGCCATGGTTGAAAAGTGGTGAACACAGGATTGTGAGCTTGTTAGAGCTAAAGTTTCTTTGATACCATATAAAGGTAGAGAGAATATATTTGAGTCAGGAAAAACTTGCATTTCATTATGTTTTACATCAGTGTTTATACTAGGACTTGTACCGTAAATAAGATAAAAAAGAATAAAAAAAAATTAAGTTTTTAATCCCTAATTTACAGGAGTGATATGTGGAGATATCATTAACTGATAATACAATATGTTAGTTATGAGTAATTGTAACATCATTTTAAACTCTTATTTGAACTGATATCACCAACAACCCCTTCACTAAAGAAGTCTCATATTGAAATCTCCATACATCATAATAATACTATATATATAATTCCTAAAAACATTTTAATTAATATAGCACTTGAGACTTCTAAACTCTCAATTACGGGTGCTCAGATTAAAACAGATTAATTGATCGTTTCGAATCGATTCGATTAAAACGGTTCGGTTAATTGGTTAAATTGATATAGAATCAGTTAATCAAATAAAATATATCATGCTTAATATAAAAGAAGTTTTTACTTAATTCATGTCTATGAAAGATACATGACACAAAAAATTCATATCTTCATTGAATAGTATGATAAGAGAGAAAAATAGATATTTTTGTTTCCTACAACGATGAAATGAACCGTTATACATCGTATGAACTCGAACTAAACAAAATCTTTTGTTAAGGTAGGTAGCCTTTTCTCAAACATTATGGGTATGTTTGGGTAACAGTTTTCTGTTTTCAGTTTTTCAAAAGAAGTTTTCGAAAACGAAAACTGAAAACAGTTTTATTATGTCTTATGAAGAAAACATGTTTGGATAACTGTATCTCGAAAACTATTTCCAAAACAGAAAACAGTGAAATGTCGTTTGGATAATCTTATTTTGAAAACTGTTTTGATACCCCTCATAATTATTTTTATTTTTGAGTTTAAATTTAAAATCTATATTAATTTTATCTCTCATATTTACTAAATAATTAATATTATTTTATATATCATGGAGGAAGAATGAAACAGAGAAGTGAACATTGATTTTAGGGCTATTTTTCGAAAATTATGTCAGAAAACACCAATTTGAAATTTTCAGAAAACAGTTTTAGAAAATTACTTTTGAAAACTATTTTAGAAAATTACTTTTAAAAATTATTTACCAAATACAAAAAAAAAAATTTGAAAATTGATTTCAATTTTTAAAAACTGAAAATAACTTTCAAAAATCGAATCCAAACATACTCTGTTATTCCATCCGTTACAATATAACAGTGTTGTGTGTATCTAAGTAAAAGCAAGCTTTAGATGTCTTTAAATAATTAACGGAAACTTGTGGAAAGTAGACAACCACTCTCTTTTGTTAGCTTTGATTAATTAATTAACTTGAGCTAATTAGTAGAGAATTCAGTAGCTACGATGTCGGATCAATTGAATGAGAGGATTGGGTGGGCCATTAAATTAAATAAAATAAACCAAGCTTTATTGATTAATTTAGTTTAAAATTACATTAAAAAAAAAGAAAAAGAAAAAGAAAAAGACTTGAGTCTGTCTTGGTTGTGACTGTTGACATCATTCAGACGTGAGTATAATTGCCTACATTATGATGGACATTCAAAATGGGAAAATTTGGTGTAGTCCATTAATTAATCATAAATCTTTTGTTGTGCATGGATATTAGAGAAAATTTTTATTAAGGACCATGCAGGATTAATATTTAAAAAAGATTATTATCATGTTTACTTTAGGAAAAGCACTTAATATAATTAAAAATAGAATTTGAAAATTAATTTAAGTTCACAAAAAGAGCCAAAGGCCACCATGGTGCATTTGACAAAGGAACCTGTCATCAATTGCATGCAGATGAATGAAAGCGACATGAAGTTTTCCTTCTTTTTTTTTTGGATTAAATATTGAATTTAAAGTATTCGATTTAATTTTAAATTAAAAATTTTCAGCTGAATTAAAATTAAACCCAAAAATATATGTTTGTCATTACCATTTACAACTACAATGAAAGTTTGTCAAGATAACAATAAAAATCTTATAAAAGAATATATAATAATAAAAACTGCATATAATTAAATTGAAAATTACTTAAATAAATATTTAAATCGTTTTAAATAAAATAATTTAAACAATTATCAAACATAGCTGCTTCTCCTTATTTAGGTCCAATGGTTTTGTTAACATAATTAAGCCATTTTTTCCTTCTATCTATCTATCAAATCAGTCTCTTCCGATCTTAAATTAGAACGACAATCCCTTCCTATTTATTCTATAGTCAAATACTTAGTGCTTATCACTGTTTTTCCCTCTTTAAGTGATTCAATCATCCATCTTTTTTCCTTTATAAAAAGGACACTTTATTGACAAAGTTGGTAAATTATGACCCTAATTAAGCTCCTTTCTTTGTTCATTACCAAAAAATTAAAGGGGAATAATTCACCACTTCCTACCTAATAAAGCAAATGACAGTTGTTTTAACTTCCCTTTTACTTCATTTAAAATGCTAAGCAGCTGGAGGGAGGATCATTTATAGACTAATTAATTAATTAATTAATTATATGTTAAATATGTGAATCTTAATTTTTTTTAAAACCTAAAATCTTAATTAATTACGTACATCTCAATCATCATATTAAATCTAATTATTATTATTATGTTAAATTAATAAAATCATTTACAAGTAAATGAAACTGTCTATATGATTCAAGTTTTTCTAACTTTCTGTTCTTTGCGTTAAAAAATATTTCACTTTTTTATTTATTTACTTATTTTCTATCTATTTAAGATTTTAATAATAAAAAAGGATATAAAAAAATTGTTATTTTTTTATAAAAATATTAACTAGCAAGATCACTTAAGAAAGATGAACCCCTTTATAAGATAATAACTTTCAAAAAATGAATCACAAAAAATAATTGGAATCCCAAAAAAGATTGGTTTTTTGCTATTATATTTTTTGTATGTGGTTCATATACATTATTATTGTCCATTTCTTTCTCTTTTTGTTGTGAGAGCAAATTGCACATGAGCTTCTTATATGTTATTGATCAAATATTGCCAACTTGTCTTCAAATATAGTTTTTTTAATCTACTTGTTTTATTTTGAATCCATTTGTTGCATATGTTTTTATTTATGTCTTATAACGAGTTAAATTATTTTTCAACTTTGATTTATTTTCAATCATATTAATTTTAACTAGAAACTTGAATCAAACAAACTCTATAATTTGGAAAAGAAATATCAAAAATATTAAAATTGAAAACAATGATACTAGATTTAATTTAAAAATATAGTAACTTTCTGCATCTTATTATTATTATTATTAGTAGTAGTAATAGTAGTAGTATTAGACCCCAGATAAGGAGGGAATGAATAAAAAAAAAAGTGAAATATTTATTTTTAAAAATAACCAAAAATTAAAAAGATTTAAGTTATATAATAGACAGTTTTAATTATCTTAAGCGATTTTATTAATTTAATATAATAATAATATTTAGATTTAATATGATGATTGAAATGTTTATAAATTATTCTAAAGATTTTATTTTTTACAAATTAGAAAAAACCAAAATCCATGAATAGATCGCATGACAAACATTATCCATTAGGAATCTAGTTATTTAGTTTGATTGGTCGCTTAAATGAATATTTTAGATACTCCACTTATCAATTATTACTACCTGTGAATTGTTAAGAAAGATCAACCAGATGGGCCTATGGAAATCTCCTTGACTATTATAATATTTACCTAACAACACAACATGACGATTCTAATTAACTACATAAAGAAACCTAAATGTGTCTATATGATTAAGAGATTAAACTAGTCACCGATCAATCAACACTAAAAATCCCCTCATACTTTAATAATTTATTAGAATAAATTAAATTAGATTATCCATGGCAGATCCACACCTCTAAAATATGATTCGTATATAACTTGTGAATTGGGATGATATAGATTTGATTGAAAACTAGAGACCATGTATATACAGATACATATTAAAGAATGATGATTTGTTTATTGGATATAATTAATGAAAAGAATATATTATGATTTTCAAGTTTCAGAAGGAAAAAAAAAGTTGAAAGGGAGAATATTGAATCCCTTTCTCACATGTGAGTCATACAAAATTTGATTCATATCAGATCATCGAATAATGTTTATCTAACGACCCTACCATAATTAAAAGATTCAAATACAGACACTTTTATTGAGGAGAAAGAACATGAATCATCCTATTAAAGCTTGAACGATTCGAGACCTGTCAATCATACGAATTATAAACGGAAAGAAAACAAGACACGATTTACTTAGGTTCATCTCATAATAGGGTTATGAACTGCCAGAAGTTTCACTATTATCAACCTCACAAATCTCTCGTTACAATGTGTGCTCAGTACATAGAGAGTATTTATAAGCAACTTAAGACGCTCTAATTAGGGTTTCCACCATTCTGCAAAATCACGGCTATTCATGGGCCCAAAGCCAAACCGCAAAGTAAAAAACCAAACCCAACTCATGTACAGGGCTTGAAAGTTTCGGGGGCGCTGCCCCCTAACCCCTACCCGCTCTCAAAGGAGCAAGACCCCCGTGGTCATCAGAGGTTCTACAGATCTAGACCCGTTGTAGTATGCACCAACTCTAACAATCTCCCACTTGGTAAATACTTCATAGACATGGCAAACTTCCTAGAATTCTATTTCTTCAATCCCATCTTAGTAGCACACCACTCAAACTTCACTAGACTAACTGCCTTGGTAAAAAAATCTGCGATGTTCATTGTTGTATCGACTTTCTCCAAGATTATCACATTTTCTTCAATCTTTTCCTGGATGAAGTGATATTGGATATCAATATGCTTCGTCCGTGAATGAAATCCATGATTCTTTGCCAAGAAGATAACACCTTGATTATCATATTTCACCTTCACTGCTCCTTGTTTAAACCCAAGCTAAGCACACAACCTTTGAAGCCAAACTGCTTCTCTTATAGTATGACTTATCGCCATATACTCTGCTTTTATGGATGAAAGAGCAACAATACTTTGCCTCTTACTCATCCAACTCACCGCCCTACCAAACATATTAAACACATATCCGCTTGTAGACCTCATGCTATCAATGTCTCATCCCCAGTCAGCATCAACCGATCCTACAATATCAAGATTCTTCTTACCTCCCATACCTCCATAACACAATGCAAACTCTGATGTGCCACGGAGATATCTAATAACTTTCTTGATTGCAGTCAAATGCTCTTTCCCAGGATTAGACATATATCTGCTCAATACTCCCACTACTTGGGCAATATCTGGTCTCGTACATACCATAACGTACATCAAGCTTCCAACTGCACTAGCATAAGGTACGTGCACCATCTCTTAAGCTTCTTCCAACGTCTTCAGACATTGTTCTGCAGATAACTTGGTTCCTAAAAGCATGGGAGTCCCTACCGGTTTGCTGTCAGACATTTTAAATTTCTTCAATATACTTTTTCTAACTCAACCACAGTTTTCGATTTTCACGATCTCTCTTTATTTATATGCCCAAGATAAAGTTTGCTGGCCCTAGGTCTTCATTTCAAACTGTCTTGCCAATGATATCTTCATAGTGCTAATCATCTTCCTTTTATTTCCAATCAACAACATATCATCAACATACAAGGTTAAAATGACAAAATCAACCATAACCTTTTCACATAAACGCAGTGATCAACATAGCTGCGAGTGAACCCAAGCTGAATGACATATATGTCAAACTTCTGGTACCACATCTGTGGTGATTGCTTTAGTCTGTACAAAGACTTCTTCAATTTACAAACTAACTCTTCTTTTTCTTTGCTCATGAAGCCTTTAGGCTGTTTCATGTAAATTTCCTCCTCTAAGTCCCCATGAAAGAAAGCTGTCTTCACATCCAGTTGCTCAACCTCTAGATCATAAGCAACTACCATAGATAAGACAAATTTGATAGATGTCAACTTTGTTACCGGGAAAAATATCTTACCATAGTTAATTTCCTCTATTTGCGAGTACCCTTTTGCCATTCTATCTGTATTTGTTTTCTTCTTAAAAACCCATTTGCACCCAATTTCCTTCCTATCCCTAGGCAATTTCACAAAGCTCCATGTTTTATTCCTGTCTAATGCTTGCATCTCCTCTTTCATAGAATCCTCCTACAGATTTGCATCCTCCGAGGTCTTTGCCTCTTTCACTGTGTTAGGATCATCACCAATAATATTTAAAGTATATAATGCACTACAAGCACTAAGGAAATACCTGATGGGTGGCTCTACCTCCGAGTCAGCATCTGAATCCTTATCCTTTACATCATAAGCATGAATATCGTGCTCAAACCTAACTGACTCAGAATCTGAAGTATCCGATGCAGTCTATGGGATAGTCTCCCACTCTTTATCTCTTAAGCTAAAATCAATCTGAACCTACTTTGGCTATTCAGGTACATCTTGGACCGCCATATCCTTTTATGTTTCTCTGAACACAATATCTCTGCTGAAAACTGTACTCATGTTTTCTGGAGTCCATAATTTGCACCCCTTGAACCCATCCTTATAACCAATTAAAATGCACTTCGTTGATTTGCTATCAAGTTTATTCCTTTTTCTTTTGGTACATGCATATAAGCATCACACCCAAACACCCTAAAATGAGCCAAACTCAGTTTCTTTCCGAATAGTGCCTCAAACGGTGTCTGATCTTATAAAGCTAATGTAGGTGATCTGTTCTTTAGATAACATGCCGTAGCCACAACCTCTGCCCAGAACTCCAGCTCCAAGCCTGCACAACTCAGTATACTCCTCGATTTCTCCAAGAATGACCGATTGAGTCTTTCGGTCACCTCATTCTGTTGAGGTGTATGTGGAGTTGTTTTCTGTCTTGCAATGCTGCTTGCCACACAGAATTGCTCAAACTTGTCTGAGCAAAATTCCCCTCAATTATCTGTTCTTAGTACCTTTATCTTTCTTTCCATCTGATTTTCTACCAATGCTTTAAACTCACGAAACTTATCAAATGCTTCAGCTTTACTCTTAATGAAATAAATCCATGTATACCTTGAAAAATCATCAATGAAAGAGACATAATACCTTGATTTTCCAAGAGATTGGACCGGAATTAGCCCAAGCATATCACTATGTATCAAATCCAGAATATCTTTGCCCTCGTGCCAGTGGACTTAAAACTCACACGGTTCTGCTTGTCATGTAGACATTGCTCACAAAAATTGAATCTCATTGAGCAATCTGGGACTCCTTTCACCATCTACTTTGACGATAAAGTAGATAGTCTCTTTTCACCGATATACCCAAGCCTCTGATGTCACAGCATAGAGGACTTCGCCTCATCATCATTTGCCTCCTCAGAGATAAAATCTCAATTACACTGACTTTGTGCTGTATTTCCCAGCAACTTGTGCAACGTACCATACCGAACACCTCGTGCGATTACTAGCGATCCATGAGTCATCGTGCATAAATTATTTTCATAGCTGAGATTCACTCCCCCATCTGTCATCTTGCTGATTGACATTAAGTTCCTGCTGAGGCTGGGAATATGCATCATGCTTGGGAGTCTCCTGACTGTCCCATCATCTATCTTCAACTTTACCTTCCCACGACCAATAATTTTCACTGGAGAGTTATCTCCTAATAAAACATTGAATTATTTTCACAACTGAGATTCACTCCCCCATTTGTCATCTTGTTGACTGACATCAAGTTCCTGCTGAGGCTCGGAATATGCATCACGCTTGGGAGTGTCCTGACTATCCCATCATTTATCTTCAACTTTACCTTCCCACGACCAATAATTTTCACCGGAGAGTTATCTCCCAATAAAACATTTCCCATGACCAATAATTTTCACCGAAGAATTATCTCCTAATAAAACATTTCCTCCATCAAAGGTTTCATACTCACGAAACCAGTCCCTGTGAGGTGTCATGTGAAAGGATGCTCATGTGTCAATTATCTAAACACTTCGATCTGACTAAGCCAAACATAATGCCATATTTAAGTCACCAGCATCATCATCATACTGGTTCTTATTTCTTGAAGCTGATATCTCACTTGTTCGCTCTTCAGGGTTCACACTCTTACTTCTGCAATCCTTCTTTAGATGCCTAGGCTTCATACACTTCCAACACTTTAACCCATATTTATCCTTACTTTTCGATCTTTCCCTGAACTTGGGTTTATCACCAAACCACTTGTAATCTTTATCATGGGTTTGCCCTCTCACAGATAAGACCTCATTTGATGAGTTTTTTGTACCCTGCTATCTCATCTCCTCAGACAATAAGGCTGCCACGACATTCTCAAAGGACATATCAGTCGTACCATTACCAATCGCAACTATCAAGTAATCCTACGAATCAGGCAGTGAACAGAGCAGTGTAATAGTCTTATCATCATCCGTCATATCAACACTGATAGACAATAACTAACCTATCAAAGTGTTGAACTCATGTAGATGAACAAAGAAATAATCGCCCTCAGCCATCTGAAGGTTGTACAACTTCTTCCGCAGAAACGATTTGTTCACTAGAGATTTACTCTGATAAAGGCTTTCTAGCTTATTCAAGAATTCTTTCGCAGTCTTCTCTCCAGAAACGTTTATCAGGACAAAATCAACCTGGTACATTCGATTCAGACTTCGTGCCTTCCGATCGAGTTTCTCTCACTCCGCGATGGTCATTGAATATGATGTCGAAACCACCACCAGTGACACCACCTCTGCCGTGGACACTACCGTCATGCTTATCGTATTATTCGGCATTTCAACGACTATCACCGTCCATAGATCCCTATCCACTAGTAGATTCTTCATCTTAAGTTTCCATAACTCGAAACTCTTCCCTTTGAACTTCTCGATTTCAATCCGTAATCCAATTGACATCTCTGATCTTTAATCCTCGAACACAAATCTCTGATACCAATTGAACGATTCGAGACCTGTCAATCACACGAATTATAAACAGAAAAAAAAACAAGATACGAATTACCCAGGTTCACCCCATAATAGGGTTATATCTTGCCAAAAGTTTCACTATTATCAACCTCATAAATCTCTCGTTACAATGTGTGCTCAATACATAGAGAGTATTTATAAGCAACTTAAGATGCCCTAATTAGAGTTTTCGTCCTGTTGCAAAATCACGGCTATTCATGGGCCCAAACCCAAACCGCCAAGCAAAAAACCAGACCCAACTCATGTACAGGACTTGAAAGTTTCAGGGGTACTGCCCCCTAACCCTCGCCCGATCTCTGGGGAGTGAGATCTCGTGGTCATCGGGGGTTCTACAGATCTGGACCTGTTGAAGTATGCACCAACTCTAACAAAGCTTTGGTAGCTATTTTTTATGAGTGTATTGTTTTAGCATACTGAATGAGGAGGATGATGAAATGTCTCGTCCGGTTCTAGTAAGATCACGATGTTTTGAAGGTAAGATGTTATGATTTTCAAGTTTTTTTTTAAAAAAAAAAATTTGTTGAAAGGAAGAAACTAGAATCCCTATTAATATCGTCTGAGTCTTCTCATTTATGACTCAGATATAAATTTTGATTCATGTCAAATTACCAGGTAATGCTTGCCTCATGACTCTACCGCAGCGAGAATATTCTAACACAAACGCTTTTAGTAAGGAAAAACAACCTTAACAACCTCGTTAAAACTTTATGGTTATTTTTGTGAGTGTATTGTTTTAGTATACTGAATGAGGAGGATGATGAAATGTCTCGTCCGGTTCCAATAAGATCACGATGTTTTGAAGGTAAGATATTATGATTTTCAAGCTTTTTTTTAAAAAAAAAAAGTTAAAAGGGAGAAGCTAGAATCCCTATTAATATCTAATGAGTCTTCTCATATATGACTCAAATATAAATTTTGATTTATATCAGATTATCAGGTAATGCTTGCCTTATGACTCCACTGCAGCGAGAATATTCTAACACAAACACTTTTAGCAAGGAAAAACAACCTTAACAACCTCGGTAAAAGTTTAGTGGTTATTTTTATGAGTGTATTGTTTTAGTATACTGAATGAGGAGGACGATGAATTGTCTCAGGTTATCTAGATCACAATGTTTTGAGGGTAGACATCATACCTTTCACTTTTATCTTTATCATATCTTCATTCTGGCTACCGACTTTAATGCACCTTAAACAAATAATAATAATATATTAAACAACAGATTTAAGATCACAAATTTTAAATTTTAATTAGCTATTTGAAAGGTCCATAAAGTCATGTTTTCATTTCTCTATCTACCACATTTAATGCACCATTTAAGATCAAATAGTCAAAGTTGGGACATTTAAATTATGATAATGTTTGGATACTTTTTAAAGTGATGATTTAATTAAAAATAAAAAAAAAACTTTCGAAATTGATTACAAAATTTGAAACATAAATTAAATATAAAATAATTTAATCTCCATTTAAAAGTTACTCGTTAGCCACCTTTAAAATATCAGTGTTTGGATAAAAAATAAAAAGGTTAATGGAACAAATAGAAATGTTATGTAAAGATCAAACAAACATACGGGAGTAGTAGAGTAAGTACAGAATTTAAAAAGAAAATATAGGAGTATGATTGTAACACCAATTCTCTTTCTATTCTTTGGTTCTGGGTGACATGACAGCAACAGCTCATTCAAAATGATGACTTGACTGATAAAAGGCAAGCACCAATAATAGCTACTACTGCTACATAACAACTGTAAGATTACAACTTGTCAATAAGAAAAAACTTAATTATACTGTCACTCATGCCCATTTGCCACAAAACTTAATTAATCCAGAAGGGAAAAGAAAGAGAATTTCACAATATGCTATGCATGCAATGTTTTTTGTAATTTAAACTAGTTGGGAGTATGTAAGTGTTGGATGCATGAAGTATTGAGTTGCAGAGGGAAGATGCATGAAATGGAAAGGAGCAGAGTGCAGTAGTAATGAATGACAAATGATCGATGGTGCATGGTGTACCATGATCAACTCCCCCACTCTCCCCAGCTGGCGTCTCTGAGACCTGAGTTGGCAATGTCTAATCTTCACATCCTTTGTACATCCAGAAGTTTTTCTTTTTAACACTGGATAATGAAAAACACGAGTTTCATCAATATAAAAAAAAGTAAAGGTATTTTGTTTTAATTTAATTATTAAAAATCTTTTATGTCATATATATTAGAATGATGCAAACAAATTTTCTATGTTTCGTGTTATGTATTTTTCTAATATATTATACAATACTATGTACTATAATATAATTTGGTATTGTGCCCATATAGGATGTTTGAAAAAAAATCAATGAAAAATCAAATTTTCATTATATTTATTTATTTTTCTACTTTTTTCAAGTGCAAAAGGAGTCGCAAGTTTTTTTACTTCTACTAATTGGAGCCCTGCCTTCACCGCACATGGAAATGGTCTACAAGATTCATAATTACTCTTTTTATAACAAGACATTTATCTAACCAAAATTTAGATTCAACTCATGATACTAATGAAATTATTCCTCGTCACTAATGAAATTACCATGGACAAAAATATGTACAAATGTGGTGTACGTCATTAGTGCTTCCCTATCAGCGCTCAATCAAAAAAGGGTTTCATTTTCTGAAATCAAATGGCACTATCTTCTCTCCTGGGCCCTTGGCCCCTACCCCTTTGTAGCGCGCGACTCTCGGGAGAGTGTTATGGCCTTTGGGTCTGACTGTCTCTCTCTGTCTCCCTTTTATCTGTCAAAGTAGTATTATAAATATACACACATACTAATTTAATATGTTTTCGTTCGAATGAGCCAGATGGGATCAGATTTTATCACTTTTATAAGCGGTTTTTATTATAAGGAAAATAGTAGTCAAGCAACATACTTGGTATAACTTTATTCTCAAATTTTAAGGAATTAAATTATTTAGGCTCTTGTGGGTTTTGGTCTAAAGAAATGCAAACTTAAAAACGTTGCTCCCATGGTAAAATTAAATTGGTGCCTTTTAAAAGACTAATCGGGGTTGTGGGCTAAATGTCCAATTTTTAACCATATATCTTCTTCTTCTTTTTTTCTATTCATAGGAGACCTAGAAAATCCAATATGTCTGTCACTCGGCGAAATCTCAAAAAATGGTGGGTTACCTTTGAGAAACGACTTACAAGAACTGTTAAAATTGTGAGTCTATTCGTTTTCGGAGTGATAATTTCTTAGAAGACAATCCTTTGAGAAACAAAATCCAAGGTTCCCTCATTGTGGAAGTGGACTCTCTTGTTCTAAAAGATATGTGGGACTCTAATCTTTGTTGGAACCTTAGCCGTATCTCCTTCGAGATCCCTTCTTCCATTACCAATTGCATCCTTGCCATTCCTATCCCCTCGGCCCCTTCCTCCCGGGACACTCTCATTTGGGGACCTTCTAATGGTAAATTGAGCTCCAATCCGGCCTATGAGTTATCGGAGGATTTTCATCCTTCCATTAACTTTGGGTGGATTTGGAAAGCTCTCTCTTCCTTCAGAAACCAAATTTTTATCTGCCGATGTGTTAACAACGCACTGGCATCAAAATCAATTCTTAAAGCCCACAATATCACGCTTAACGATGCTTGCGATTTATGTAATCATCCTGAAACTATTTTGCATTTTATCAGAGACTGTTTCTGGGCCAAACGTGTTTGGCAGTGTTGGGACTGTCCTTCCTTCGACTTGTTTTTTGACTCTCGGGATTTGGTTGAGTGGTTGCATTTTAATTGTTCCAATAACTCTCTCTCTTCCCTTAATGTCACTTGGAGCTCCCTTTTTATTGCATGTTGTGTTGCCCTTTGGCAGGGCAGGAACAATAGAATTTTTGAAAAACACATTTCGAATCTTCCTAAATTTCTTTTGGATTGCAAATTCAAAGCTCTCGAATTTTTCCAACTTGGATCTCACTGCCCAAAAAACCTACCCCAAATTTTTTTAAAATCAAGTGATCCCCTCCCGATTCTGATTGGATTTGTTTAAATTCGGATGAGTCTTTCTTGTTTAACTCAAACTCTGTCGAATCGAGTTGCGTTTCATGAGATAAAAACGAGAAGTAGATCTTGGGTTGTGTTAGAAGTGCGCATTGTACAGATAACCTTTCTGCATAATTTTGAAGCCTTAGCTATAGGTTTCGCTTAGTCGAAGAAGTCTAAATTCTAAATCTCCTATCTAATTAGATGCTCAAAACATCACTAATCTTCTTATAGATACGGACACATATCTTCACCTCAATGGAGCTCTCATTTATGATTGTAGGTCTCTCATGCAGTTTTTTTCAAGATATGAAGATATGCCATTGCTTCAAGGAAGCCAATAGAATGACTGATGCACTAGTGAAAAAAAGGAGCAAGTTAACATTGTACATCTATTTTGCATTTTTATCTTCCTCCCAAGGATGTTATTAATCTTGTTAATTTTGATGCTTGGAGAGGTTGTCTCCCTAGTTTTGTAAGGACCTAATGTTCATTTAATGTCATTTCTCCCTTTTCACCAAAAACAAAAATTATTTAGGCTTCCATCAATTCCTTTTAAATGATTGGTTGGTTTTGTAAGGTCGAAATCGTCAGTTATTTGAATTTTTATTTCACCATAATTCAATTCCGCAAACCAAATGGATCATATTATTTTATTAGTATTTATACTTTTTATTTGATCAACTATTTCCTCTCCTATTCTTTTTATTCGAATTCCAAGAGGATGAATTAAAATATTTGAATAAAGTACTTCAATTTTTTTATTATAAAAACTTATAAAACCCTATCGTGTTTTTAGTAAATTTCAAAAATAAAAAACTCTCAGACAATAAAAAGCATGTATCTTTTTATTTCATTTCCTTTTAACTCATCTTCATTCCTCTTTATGCAAACAAAAGGTCAAGGTCCATGGTGGATGCTATAAGTATCCTACAGCAGTATGTAACCCATTCACAACAATATTTTAGTTTAGTTTGAGAGTTACTTAAATGAAATTTAAATCATCAAAATTTAAAATTTTTAAAATAAGATGTTATAAAAACCTTAAATTGTAATGATTTAAATTACATTCAAGCAACTCTCAAACAACGCCATCTTAATGGTTGAGAGGTTATTAACCAATTTACCAAATGAAATTAATTGGGACTAACAACTTATACTTGTATACCAATAATGTCAACCTCATGTAATACTAGTTTAACAATTACATATATGGTGCTTAAGTTTGTGAATCATTTGTGGCCTCCTAACTTAATTGTTTATGTTAACAATAGTAGCAACACCAAAAGTATATTTAGGACAAATGAATTTCATAAATATTATAAAATTTATTTATAATTTCTTATAGACATATATTGCCATGTTTAATTTGAAGAGTTAATAAGTTAGAAAATTCATTTGTAAATGAATTATTGAATTGAGTTAGTTTGATGTAAATTCTATCAAAATTGATAGAACTAGTTGAATGACTATGAGACGAAAGAGATTTTCTTAAATCTATTTAATGAATTGCAGGAGAAGAAAATATTTGGACAAATTAGACTCCAGGAAAAGTAGGAATTGATTGTATGAGAAGAAAAATTAAACTCTTAAACCTCTATTTAACACAATAGCTAATGCCCCAAAAATAAGAGAAAACCACAACCCCCAGCCAACGTATTAAAGCATTTCTTGTGCAACACTTCCATATCATGCCCATAATATTGGTGTATGCTACCTTTTAATCCTCTTTATGGTGTAAGATCATTGCATAGATATAGTTAGCATATTCTTGAACCCCAACCAGTTTTTGAAGCTTCTATATAAAATGAAAAAATAGCACTAATAATAAACCAATGCAACACAATGACATTGAACAATTAGACCCTTTTATACTTATCATGTTTTCATTGAACAATTGAACAATTAAACATTTCAAGTATCATATTCATGCATATTTTGATGGGATATCCACATGTGATAGAGTTATCCCACAACTATAGTTAAAGCCATGAAGTTCGTTTGATTGTAGGGTTTTAGGAAGGTGGTGGTGGAAAGCGATTCTAGTTTGGTCCTTTCAGCTCTTCAGTTTCTTTGTATGTCCATGGCAACTTTGGCAATTTGATTCCTAAGGTAAAACAATGGAATTCTTCCATTCACGTTTATGTTTAGAAGCATGCTCATCGAGATGCGAATAAAGTTGCTCATGAGTTAGTTAGAATAGCTTCGTCTTTTGATGAAGCTCGTTTTTGGATGGAGGAGGTCCGATTTGGTGTGGCCTTTTGTAATGGCAGATTTATTTGTTCTTGACTATTTTCCTTGAATGAGTTTTCATGTTATTCTAAAAAAAGTTATCTCATATTTGAAAGAAATAAGAAATAAGATTGACTTATATACATTGTTTGAGCCTAAAACTCATGAACTTGAGCTTTTGAGTTATATTGATGCCCATAAATGTTTATCAAGTTCATGTTCATATGTTCGATGTCTCATATGTGCATGACTCTTGGCCAAAACAAGCATGTATATAAGTCACTTTTATTTCTTATTACTTTCATATGTGAGATAACTCACATTTGAATATCATAACATATATATATATATATATATATATATATGTGTGTGTGTGTGTGTGTGTGTGTGTATAGGTTTAATGTAAAGTATAAACTATGATAAAAGGGCTCATAAAAATTAGACCTTTTTATATTTGATCATGTTTTCGTTTTTATATCTATCATGATTCGCTTTCTTTTGATTCCTTCGGTTACAAGTAGGATTGTTTTCATATCAATATAAGGGGTAAACAAATTAACTCTGGAATGACTAGTTAGCTTTTGAGCTTTTTGGATATATCTAAATACCTAGACATCTATTTGAAATCAATTCTATTATCCAAACTCTATATATAAGACCCTTGTGTTTAACATTAGAGAGAAAGAATCTTTGCAATCGCTGCCAGATTTCTTGAGTCATGAGTTTACAATATGAGTTTCTTGAGTAACCCACATATTGAAATTTTTATATAATTGGTGATAAAAACTTAATAGATAATTTCAAAATATATGCTTGTAGAAATCAAAATAATTTTAACACAATATAAATATATGATATTAAAAAATATTTTATAATAAAATAAAATAAATAATTAAAATAGAGAAAACAGAAGGAGTTGACATGTGAGTCACGGAAAGCCACTGTCCTAAAGCCGTTATAGCCCCCCTCCGTGCAGGTACAAATGACTAAGACCAGCTCTAAGATAAAACTCAGGTGCTCGCAGCTTTGTGTCCTACAACGTGCACATCCACTGGTAAGCGGGGTGAACCGACCCAATCAAGGTTGCCAAAACACAAATATGTAGAAAACAAGAAAGAATCTGAATTGTGTATCTTAGGCTCTTGAAAAGCTTGACATTTATAGGCACAAATGAGCTTAAGAATTTAATTCAAAATTTAAAATAGAAATAATTACAAAATTTGTAACTCTCAATTTATTGAGATTAATCACAAATTTGTAACTCTTAATTTGAATAATGTGAGGAATTTAAAAACTTTTCTAACAATCTCCCACAAGTTTTAAAATTGTGAAACTCAAAATAAAAAAAATAAACAAAACAAAATAAAATGAATTATAGAAAGTATATAATGGCAACTCTAGTACTATGCAATAGGTGTATGAGTCTTTTGGACTTGAGCTTACACTTAGTGTTGACAATATTCATCTGAGGGAGCTGTAATGGACTATTCATTGAGTTAGGTCCCTTGATCAGACTTCAACAAGTCACACACACAATACTTGATATAGGGTTAGGTTCGCGAGTTAGCGTTATTAATGGTCATGCACTTTTATCTTAATTCTCATGAGAGTCTCTAGGTAATAACCTAATCCCATAGTCGCGGCCTCACGACAACTCTCACTTAGGTGAGCCTCCAAAGGTACGTGTGACAAGTACTCACGGAAATACTCGCCTCGGTCTCATTAATGGTAAATACCAATCTTAAACATCATTCTACTAATCACTATCACCTTAGGGATGGGAAGGAGATGCTCTCATGGAGAATGCTCCTTAAAAGTAGTGTTAAAAATGAGTCATGCATTACAGGTTGTGTCTACCCATTAAACCTTCTTTATGGGATCTCCAATCACAAAGGTTGAGTTACCCTTGTTGGTGACTCCATGTGGGCTAAGCCTATTCCTCTCTATGTATCAAATATACCCCTCATAGGTAGATCTTTAGTCAAGCTGTGAGCTATATTCCTTTTAGATCTCACAAACTCTAGAGATATAACACTTCTACTCAACATTCCTTTGATTTATATCTAACTTGAATATGTCTATTCATCTTCTTATTAGAATGAGATTTTCGCATAAGATCATAATCACAATATATATATATGGAGGACACAACTTTCTTCATAATAGAAATATTCATCAATATTTTTTTTTTAAAACTATTTAGCCTCTATACAAGTTGTATTTAGATCTATAAACTCAACATTCATAGTACTTCTATAAGGTTTCATCTTTTTCTTGAAAGCCTACTCACCACCTATAGGCTTACTCCCATGAGGTAAGTCTAATAAAACTTAAGTATTATTCTATATTATTGATTTAAATTCATTATCAATAACTTCCTTCTAGAAATGTGCATCTCCACAGGATATAGCCTCACTATAGGTTGAAGGTTCTCTTTATACAAAAAAGTAAAGAATTCATTTCCAAAATTCTTTTCAATTCTTGCTTTTTTACTTCTTTTAGGTTCAAAATAAGTTTTAGATTTATTTTCTAGGAATGAACTAGAAAGTATATCCTCATTAAATTAAACCTTAGAAGGTTGAACCAGCACCTTAATTTTAAAAAGAAAGACATCCTCAAAATATTTTGCATCTCTAGCTTTTATTATTGTGTTATGGGATATTTCACTTATTTCAAAGTTTATCACTAAGATCCTGTTTGCATTACTATCTTTAGCATAACTTATAAAAACAACATCTATAGTTTTGGGTTTTAATTTTTTTCTCTTTGGTTCGAGTATGTCTACCTTAGCTAGACACCTCCACACTTTTATAATATCAAGCCTTGGAGGCATATTTTCCTAGATTTCAAAAGGAATTTTCGCACTATTTTAGATTTTTGTTAGTGATTTTTTAAATCTTATTTTCCTAAGATTCTTTCTTTCTTTCTTTTTCATCCCATCTACTTGATTACAAATCATTTCAAAATTATTAGTTTTCCTCTTCCTTTCCTCTTTCTCCATCATAATAATGCAACTTTCTACACTCATACAATTTATCCATGTTTTTTTCCTTTCTCAATCATGTTGTGCAAAGTATTTAAAGTCGAAGCTTAATTTTTTTGCTAATAATGGGTATATATGTTTTTATAGTCTTTAATTTTTTCTTATTGTTAGAGTTATGGATTGCTTTATGTAAATACTTATGATTGGTTTTTGTATTTTTTTAAAAATATGTCTATATATATATATATATATATTTTAGAACAGCTTCATATCAGTCACCAATCAAACTTTAACCGATAGATTCAGGCATAAAATCTTTTTTTGTTTTTAATTTATATAAGTTTTGCTCCAATTTAGTTTATAACTTAGATTTTATATCAATGCACTCTATTTAACAAATTTGGTGCTACCATTCGCACTATATATTTCGAATGGTCAAAGACTAATACATTAAACAAATAGATCTAAGTCATTGAATATATTCTACGTACTATATATAATATTCTTTATATATATGCATTTTCTTAATAATTCATAATAACTATTTTCTTATACTAACAAATATCTCGTATTTAGAATGCAAAAAATTTCAACCAAATTCTAGAATAAGTTATACCAAAGAAAAAGTTTTTGATACCAAATGCATATATAGAGACATACAAATATTTCAAAATATATAAAACACTAGAATATATATAAAGTACATATATAAAACACTTGGTCACTGATCAAAAGTACTAAGTCTTATAATAAATCATAATTCCTCAATTTGATTTTTTTAAAATTTAGTATATATAATATATATATATATATATATACTTTTTTATTTTAATTTTCATCTTTTTTTTTAATCAATAAGAAAAATCAGGTGATTATTATTTTTTCGTTGATATCACATTATCATAACACTCTATGATAAATAATTAACTTATATTCAATGAAGGCATAAAGAAATTCAAAAAAACATCCAAGCTTTATGCCTGAACTTTATATTAAATGGACTAACTTTTTTTTTATATATTCATTAAACGTTTATAACGTTTACAATAATTAATTATAGTGATTATTATATTGGTATAATCATGGTCTGTATGTATGTAACGCTTATTGACTTAATTATATAACGTTTACAATAGTGTTTTCATTTATAACGTAATAATGGTTTTGTTTGAATTTTTTTTATATAACATTTACAACATTAACAGAATGATACTTAAATTCATACTTAATATGTATATATGCTACTATAATAATTACAGAAATAATATAATAATAATTTACTGTTTGAGACATACAAAACAGTGGCAAGTAGATCAAAATCACTGAATCAACACTGATCAACAAAAGAGCGTATGGTTTGATAACATTTCCATGTGAATGAAGATAATTTTTTCTTTTAATTTTATTATAATAATGTAATAATTTGGTGTTGTAATGTTGTAATTGATTTTTTATTTCAAAGTTGTCTTTAGCATAAAAGTCTTACATATAATGAATATATATATTTTGTACTTGAATTTCTTTTGTTTTTTCTAAACTGAAAATTCAAACTATCCCTATAATCACTCTTTTAACAACACTTCACACAAACAAGCATATATATTTGAATCAAGAATTTATTTTAAAAAAAAAACCTATCAATATGTAATACAAACAAAATTCTCATACATATATGGATAAATATATGTAACATATTCAAAGTTCCTATATATAAACATATTATACATATCATGAAATCTAACACATGCAAAGCTTAGCTATGATACCACATGTTAAAAATATTATAACGGCTTTAACTGTTGAATTTTTTTTATATAATTGGTGATAAAAACTAAACGGATAATTTCAAAATATATGGTTGTATAAATCAAAATAATTTTAACACAATATAAATATATGATATTAAACAATATTGTATAATAAAATAAAATAAATAATTAAAATAGAAAAAACAGAAGGAGCTGGCCTATGAGTGCTAGAAAGCCACTGTCCTAAAACCATTATAGCATCGCTACGTGCAGGTACAAATGACTAAGATCGGCCCCAAGATAAAACCCAGGTGCTCATAGTTTTGTTTCTAACAATATGCACCTCCACTGGGAAGCGGGGTGAACCAACCCAATCAAGGTTGCCCAAAACACAAATATGTAGAAAATAGAAAACAAGAAAGAATACGAAAAATTGTGTATCTTAGGCTCTTGAAAAGCTTGGTATTTATAGGCACAAATGAGCTTTAGAATTTAATTCAAAATTTAAAATAGAAATAATTACAAAATTTGTAACTCTCAATTTATTGGCTATATTAAAATAGTCAAATAATGACTATTGAAAAGTCATTTGATAGTTACGAAATTTGTAACTCTCAATTTGAATAATTATGAGGAATCTAAAAACTTTTTAAACAATATTCAAGAGGCTTAATCAACCATTTTTGCTACCGTGCTAAGTTGTAATCAAGGAAGAAATTGTTGCAATCGTTGTTGGAGTTCAAAGTCCACATATTTTTCTTAAGAGAGCCAATAGGAACAACCATTTGTAAGCTTTCAAATCCGAGCTAAAGACATGTGTGGGCTGGGATGACGATTTTGCATCAATCAACAATCACTTGGATCCAATAGCACTATTCGAAAAGGTGTTATTTTATTAAATTTCAGTTTATATGCTTTCTCTTTAGAAATGATATTAATGTGATTAATATGTGAATTAACGGTTTGTATGTGAATTTTTTTTTCAGGCTAAATGATGAGGGTGTTAAGAACATGTTCTGTGCAATAACCTATGCAATAAACCGTTGAAATTTGTTTGATTTGAATCATAAACTGCTTGAACACGTAACTGCAAAATTCTAAGTTTCTTGTCTTGTGCGCCAGTCTAGAATAGCACATAATATGCCATTCTAGAGAATTACAACTCTTAATATTGCTCTATTGGTTCTCAATTTTTCCTAGTAAGTAGCTTATATTGTGTGCAATGCAACTATCAACTTGTTTTTGCCTTTGAATATTTTACTGTGTGTGTAGAGACCCAATTTTGTTTCAAATATTAGAATGAACCATGTGTGATGAGATTTTAGTCCCAAGACGCTCAAAATGGATGAATGGAATATGAAAATTTGGATTTTGAATAAGAATTGATTAATCGGACTTAAACAAGCTCCAACTAAATTGAAACAAACCAAAAAGGAACTGAAAAGTCAGAGATCTAGGACCTAGTCGATCTGCTATGCTAAGAACCCTATCGGATGGGCTCAATACCCATATTTTTCCAGTTTTGTATCTAAAACTTCAAGAGCATTTTTTTGGGTCCAAAATCCTACAGAAGTCTGTGAAAACTTTGGTTTTCCTTTTTTAGAGGAAACTTTCATAATTGTTTGATCAAATCCTTCCTATCCTAGAAATTCATTGTAAAAAAACCTTAGCTCACATATCTCCTTTATAAACCCCTCTCTACCAACACAAAAAGAAAGTTGCAAACTATAATACCCGTGTTCTTAAAGTAAGGGTAAAGAAATAATTTGATAAATATGACATGAAATTAAAATAATATATATATATATATATATATATATATATATATGAAAGATTTATGATTGAATTAAATAATTCTTTTGAAAAAAAAGAGAAGCGTCCAGACGTGGCTAAGTAAGAAGAAGAAGAAAAAAAAACAAAGGAACAACACCTGGATGCCCAGGTGTTGTCTCCACTTGCATAAACTTTACATGTAAGACACAAAATGGACACTAAGCCACAAAGGAGAAAACAGTGGCAGCTGAGACATTATCTGTAAACCACGTGGTCCACATCCTCAGACTAATGGAAAGAAAAAAATATATTTGTAAATATTCATGCATAATATGTTGTATATAATATTTCAGTTGGGATCTTAATAATGTAACTTCTTTGTTAAAAGTTGAGGATTTATGTATGTAGATAATTCAGTTGAAGTTTTTATATTGTTACATATATGTGTCTTGCTGGAATTTCAAAATGTGACGACACCGTCTCGGGGGTAGCCAACTTGGGATGAGTCATTAAACAGACACCAAATATATGGCAAAAAAAGTGTAGTAACAAGCTATCAAAATTTTCGGCAATATTACTATTCTCTAAAACCCTAGTTATTCCTCTAAACCCTACAAAACACATCAAAAGCCCATTTCTTAAATAAAAACCTATAACCACAACAGACCCTAAACCCTTTTTTCTTATTTATTTCTTGATCAAGTTCGAGTTCCTACATCCATTCATCCTCAAGTACGTGTAACATAAAAAATCCAAGGGCAATTAAATACCACATGTAGAACATCTTTAAAATTTGGATTAATACTTTGACATTAATCCATTTGCAACATGTGAAGAGATCACAAGGTAAAAGGTTAGTAATACAATTAAGTCTTTTTAGTTATTACCATATAATCGATTATTTTAAGCTACCTTGAACTTAAAATTATTTTGTACGTGATGTAGATTTATTTTATCAAATATGTTCTAGGATCGCATTAGGGTTTTGAATTACATGTAGATTAGGATTTTTGCATCTCTTCATTTGAATTATAATTATTTAAAATTTATATGCCATTAGAAATTCTAATTTTGCTTTAAGATTATTTGCGTACTCACATGTCCTTTAGAATAGGTTTTACATATTTTTAGTCTGAATTAAATCGGAATGGAATTCTTCAAAACATGAAATTACTGTTAAAAGCGAAAAATAAAAAATACGATATATGTTTGGTCGATTGGGTCCCCCCTAAGGCCAATCGGCTAGTTGCCGCTTTGGATGGGTTTTGTATGGACCCAAACGGTTGATATGATGCTTAATTCCTTAATTCTTTTTTTTTGTTTATTTGCACTATATTTCTCGTTACCTAATGTGTTTTCCTTCTTGGATGACTTTTATTTCCACCTTAATTATTTTACCAATCCCATGCATACATATTATCTCTCTTGGTTGAAAAATAATTGATCAAAAACTTCACAAATCCTTGAGAGGACATAGCTTTCCAACATGATTTTGGTTTAGTAATCTCTCAAGTGCACATAGTTTTCTTTTGATTGTGATGTTTTAATATAATTATTGATTTTTCAAACTGTGTTACATAAATTGTGATTGAGAATGCGTGCATGATAGTGTGTAGTAAAAGTAGTTCGAGTTAATTATTAATTATTTTCTCAAGAAAACGATGGCTAGGTTTTGACCTAGGTGAGAGGGAAGCCTTAAATCTTTCTTCTCTCATACTACAATCTCTCGTATCGAATCTCTTGTAGACCAATGAAAACTGATTCAGTCTCATTTAAAGTCAAATATGGCAACTCCAAATTTACCAATTCCCTTAGCTTTTTCTAGGGTAATATGTCCTTAAAAAAACATCACTCGAAAGGCCTAACGCCACAAACAGTGAGATATCTCGAACATACAGTCTAACAGCTAGAAGTGCACCGTCTTTGGGAGAACTCTTACTACTCATAAAGGACGGTGAATGGCATGGTTGATTCTAATCCTTCCATATGCCAACCTACTTCGATTCACACTCTCGCTCATTGATCATTCTTTGAAAGAAATAGCCTTAGGTATTAAACTCGAAGTTATAGGGTCTTTAGAAGGGAGCGGTACCTACAATGTGCACCACTCTAGAGTAACGCACAATTCTATATGCCTATCTATGTCCTATGAGCCACTCTGGAGTAGTGTAAGTCTTGATATTTGTTTGATTGTCTCCATATTTTTCTAGTAAATTTGTGATTTTGTATATTACGCGTATGTCACATTAAAACTGTCTGATGAACTGTTTAAGTATGATGAATATTATAATGTATAATTATGCTTGTTATCGGATGGATTGCGATTTGATTTATATTGCAATGTTTCTGTATTGTTCTGATCAATGAATTCATAATGATATATCTCTAAAACGTTCACCTATTTAAGCATGTTTGCTCATTCGATTGATAACATGATGCTTCTTACATGTGTCTTGATTTGTCTTTACTACTTTGTTATTGCTTTACTCACTTTATTACTTGTATATATTATGTTTTAAGGTTATTCATTTACCATCCTTGTGCTTGCTTCATTTGTTACATGTTTGTATGATCACTTAAATTAACAAAGAAAGTAAAATAGTAGCATCTTAATTAAATTGTCCTTTAGCGAGCATAAGTAGAGGTTAGGTTTTTCTTGGCCTAGCTAGGTAAAAGTGGGAATGTTCTCTTGACTTTCTTACAGTGTATCATAAATCTTGAACTCGATCTCTCTCTTTCATATGTAATTATGAGTTTTAGATCTCTTAAATCAAGTGACAACTCTTATTAATTTCTCTACCTTTGATTTTGTGTTGTTGTCCCTCTCGTTTATATGATTGAAGATGACTATTCAGATTAACCCTTACATGTAAATGACCAATACTGTTAAAACATGAAATTACTGTTAAAAGCAAAAAATAAAAAACATGATATATGTTTGGTCGATTGGGTCCTCTCTAAGGCCAATCAGCTAGTTGCCGCTTTGGATGGGGTTTTGTATGGACCCAATAGGTTGACATGAGGCTTAATTCCCTAATTCTTGTTTGTTTTGTGTTTTTTGTTCATTTGCACTATATTTCTCGTTACCTAATGTGTTTTCTTTCTTGGATGACTTTTATTTCCACCTTAATTATTTTACCAATCCCATGCATACATATTATCTCTATTGGTTGAAAAATAGTTGATCAAAAACTTCACAAATCCTTGAGAGGACAAAGCTTTCCAACATGATTTTGGTTTAGTAATCTCTTAAGTGCACATAGTTTTCTTTTGATTGTGATGTTTTGATATAATTATTGATTTTTCAAAATTGTGTTATATAAACTGTTATTGAGAATGCGTGCATGATAGTGTGTAGTAAAAGTAGTTCAAGTTAATTATTAATTATTTTCTCAAGAACATGATGGCTAGGTTTCAACCTAGGCGAGATGGAAGCCTTAAATCTTTCTTCCCTCGTACTACAATCTCTTGTAGACCAATGATAAATGATTCAGTCTCATTTAAAGTCAAATATGGCGACTCTAAATTTACCTATTGCCTTAGCTTTTTCTAGCATAATATGTCCCTCGAAAAACATCACTCGAAAGGCCTAACGCCACAAACAGTCAGATGTCTTGAACATATAGTCTAACATCTAGAAGCGCACCTTCTTTGGGAGCTCTCTTACTACTCAAAAAGGACGGTGAACGACATGTTAGATTCTAATCATTCCATATGCCAACCCACTTCGATTCACACTCTCGCTCATTGATCATTCTTTGAAAGAAATAGCCTTAGGTATTAAACTCGGAGTCGTAGGATCTTCAGAAAGGAGCAGTACCTACAATGTGCGCCACTCTAGAGTAATGCACAATTCTATATGCCAATTTATGTCCTATGTGCCACTCTGGAGTAGTGCAAGTCTTGATATTTGTTTGGTTGTCTCCATATTTTTCTAGTAAATTTGTGATTCTGTATATGATGCATATGCCACATTAAAACTATCTGATGAACTGTTTAAGTATGATGAACACTATAATGTATAATTATGCTTGTTATTGGATTGATTGCGATTTGATTTATATTGCAATGTTTCTATATTGTTATGATCATTGAATTCATCATGTAAGTATGATCACTTAAATTAACAAAGAAAATAAAATAGAAGCATCTTAATTAAATTGTCCCTTAGAGAGCATAAGTAAAGGTTAGGTTTTTCTTGGCCTAGCTAGGCAAAAGTGGAAATGCTCTCTTGACTTTATTACCGTGTATCATAAGTTTTGAACTCGATCTCTCTCTTTAATATGTAAAAATGAGTTTTAGATCTCTTAAATCAAGTGATAACTCTTATTAATTTCTCTACCTTTGATTTTGTGTCTTAAAATTGTCGCTCTCATTTATATGATTGAAGATGACTATTTACATTAACCCTTACATGTAAATGGCCCGTAAAGAACAAAGACCCGCCCCTATACATTTAAAAGAGAAAAGGGAACGTACCTCACAGGCTGTTATATTTGTAAGAGGGCTGTTATTGTGTTGAAACCTTTTGTTATATTGATATTGATTGAATCAACTAAAGTTTTTGTTTTCATTTGTTAAATAAAATAAAATAAACTTTGTTTTGAAATGATTAAGATCCTGTTATGATTTATGGGTTAGTTTCTGTTTGGCTTAGTTTATTTGGTAGTTCTACTGCCAAAAAGTGGAATATAAGTCAAATAATCACTTTTTTGAGATAAATTTTTTATGAATAAAAAATTAAAAGTAATTTAATAAATTTCTAATTTTTGTAGCTCTGATCTCAAAATAAAATTTGATTAAAATTACATTCTTAAATGGTTCTTAAATAAAAATGATATTCACGTCATTTTCATTATGTAAATATAAATTATCATTGATTATTTGTAAATGTTATTGATAGAGAATTTTATTATTAATTTAAATTATTATCATAATAATTATTATTTTAATAAATATTATTTATATGATTATTTATATTATTTATTTTCTATTGTGATTAATATTTTTAAAAATAATAATTAAAATCAATTTGATAAGAGAATGTATCCAAATTGCTAAATGGTTCCAATTAGCAATTACAACATATCCATGAAACATATCAATTAGATTTTAACTCAGTAACAATTTTATTTACAATTGTTTTAAAATCACTATAGAATCTCTGTAACAAAATAAAAAATTATATGAAACAAACTTTAAATTTATGATTTTTAGAGCAGACTTATGATATAAAGATGTTATTTGGGCTTGATACCATTCAAATGTCTGATGATCATTGATTTTTTCAACTTTTCCAAATGAGCAGTGCTATTGGAAAGTACTCACCGTATGCGAAAATAAAGAAGATGGAAAGGAAGGATGTCAAATGAGAAGACCAGAGAGCAACTAAAATAATGGTGAAAATTTGGTACGTTCGTGAAGGAAAGAGTAAATAAATAGGACAGAAACACCAAGGAAGAAAAATCTATAATCTACTAATCTAGTTGCGTTATCTCTTGGCCCTTCTTTGTTGCCTTTATTAATTTTCAAATATTTCTTTTCTCTTTCAACAAAAAAACGTCTTGTCAACCTCCCAAAGCCACGCAGCCGTTTCCCAGTTCCGGCTAAGCGACCTTCTCTCTCTTTTTTTTCTCTTTCTTCCTCTTCCTCTTCTATGTGAGATAATATCCCTCTTTCAATTAATTATTTATGTTCTTATACTGATTTGCTCTTTTAGTCACTTCCACAAACATGCTTTCATCTTGGTGCAACTTCACTTCAAAGCCTCCTTAACACCAAACTGCAAAAATTTTCATTCCCAATTACCACTTATTTGAAGTTCTCACGACTTATCAAGTCATTAGATTTGATGTGGGGAATGAAAAGCTCAGTGGATTACTAGGTGTCTAACTACACTCTCTTAGGGTTTCTGTTTATCCTTTTTTAGGGTTTTAGCTAGGTTTTATTTCTTTTCTTGTTTTGAGATTATTTTTTTGCTTTGCTTTCCCCTTCATCCTCTGGGTTTGTTGAGGAAAATAAAAAAAAATGGAGGAATATAATCAGCTAAACCAGAACAGTGCACCAAGAGGAAGTTTCTTGTATGCCTCTCATCATGTTCTTGCACCCAATTCTTCTTCTTCACCATATGGGAGGTCAAATAATAGTACTACAGTCTCTGATCATAATCAACATACCCAGATGGCTATGAGCTCCTTCCATCTTCAATCCAGTGATTGCTACCAATCTGATCAGTCACACCCAATGGTGAAAACTGAAGCTAGCACTTCACATCATGCCCCAAAATTTCATTACCCTTTATTGAGAGGGCACCAAACAGTCCATCAACAACAAGAAGGGAATGAGAGCAGCAGCTCAAATGAAGTAGAAGCTATTAAGGCTAAGATCATTGCCCATCCTCAATACTCCAACCTTTTAGAAGCTTACATGGATTGTCAAAAGGTAGAAGCCCTTCGTCCACACGATAAAGTAGTTTTATATATAGATCGATGGAGATTATAAAAATTGATTAAGAGAACCAAATTCAGTATATATTTCTATCTCCAGCTCTCTATAGTAGGAGTATGAATTAATCCATGTATGTGTTTATATATATGCATGTACATATAGGTGGGAGCTCCATCTGAAGTGGTAGCTAGGCTCGCAGCTGCTCGCCAGGAGTTTGAATCAAGGCAGCGATCTTCAGTGTCACCGAGAGATACATCAAAAGACCCAGAACTCGATCAGTTCATGGTGATTGATTAATTTCATTCTCTGAATTCCCTTGCTATTATTACTTTTGTTGATTAATTATGGTAACAATTGAATCCAAGCGTCTTCGTTTTTCATCATGATCGTGTCTTTTTGTCGTCTCAAACTCATGACTTCGTTTGGTAGAGTAAAGATCTCTAATTACTAAGTACTAAATATTTTTGTTATCAATAAAATTAGTATTATTTTGACCCAAAAATTAATGGATCCACAATTAATTAAACAGGAAGCATACTATGACATGCTAGTGAAATACCGGGAGGAGCTAACAAGGCCCATACAAGAAGCCATGGAGTTCATGCGTAGGATTGAAACTCAGCTCAACATGCTAAGCAATAACCCCCCCGTCCGCATCTTCAACTCAGGTACTGCTACCTAATTTCTTCTTTTGACCTCCATTTTATACTACTCCATCACGTTCGAGTTAGAGACAAGGAAATGTGTGTCTATACTTACATAGATGTAAAGAAACAAATTGAAGGAATCCCAAACAAAGTTTGATTTGTTGCAGAGATGGGTTTTTGTAAATCTTGCTCCTCCAAGAAGAAAAAAAAAACTGATAGCCTAATTGTCCGGTATCCTTAGGAAATCGTTGGAGGACCTGTAGTACTCATGAGTGAATATTCATTCATTCATGTTGATTTGGCAGTTACTGCTTCTCTTCTCTCTTTTCGTTGCAGTGTGAAGAAAATGGTTTGACCCAGATCACGCCTCCCAATGTAAATCCTCAGTGTTTTTTAGTATCAACTGAAAACGAAAACCCACTAAGAATCAAGAGAAGATCCAAATCCAATAGTGACTTAGCTAGCTCGTTGCTTACTAGTAAAAACCCTAATGATCACGAGACTACAGTGAATGTGATGCACTTTATTTTTTTTTTTTTCCAGGTTTGAAAGGAACAATGGCGAAAAACACTCTTAATATTAATTAATACTACTAATAAGTACTACTCATGTGGACAATAATGAAGTCATACGTTTGTTTGCTGCTCTAATTAGTGTTTTTAATGTTGATCTTGTTATTCGGGTATATTTCTGACAAAACCCAATTCTTATATTTAGGATATTTTGTAGCTTCCCCAAAATCTCAATTATCTGCTATAATCTGATTCTATAGGTTATTGTGGATTATTGTAAGTATAGACATACCTCGAGATAGGACGGCATTATTATTGTCGTCTTTTCCCGAGTTGTTCTTCTTAAATACTCTAATGGTTTTTTAATTTTTCTAGGAAAAAAGGAAAAGCCTAGGAAATTTGACAGCCTAGGATGCTGTTCAAATCTGTGCTGCCCCATGTAACCCGTACTGTTTAATTAGAAATATTATTATAGTACTATTAAATGTTACATCAAAAAACTTCTTTCTCTCAGGAGGATCATCATGTTAATATGGCCCGTTTGGGGCTTAAATCAGTCTAATTTAATTTTTTTTAGATAGATTTTGTCTTAATAGATTTAAACATGTCTAAATCAATTTATATAATTTTTTATGTGTTTTTTCTTTTCTTTTCCTTTTTAACGGGAGTGAGGGTGGATTATTTTTTTTACTAAAATTTATTAAAAAAAGACAGATGGGAGAAGAGATGGTTGCGTGGCTTTGCTCTATACTATGTACTGAGTAGTGTGTTATGTCGGATTCGGTTCACCACGCACATGCCAAAAGAGAGAGAAGTCATTTGTGGTGAACTTGCAACTATATTTGTTTGTGGACTAGTGGCTACTGGTTGGTTAATTGATGCTTTTTTCGAATTGTGGCTAGCATGGTTAGTGTTGATTTGCAGAGAGAAGACTTGTTTTCGTTAGCAGCTGGATGTAGATTGGGTAACATTGTTCACTTTCTCATTGTTAATCGCTTGATATATATGCTGATAAATCTTTTTATCAATATCTATGTTATGGAATTTTGACAAATCGAGAGTAATTTTATCAATATATATATCCATGTAATAATTTCTTTACTCTACATTAATGCTTGCTTGTTTGTCCTTGATGAACTTGATTTATGGTTCTCCAAAGAATGATTACTCATGAGCTATGAAATTTGATCAATCATATATGAGAGTAGTGGAGTAGCTTCCAAAAGCTTTGAACATATATGCTGGCTAATGCTACTGGAAATTTGATTTGGATGTTAATGGCAGTATTAATGTTTCAATTTAATACAAGTTCTCAATACAGTAAGTAGAATATAGAACTGCCCAATTAATCAATTATTACCAGGTTAATCCTCATCAATCAGCTGCATTTGTATATATATGTATATTTAATGAGGAAGGACAAATTAAAGAATCTTGTACTTCTTGCATCTTTGGAAACTTGATCTGAATCTTGTCTGCATCTTATTTTAAGTTGATTAACATTTTGACATTTCACCTCATTGGCTCTCCATTGAATTTCAGCATTAAATTTAACACCTTCACATTCTGGATTATTAGAAGATAAATATAATTTACCCATTGGTCCTACCATAACTCAAGAAGCATGTCTGTGTGTTTCTCTAAGTTGTTACTTTATATTTATGAAACTGTTTTCGGTACCGTGTTTACTGGGTTCAATTGGTGTATGCTTTTTTGAGATACTTTCCCGTGTATGCCTAAATCATCGAAAAGTTTGCTGATTTGAATTGGTTAAGGGTTATAGATTAAGGATAAAAGATGGAAAATAATTTTCCATGCCATATAAATTAAATTTTAGAGTGGATCCATAGTTCTTTTAATAAAGAAGCAGAGAAAGAGAATGTTAAGGATAGGCAAAATGAGATGTTTTCATGGTTAATTATTCTCTTTTTTTCTCCTTTTTTCCTGACATTACCTTGTAAGTGCTGGTTAATTAAACGAATGAGCTCAACAAAAAACGCATTCATATTTGATGTGGCAGCTAACAATTGTTTGTAATTTTCAATGGGTTGCTGCAATGTCACCTCGTAACTGGATTTCATGGCACCTGTCTGTGAAACAAGTATTACTCTCAACTCTGGTTGTTTCTGTATCCAACTTTACTCAGTCTTACCTATTGGTACAGCCAGAAGCTTATTTTGACTTCACTAATTAATAATTGCTTACTAATCAAAGTTCCTTCCCTTATCTACAGCTTCTTTCCTTTTTGCTATGTCTTCAAAATTTAAATTCTCTACATTAGAATATATTTATGATTTTCATATGAAATCAAAAGAAGCCTTCGCACAGACACAACTTGCTTATGTGACTCGATTAGAAAATCTTTCTGGTCTGACTGTTCTTCCTTAGAATCTGAAAATTTTACTTCTTTGTTAATGACACTTCATTAATTCATGTGTAACTAAGAATATATACTACTTGAGTTATTCTCATTGGTAGTCCTCATGCTTCACAACCATGTAGCTTGTCAACCACTTGTTTAAGTGTTGGTGATGCCTTTAATGTAAATTGAGTAACTATTGATTTACATGTGTCACCATTCTGGTCATTACCTCCGCAATGACTTCTGTTTGAGGTGACCACAATATATATTCACGAAAATGATGGGAAGAAATGAAAAGAGTAGCTGCAAATTTTGCTTTTGAGAACGTTATGAAAGTTTTCTGTTTGAGCACAAATATTCAGTATTCATGTTGTCATCAGTACAGTTGTTAATGTTATGTGGATGGCCGATTATAAATACCAGGGCTTTATAGTTTTTATCAAATGTTTTTGTTATGCTTTCTGTTGTTGGTAAATGTTTTATGTATACAAGTCATATTTCCGTGTATTACCTGTGCAATTCCTAATTCAGGTTTTGTAGTGCTTTTTTCATTACCCCAATTTTATATATCTTTGCTAGTATAATTTCAACTCCTATGATATTGGATCTTATTGCTGTTCAGAATCCTCACATGTTCATTTTAATATTCATTTTCTGATGGCTTGGGCATAGCTCAACTGGTAACTATGTTTCTCCTCTAAAGTTGAGGTCCCTAGTTTAAATCCACCCACCCCTAATTATCGAAAATAATTATTCATTTTCTGAAAGCAGTAACATAAATTTTTGGGCATACTAGTTTGAAGTGCTCTACCTTAGATTTGCAACTGGAAATTTTCATTAACATGACTGCTAAAATATATTATTTCTTGGATTTATATGGTTCTAAGCACTTCTAAGAAAATATCAAGGAAATGTTTTATAAATAGTCTTTTAGAGTAGTTATCCATAGTGCTACAGTCTGTTTGGTTGATGAAATGTTGTCTTAAAATAAATGTAGTTAAAGTTAGGCAGATTTCTTCCAAAAAGATGATACTTCCAAAAAGTTAGGCACATTTCTTAGTTTTACATAGTACTGTCTTTGTGAGACATTCAACCTCATTCTGTCATCAACTTATGTAAACTTTTGGACTGCTGGTGTGTTTAGTAGGAGGAAAGAAAACCAGAAGGATAGAAAATTTGGAAGATTTGACTTTTTATTTCCTATGTTTAGTAGAGAGCATGGAAAACTAGGAGAAAGAAAGTAGTTTTCTCTTACCCTAAGTGAGAGGATAGAAAACTAGAAGGATAGAAACGTAAGAAGATGACTTTTTTCTTTCCAGTCTCTAGTAGAGAGCATGGAAAATTAGGAGAAAAGAAAGTAGTTATCTCTTCCCATGTTTAGTAGAGTGGAAATTGAGAGGAAAAAAAATTTAAATAGTATTATTTTTACCATTATATCATTCATAATGTTAATGGATATTAAAGTGAGATTATGTGGGGATTAATTGGTAAATTCATTATCTCATCTCTTTTCTCTCCTACTTTCAACTCTCCAATTGTCTTAATTTTGGAGGATTATGATTTGTACATGCAAGAGGGAAACATCAATCATCTTAATTTTCTTTCCTCAACTTTTCTCTTCTACTAAATAAGAGAAAAGTTCATTCCACACATTTTTTCTCTCACTAAACACACCCTAAATTTCTGCACTTATGGCAAATTTTTATACATGTAAAGCTTTGGAATTTACATGTGACAGAAGTTCGGGATTAGGTGGTGAGCCATTCATTTTGAGTTAAGGATGCACTTTCAATTTGATTGTAGCATGGCATGTTGATCTCATTATAATTTCATTTTTGGTTTGGAATAAATAAATGCCATATTTGTTATGCTTTCGGTTTGCTGTCAAGATGAATGTGATTGGATATATGCAACAATGTTATTAATTGTCAAGATTTGAGAAACACTGTGCATTCAGTTCTCCATTTAAGTGCTTATGTCTCAGCATTTTTGTTTGAACAAATGGACAGATGAGAAGTGTGAGGGTATTGGTTCATCAGAGGAGGATCAAGACAACAGTGGTGGAGAAACAGACCTACCTGAAATCGATCCACGTGCTGAAGACAGAGAACTAAAGAACCACCTACTGAGGAAGTATAGTGGTTACTTGAGTAGCCTCAGGCAGGAGCTCTCCAAGAAAAAGAAGAAAGGGAAACTCCCCAAAGAAGCCAGGCAGAAGCTACTTACTTGGTGGGAGTTGCACTACAAATGGCCTTATCCTTCGGTATGTGTAATCTTGTTTTAAAACTAAATTAACTATCCTTTCTTTTAAAATCAAGTGACTTGCTTGCGCAGTTGGTATGCTATGCTTCTAAAAACCTTTTTCAATAATTTTTTTGGCATAATAATTTAAGGAATCTTTGTGGTAATTAATCTAATAGGAGACGGAGAAGGTGGCATTGGCTGAATCAACTGGTCTAGACCAGAAACAAATAAATAATTGGTTCATAAACCAACGGAAACGGCACTGGAAACCTTCTGAAGATATGCAATTCATGGTGATGGATGGACTACATCCACAAAGCGCGGCTCTCTATATGGATGGTCACTACATGGGTGATGGCCCTTATCGTTTGGGGCCTTAATTGATCGATGAGTGATAATTAAATACCTTTGGGTGTCATAATGCATAACATAAAAACTGTTTATGCTTGAATGCAAAGGTTAATTTATTTCACTGTCAAGCTTATTAGTACAAGAAATCTCTAGTCTTGTGATTTGAATTATTTCTGTGCAGCTTGTCTCTACATGCTGTGGTTCACTTTGTAGCATTTAAAGATTTTAGTAGGAAGACGTGTGGTGTGGAAAGTGTGGAAGGAGCAAGCGCATTAATTGTATTATTGAGATTTGTACTTGTGTGTAGCATTAAATTATATACTTTATGCATGCCTGTAAGAGCTACTACTACCTGCTTAAGTGTATATATTGAGAAAAAGAAAATGTTGATGAATATGAGCATGCCTGTGAGTAATCTATGATTTGGATTCTGCTGATGATGTTTCAAAATTCAAATTCCGGCACGAAATCCTCCTTCATGTCAGGAGTCTGCGGATTAAAAAAACATGGGTTTGTCATATGATCTGTAGGGGAAAAAAGAAAATAAAGAACTTTGGCAAAATATGTTTTAAAACATAAAAACCAGATGGTCGATAATTCAGGCCGTAAGCTCCTTGATTAGTACTTTGTTTATATGCACCTAACAGTCGATGAATACAGGTTTCTTGTATGGTTGTCACTCAATCATTCTTTATTTATTTGAATTGCATTCTTTAACAAAGTACTTACCTGTTTTGTGTTGTGAGTTTCCGCAACTCCAATTCCTCGTTACTTGTGGGATTGATGATATGTAGTCAGATATTATCTTGTACTAGAAAAAAGCAAATTATCACCAACCCAATCTATAAAGGAGCTACACGCATTTGCCCAAGTTTACATGCCAATTTTGCTCAAGGTTCTGTTTAATGTAGTTTTATCTTCTTTTCACGAAAGTATCTCAAAACTGCTTCACTAATTTGAAAGTGTTTTTATTGTCTTAACCTTGTAAAATTGAAGTTCTTAAATTTTATCCAAACACGTTTTAAAGCACTTTTGATCATTAAAAATAAATTTTGACTACTAAAAATCTGCAAAAAATGGGACCTAAAAGTTGAAACTAGCTTATGAACTTTAAGAATCTGTTTGAGACCAAATGAAAATTTAGCTCATTTCATTTTCAAATAAATTAAAAATGGAATTTATTTAAAAATAAAATAAAATGATTTTTTTATGTTTGGATTTTTTATTTTAAAATTTAAAATTTATTTGAAATTTTATCTTTAAAATATTTGAAATAAATGAAAATTTTAAAAGATGAGAGAAGAAAGGGAGAGGGAAAGGGAGATAAAGAGAGCGTATTTTGGTCTAACATTGTTTTTTACTTATTATTGTTCAGAATTCATTTGTAGATTCTATCAATTTTAATATAATACAAGCGAACTCAATTCTATAATGAATTCATTTTTAAATAAATTCTATAGATTTTTTTTTCTAAATATGACAACTATAGAATTTTATAGAATTCGAAATAATTTATTTTATAAAAACTATAAAATTTATTTGTTCAAAACGAAATGTAAGATTTCTTGTGATATAGTGATCCTATTCCTTGGACCCTGCTTAAAAGTTGAAACCAACTAATGAGCTTTAAGGATGGAAAATGATTTTTTTGAGATCGAGCTCACAAAATCAGTATCCTTTAAGCATTCAGTTGCGTTATTGAGATCCCTGGACATTTTTTTTTTTTCTTTCTGAAGTGGTACTTAAATTAAAAGAAAAAGGTTATCTTCTCCTCTCTTTTGTTTTGGTTATAGATGGTCATAATCTTATTTCGATTATAAATTGAGTATACTTTTAAATTACTCGCAAGTGCACGAGTCATTTGCAATATAGTGTGTGCAAGTGCGAGGTCAAATCCATAGAGAATTGCGTCGTGAAAATATATTTTTATCTAAACTAAACCTATTTTAACCTAGTTCCGAATTTTGAATTATATCGTGCAAAAAATATAAACTAAACTAAATTGATTTAAAAACAAATGATAAATGCACTAAGGTTTCTGAATCCACCCCACCAAAGTAAAGCATATATCTTCATGTTCTATATAAAAGTAATTTATCAAATAATTCAATGAATCTATCGATATATAAATCACAACAAATACCCTAATTAAACCAAATCATCCAATGTATCCGTTTACTTTAGAATCACACTGGATATCCAATTTACTTTGGATGATTCGTTGTATCCATCAGATGAAACACATGGAATATCCAATTTGAACAATTTATAAACCAAAAAATCAATCATAAGAATTTACTTAAACAATTGAATTGAAATAGAACATCAATACTAAAAAATATCGGAATTGTATGAACATATCTGAAAATATAATGCTAAACAATGACGAGGCTTCATCTTCAACCTTAGATGAATGTTTCAGCCTCTCATGATTATGAAAATAAATTTTAAAATTAAAGCGTTAAACATTAAACTTTAAAACTTAAAAGAAATAAATTAAAACTAACAATACATGGAGAGAGAAATTTCACTCGCAGTTGCTGTGCGGCGCTTCCCCCGATTGGTAGCAAAGCCTCTGAGATTGCACACTGAAGATGAAGTGAAATGGGGCTTTTATAGGGGAACTTCATTAGTGCAATGTGTTTCCAACCGACGTGGGATGTAGAATGTGTTTCCAACCGATGTGTGATGTGAGATTTAAGCCTTCACATGCCCTTCAAAACTTCTGTCCACGTGAAATCATGCACAGCCTGACATTTGTCTACTAAAACTGCCATAACTTTCTCTAGAAAAATCATATTTACGAGCCGTAAAATTCTCTAGAAAATAGATATATGGATCTTTCAAAGCATATATGGCTCATCTCTTGTTTCTTCCTGAATCATTACAGTTTAATCCGCAAAAATCACTTCTGCCACGTTAAAATCACGCACAGCCTGACCTTTGTTTACTAAAACTGCCATAACTTTCTCTAGAAAAATCATATTTACGATCCGTCATATTCTCCAAAAAATAGACATCTGGATCTTTCCAAGCATATATGGCTTATCTCTTGGTTCTTCCTGAATCAATACAATTTAATCCGTAAAAATGATTGATTTGTATGGACAATTATGGCAATTTAGTGAAACTCCTTTCCAAGTACTTGTAAAACAATGAAAAAACAACTCAAAGTAACAAATTCTTAAGCTAAACATATAAATAAATACTTGAGCGCTGTTGCACTCAATTGCAGGTCTCTTGTGCTCGATCGCAAAAGCAGATTCCAGATTTTGCATTTTTTTCACATTAAATCCCCAATTTCCTTTGCAATCTTAGAAAACATTAAAAATCATAGAACTAATACAAAATATCAGATTAAGACACAACTAAAGAATTAACAAATGTAAATTAAGGGGCCAAAATATGCAATATTTGGCACTCATCAAATACCCCCAAATTTACATTTTGCTAGTCCCTTAGTAAAACAAAATAAAAAAAAACTAAATGAAAAACAAAGAACACAAAGATAAATCCATCATTCATGTTATCCAAAAATTTAAGTAGCACACAAAACCATGATATTCATTCATGAGCAAGCTTAAAATATAAACCCATCTTTGCAATGAATAAGAATTTTAAAATCTAATTACTTACAAGAGGCCGGTTAAGGCATCACAAGCTCGAATCAGTGTAAAGTGAACTAGCACATAAAAATGAAGCTTCCAAATAACTCCAATGTGTAATGTCTTCATGTCTCAAGATTCACCGAATTTCCCATCATAATGAACAACAATGACATAGTTTTATTTATTTCTTTCTTTTACTATGAGGCTCGCCATGTTTAGTTCCCTTAAGCTTTCTAATTAACCCATGTAGCGAGTGTTGAGTCAATGACTCCCAAACCATATGGTTTTAGGGCAATAGGTGTAAAGAAACCCCTAAGGACTTACTAACTTGAGTTAAAAAGGTTACGAAACTAAGCAAAATTTTCACCTTTTGACGTGAACACTCACTACTTATTGAGGCAAGTGGTCCAGTTACTCAGTGGAAAATTTTTCGATGATTCATGAGCAAAATTTCTACATTTTGACGTGAACACTCACTGCTTACTGAGACAAGAGGTCCAGTTACACAGTGAAAAGTTTGTCAATGATCATTATGAGCACTTTTTTTTACTTCTCTATGCCAAAGTGTCCATCTAACAAGTCATCCTGAATAAGCTAAACCATGAAAACATACACATTAAAATCACATGTTATACCTCACACGATTATGTGCTAATGTGCTCGTGTCAGATTAGATCAAACATATGAATTCTCAAATGCCTAAAGTAAGTAACTAAACTTTAAAACTCTATCATCAGATCATGTGTTCAAGATTTTAAGATCACCAATGACATCACATCACGGTATTTGTTTAGATCAACCAAAATTTCAAAATAATATGAGCATGCATTTATCTTCTCTTTAAAACGAAAAAAACAACAACAAACTATGATAAAGTGTGTGTAATGTGTCTCCCATACCCCCAAACTTAAATTACACATTGTCCCCAATGTGTGAATAATATGGAAAGAGCTGACCTGAGAGATGGAGAACTAGCTGAACTGGCAAGGCTTATAGCATACCCCCAAACTTGAACTGAAGTACACGTTGTCCCTGAAAAATAAAGACTGGAAAACAAAAAATACTAGAAATAAACAGTAACAAGAAATATGTAAAATAATAAAAACATAAAGGATATGTTGCGGGGTGCCTCCCATGAGTGCTAAGTTTAACGTCTTCAGCCAGACTCAGCAATAGTAATCGTGCCCAGTCATGCGCTCCACCATCTGATCAATAAATGAGAGTGGAAAATGATCATTCCTTGTGGCAGCATTCAACTTACGGTAGTCTAGACACACTTTCCATCCTGACTGAACATTAGTTGGCACCAACTCGTCGTCCTTATTCTTCACTACCGTCAATCCAACCCCCTTGGGCACGACATGAATCGGGCTCACCCATTTGCTATCAGAGATTGGATAAATGATCCTTGTATCCAACAACTTTATCACTTCAGTCCTCACAATCTCTTGTATAGCTGGGTTGAGCCTTCTCTATGGCTCCCTAGATGGCTTGGAATTCTCCTCTAAATGTCTCTTGTGAATTACCACCGAGGGGCTGATCGCTTTGATATCCTTAATAGTCCAGTCGATAGCTTCCTTGTGCTCTCTTAAAACGTCCAATAATTTCTCCTCTTGAGCATCAACCAAATCTGAAGCTATAATCATAGACAAAGAATCTGCTGGACCTAGGAACTTATACTTAAGATCGTCTAGTAAAGGCTTAAGTTCCTTGTGGGGGGGCTCAGGTGCTGCGGTCTCCTCCGTCTCACTGCTCCTCCAAGGAGCAGACTCCAAAATGGCATTCGCTTGCTCAAGTAACTTATCCAACTCTAAATCCTCTCCAAACTGAGCAAAGCATGCCTCCAGAATGTCCTCAGACTTCCCTCCTTTCTTGGGCACTTGTAATCTCTCAAGGTAAGGCGCTTTAGGTACAAACGACCTAGGAAAATCCTTAATAGTAGGTGTGGTTGTAGATGACTCAGCATCTCTCTTCTCCTTGTTATCACTTTCTTACCCTTGTTGCATAGCAGGGTTCTCTTCCACTTGATTGTCCACTTGTCTTCTAGACCTCAATGTGACAATCGATTGCACTTGTTCCTACCCGTGTGTAGGAGTTGATGAATTTTCAACAGCAAACTGTTCCTTTGGGTTGGGTACAAGTTGACTGGGAACTTTCCCTTCTCTCTCCTTCACCCACGTGACTTGCGATTTGAACCATTTGACTCTCTGGCTTGGCAATCGGTTAAGTGTTTACTATTGTCGTACTCCTTACTTTGCTGATGGATTGGCCAATCATCTTCATGAAATCCTTGAGCGTATCCTCCAATGACTGTGAAACTGACGCTGGCACTTGAATGGGAGCTTGGTAAATGGGTGATGGAGTTGAATGGGCTGAGCGACCATGACTTGGAACTGGTGGAGGAAATCTGGGAGGGTATTGATTGTGAGCATGATGAGGGGCTCCTCCCTGATTCATCGGTTGGTTCTGCTTCCATGAAAAATTAGGGTGGTTCCACTACCCTGGATTGTAAGTCTCGAATTAAGATCCATTTGATTGCTTCCAATAGTCATTGAACGCGTTCACTTGTTCAATGAGATACTCGAAAAATGCCAGCATAGATGGACAATTCTGTGCTAAATGCATAGGACTAGCACAGATGGAACAGCTATCAACATTAAATGTATTGGCTGCATTAATGGACTAACTGGTCATCTTCATGAAATCCTTAAGGGTGTCCTCTAATAACTGTGGATTTAGATCAAAATTGGTAGCATTAGTTGGTGGCAACACTATACAATAAGGGAAGTTAGTCGCAACGAGTGTGAACAAATCCCTAAGGGATATAGTGAAGTCCACGTTCCAAGCTCTAGGTTGCTCTACATACTTCGATTGATTTGTATTTCTTAAATTGTCCCCCACCTCAATCGTCTCTCTCTCAACAAGTGCTCTCTTATTTCTCCTAAGAGCTCTTTCTGTTTCGGAATCTAAAGGTATCAACTCTACGTTCAAGGATCTCCTACCAAGCATACACCACACAAAAAAACAATAAAATAAACTAACTAGCAAAAACAAAAGAATAAAATAAAATATAAATAACAAATAACAATAAAATAAATAACATAAGACAAAATAAAATAGATGCAAAATCAGAAAACACAATACTCACAAAATGGGGCAACAAAAATTGGACAAATTTTTTATATATATTTATTTCTTTATTCGTTCCCTAACAACCGCGCCAAAAACTTGTTGTGAGTTTTAAATTACTCGTAAGCACACGAGTCATTTGCAATACAGTGTGTGCAAGTGCGAGGTTGAATCTACAGGGAATTGTATCTTGAAAATATATTTTTATCTAAACTAAACCTATTTTAACCTAGTTCCGAATTTTGAATTGTATCGTGCAAAAAATATAAACTAAACTAAATTGATTTTAAAACAAATGATAAAGGTACTAAGGTTTCTAAATCCACCCACCAAAGTAAAGCATATATCTTCATGTTCTATATAAAAGTAATTTATCAAATAATTTAATGATTCCATCGATATACAAATCACAACGAATACCCTAATTAAACCAAATCATCCAATGTATCCGTTTACTTTAGAATCACAATGGATATCCAATTTACTTTGGATGATTCGCTGTATCTATCAAATAAAATACATTGAATATCCAATTTGAACAATTTATAAACCAAACAATCAATCATAAGAATTTACTCAAACAATTGAATTGAAATAGAACATCAATACTAAAAAATATCAGAATTGAACGAATATATCTGAAAATATAATGCTAAACAATGGTGATGCTTCATCTTCAACCTTAGATGAATGTTTTAGCCTCTCATGATTATGAAAATAAATTTCACAATTAAAGTACTAAACATTAAACTTTAAAACTTAAAAGAAATAAATTAAAACTAACAATACATGGAGAGAGAAATTTAACTCGCAGCTATTGGGCGGCACTTCCCCCGATTTGTAGCAAAATCCTCCAGATTGCACACCTTGGTAGCAAAGCCTCCGAGATTGCACACTGAAGATGAAGTGAAATGAGGATTTTATAGAGAAATTCCATGAGTAGAATGTGTTTCCAACCGATGTGGGATGTGGGATTTAAGCCTTCACATGCCCTTCAAAACTTTTGCCCATGCTAAAATCATGCACAGCCTGACCTTTGTCTACTAAAACTGCCATAACTTTCTCTAGAAAAATCATATTTACGAGCCGTAAAATTCTCCAGAAAATAGACATCCGGATCTTTCCAAGTATATATGGTTCATCTCCTGTTTCTTCCTGAATCATTACAGTTTAATCTGCAAAAATCACTTCTGCCAAGCTGAAATCACTCACAACCTAACCTTTGTCTACTAAAACTGCCATAACTTTCTCTAGAAAAATCATATTTATGAGTCATCAAATTCTCCAAAAAATAGACATCTGGAGCTTTCCAAGCATATATAGCTCATCTCCTTGTTCTTCCTGAATCAATACAGTTTAATTTGCAAAAATTACTGATCTGTACGGACAATTCTGGCAATTTTGTGAAACTCCTTTCCAAGTGCTTGTAAACCTGTAAAACAACAAAAAAACATCTCAAAGTAACAAATTCCTAAGCTAAACATATAAATAAATACTTGAGTGCTGTTGTGCTCGATCGCAAGTCTCCTGTGCTCGATCGCAACAGCAGATTTCAGCTTTTGCATTTTTTTCACATTAAATCCCCAATTTCCTTTGCAATTCTACAAAACATTAAAAATCATAGAACTAACACAAAATATCATATTAGGACACAGCTAAAGAATTAATAAATGTAAATTAAGGGGCCAAGATATGCAATATTTGGCACTCATCATGTACTCTGAAATCATAGAAGAATTTCTCATGTCTGATATTGTGTTGTGCCTAATCAACACAAGTGCATAACACCATAAACATTGTATATTCGTCATAATGTGGTAGCATGAGAAATGGCTGCATTTTTCTTGCTTGATTACATTTTAAGAACACCCCTATTTATAGTTTAGTCTAAATTTGGGAGTGCACATAGATTTTCGTTAGACGACGGCTATTAGACCTAATCTAGCCCAAAATCTTATACTTATGCAATGTTCAAAATTCATTTGTACATTAAGATGAAAATTTGATTGATAATTTTGAAAATTTTTACTAGTAACGTTAATAAAATATGTATAAATTTTACTAATTTTTTTTTTAAAATTATCAATTAAATTTTCACCCTATACAAAATAAATTTTACACATGATATATATACAAACTAATTCATGATATCACATTACCGTTATATTAAAAAACAAATATCATAATCATTGTTTGGATTTTACTAGCTTTGATGGAAGGTAGCATTATGGGTAGGTTCGGCATACTGTCTTTTGATCCAATGAGCAGCCCAAATTAAGTGATAGGTGATCAAGTCACTTTCAAATTATGAGAAAAAAAAAAAAAGAATTTCTCTTCATGGAGTCATGAGTGATGTGGTGCTACCTTCTCTATATTTTTTCTTTTTCTGTACAGTAAAACTTATCTTTTCATCTTTTCCTTAGATTTGACCTACGGTATTATCATCTTTGCAATAAATTCGTTTGGGCGAATACTCTAAATTCTAGGAATATAATATCCGAATGAGATCTTGATTTAGAACATAATTTAAATTAATGTAAAGAGAACATGCCAAAAAGAAAAAAAAAAGGAGGAAGATAAACATTGATTGGTTAAGGATTGAATGGGAATATTTGATAATCTGGAATGTGGAATTTGTGACGAGCAATCCTAGTTGACGACTAGCCGAGTATAATTAATTTGCAGTTAGCCTGTAGAATGCAAACGATTGATGTGGTGAAAAGTGACAACATTTCATATCATAATTTATATTATTATTATTATATTCTAATTATTATTAGATTTAATTAAAAAAAATCTTATGATTGATTATATTTTTAAAAAATATTTTTAGTTTTTTGTGGTAAAAAAATATCCAGTAGTATGTTTTTGTTAGCCTAAAATACTATATCATATGTTTGTTTTAATCAATCACAAAGTATTTTTTATTAACAAAAATATATTACAGGGATATTTTTTACAACAAAAAAATTCTCAAAATATTTTTTGAAAATAAAATCAATCACAGGATATTTTTTATCGTAAAAAAAATCTTAAGTATTTTTTGAAAATACAATCAATCACCAAGTATTTTTTATAATTAAATATTTTTATTATTATTATGACATATTAAGTAAGTTTAAATCAATTTATTTAAATTTTTTTTCAAAATAAAATTTTTTTTGATGATCCGAATCATGGCTATCATACTAATTAGTAATTATGAAAACCGAAAACTGGCATGATTTTTTTACTTTGCTTTACTTAAGTTGGACACATCATGTTAACATATTTACTTCTAACTTCATTTTTATGATATATGTTAGTGAGAATTTTTTTAAATCATTTGGAAACCTATTTATTTGAGATTCAATCAAATTACTACATATTGTAAATTTAATAAAAATAATAATAGTGAGTATACAAAATTTACTTGATTTGATACAGTACTGCTTACGCCTAAAAAAAACTCAATTCTATCAAGTTTCTAAGATTTCATGTCAAGAACCAGTATGAGTCATATAATTATATATATGTATAATTTATTAAGTAAATTTAATTATTAATAATTCTGTGCTCAAGCATGAAAAAAGCTACCTAATTCTTGTCGTCATATATCATGCAAACTTCCAAATTCAGTTGCTCGTTCTTCATCCAATAATAGGAGAGCGACAAGATAAATTATAATATTATACCATTGTAAGTTGCACTAAACATGCTAAAATTTAATGATAATACAAATTAACAGTTGAGAAAGTGGACACTGACAAGACCCAAATGAATATGACAGCATACGCACCTTTTTCTCCCATGGATCACATAATTTTTTTTTAAAAGTAATTCTATATACAAATAATTTGATTGATATAATCTTAATATAAATTAACAATATTGTTATATGAGTCAAGCCACAATATTATTATATTACTCATTTGAAGTGAAAAAAATAATTTTTAAAAAAAAACAAAAAGAGAAATAATCAATACATGTATAATTGAATAAATAATCCACAAATCATTGAGAGTCAAACTGAGATCTTGTTATCCCATAGCTCCAACTTTGGTTTTTACCATTGAATCAAAACATGTTGACAGCATGTCACATAATTTTGCAATTTGATAATGTCTTATCTTCAAACAAAGGCATTATTTAACAAATATAAGAACCAGAATGGGAGCTAGTATACTTGAGAGATTACTTAATCAACACTAATTTGTTCGATAGTATTGTCCTTCCAAAGACAAGTGAGCTCAACCCAATTACTTGCTTTTCAAGTAAAGATTAATATAATGAAAATACCAAAATAAACTAAAATAGTGTAACAAATTCAAAGAAGCAAAGAAAACATTGTTAAAAATGGTTTCGACATGCCAAAATAATAATCAATAAAAAAGAGACACATTTGTCAAAAATAAAGGAAAGCAAAGGAATATATTTTGCTTGGGCAGAGCCTAAACCTGCTAGCTCAAAGGTTGGGCCGATTGATTCAGTTATTGGGCCTATCGAGTCTCAAGAGAGACCAATCGGCTCGGGTTTGACATGCACAGAAAACTAAGCAAAAACATATAACATTTTACCATCATTGCATTTTCATGAGAATTTAATTCATACTTGTATGTACCACACTTTTCCGTCGATAGCTCACAGCTCTGAGCATAAAACCCAATGCCAAAGGAATGATGAATAAGCGCGGGTGAAGATCGAAGTGGATTGGCATATGCCTACTATGTCTAACACAACCTTTTATGAATAGTATGGAGGCCCAAATGATTAATGATCTTTCAAGTGTTAGACTTCTAGCAACTGCTTCACTATCATATGGTGTTAGGCCTTATCAAAGGACATTTTACGAGGGATATATCATTCTAAGAAAAAAGCAAGGGTGACGGGTAAACCAGAGTCGCCATTTGACTTTAAAAGAGACCAAAATCTCTTATCATTGGTCTGCCAGAGAGATTCGGGCAAAAGATAGGGGTACGAGAGAAGAATAATTTAAGACTTCTCCTCTCGCCTAGATCGAAACATAAACCTTTTGTTCTTAAAAAAATATTTAATAATTAATTTGAATTATTCTTGTAACACACTAAATAAACACGCATATATAAATAGTTTCTATCAAACAATTTGGATCCAAAAGCTATAATATCCAAGCAGTTAATCATCCAACATGCATATAATTAATTTAATCATTGAATTCGTATAAATATTGAGCATGGTCTAAAACAAAAGAAAACATATTAGTGCAGGAGGGGATAAGCAGTGAAATCGAAAAAAAAAATCAAAACATGAAATTTGAAAAATTGATGGCAGGTTAGTCTACCAGGTCGAAACAAGATCTGATCTGACCTGACCTAATGATGAGCTACTTGACTCCACTAGTGCTAGTTCTGGTAAACTTCGAGTTTTCATGAAATTATTGTCTTTGACCGATTCTGATTGTGATTTTATGTACAAAAAATCATGCAAAATCCTAATATTTATGACATGTAATTATACAAAACAATCCTAAATTATTTTCTAGATGAAATGTTATTTAATTTATTTAGATGCAAAAAATTCTAATTTTTATGACATATAAAATTGAATGCAAACCCTAAACATGTTTCTATATGACGTGCATAATTAAATTTACTCATAGAGTTTTGAAATAATCAATCATCGTGTCTATAACAATTTAGATTGCTAGAAAAAATAAATAACCTTCTTATGGTTCGGTCTCTCCACGTGTGGTGGAAGGATTAACGTTGAAGAAATAATCCAAGAATGACTGAATTTTCACCCGTGCTATAGATTGCCCTCAGTTTATTGAAGTTGAGCATTGATGAATGAACACACGTAGAAAACTTGAATTTGATTCGAGAATTTTTGTAGTAGAATTTGAGTCTTTTATTTTTCTGGTTTGATGAAGGCTAGGGTTTATGAAAGAAAAATGTTTAGGGGATTTTGTGGGTTTTTAGGGGATGATTTTGAGGTTTGTGGGAGTAGAAATTTTTTTGGGAGTTCTAGAAATCTCTTGATTTTAGAAAAATCTAGCTCTCAGCTTTTGTCTATGTCTACAGAGAGTTAACTTGTATTTTAGTGTCTATTGAAGGGGGTATATTGTAACGACCCATCCCGGGTTGATCACCCCCGAGACGGTGTCATCACATTTTGAAAATCTCAGCACGACATATATATGCAACAATAAAAATTTACTAACAAAAATTATTTTACATCAATCATCAAGCCTCAACAGGGGAGATACATCAATTTGATATTAACTTAACCTAATATACAACGTAAAATGCATGAACATTTGCAAATAAATTTTTATTTTATTTTCTCATTAGTCCGAGGATGTTGACACGTACGTGGCTTACAAAAAATGATTTCATCTAAACCTCAACTTACCAAACTATTTGTCATGCTTGCTACCTAAAATCATTATACAATGAGGGGTGAGCTTCACAAGCTCAGTAAATTAAATTTACTATAAGTACTCAATTTGTATAAATGGTCTTTCAATATTAAATCGTTTACATCTCATACAACTTGATACTAGTATTCTACTATCACTACACATGTCGTAAGATCCATTATTTATCAATCTCTTTCTCGTATTTATTGGTTCACCTTAAGACCATCAATTATCCCATAATTACCTCGTAATGAGGTTTACATCATAAAATCTACCATTTAGATGGTTCTTATCACCATAACTGTTTCTCTGTGAGACTCATCCATCTATAAATAAATTTGCAATAACACATCACATATCAGCATTTCAATAATGCAAGCAATAATTAAAACAGATGCAATGCATGAATTATTATTATGGGAGCATCTTCCCATATGTCGATATGTTTTTATTATCTTAGACCGGCCCCCTCCCAGTTATTTTCTTTACAGCTTATCCCAGCTATCACGGATTTATTTCCAGCATATACCGACTGTCACGGTGTCCCTTTTATTTTTAGTCTATATCGGCTATCATGGTTTTTCAATTAGACCGGCCCCTTCCCGGTTCTTTTCTTTTATTTAATGCATATGCATATGAACAATGATATGAAATATGCATCTGAACAGTAATATAAAAACAACATCAACACAAAATATTTAAATTTAGCTATCATGTCTTTCCTCAAAATTATTATAAAAATTTTCACTAAATTCCTCTCATCATAAATCACATCAAATCATCCATCTTAGCTTGTCAAGATCCACTAATTTTCATCTCCTTATAATTCGTATCAAAACATCAACCATAGCTCATCAAGAATTTCACTTATCATTTTTATTATTAAATCAACTTATTATTCCAAAAATATTATTTCTACCCTAATAATTTTCTACATATCCAAAATTCATCTATACCTATCAATTAAATTTATATCTACCACTAAAGCATAAGTTAATAATTTATTTAATATTATCACTAGATATTTCATTTTTATTTAGATTACTTAAAGTAAATTCAACTCACCACGTAGCACTTAAAGCTACCCATGGATCACCTCCTTGCCTTTCCCGTTCCTCTCAGAAATTTCCTCCGGTTATCGATCGTCAACACCTAACATCATATTTATATTAAATTTATAATTTATTCTTCAATTCGTTATAAACCACACCCTTTGAAAATTCCCACTTTGAATTCCTGAAAATTTCATGTACGCTAAAAATTCAAAAATAAACACTACATTATTACCTTATGTTTTTCTAATAGCTTCTCGTGATTCTCTATGAAATTCCACAGTAAACCCATTTGAAATTTTGCTCTTCCAACTTTTCTTTGGGTCCTCAAGTGTTTAAAAAAAAACACATAATTAAAAAAAAAATTAAACGAATTCGTAAGTATATATATATATAAAACCAAAATTTTTGCTTTGGCTTAGCAGCCCCTCCAACTTTTCATATGCCGCCATGACAATTGCATGTGTTCTACATGGAATTACCCAAAATCCACTTGGCAACAGGCGGCACATCTGCTGCCACCGTTTTTTTTTTCTTCAAAACTTTTCTTTTTTTTTCTCTTTTTTTTTTCTTTTTCCTTTTACTATTCACGATTTTTTTTTTTCGTTTTCATTTTCTTTGCAACTATGTCTCCACACATCCAATTTTTTTTTTCAAAAGAATTATTTTATTCAATTTTACATCATTCACGAAAATATATTATTTTAATTTCATGTCACATTTATTAAATTATTTTTTTACCCTTACTTTACGAATATTGGTATTTTATATATATATATATATATATATATATATATATATATATATATATATATATATATATATATAGGAATAGGTTGGTTTAGGGTCCAAGACGTCGTGTAGGAGTAGAAAAACTATTCCTACATGAAATAGTACTGCTTGTGGGACTAGGACACGCAAAACTAACCAAAAAGACATAATTAGGCAATTTTGAGGCGGCTTGCCCGACTGGGTCTGGGTCTCAATCAACTGACCCTAGGACCCAATAGTCGGCCCAAGGCCCAGCAGACCGACCTTGTGGCCTCGCTAGCTCAATCCTCAGCGTCCTTTCTTTCTTCTTAGTCTATTTTGGCTTATTTTTGGTGCATTTCGAAGCTATTTTAACAAATTCTTGTCTAAATTCAATTCCCCACATTTATTCATCCATTTATAGCATTTTGAAATCAAATTTTCATCATCGGGCTTCACATATGGTTCATTTTAATATTTAGAATGAAATTGAGTATCTATAGTTTGCCTCTATTTGACTAAGCTTCATTGTAAGCGAATGTTAAAGGTTGCGAGGGACCATAATTTCTCTCCAAATGTTGGAACGATGAAGTATTGTGCATGCAATGCAAAAAAGGAAACATGTCATGGAGAATTCCCATGATAATGATGCGTACCTATAGTGACGTAGTTGGTTCCATCACTTCATGTTGTTAACTCTATGGGGAAAATTTGTGGAGAAAACTTCTATGAAATCTATTTTACTGAAAATTTTTGTGAATAAATGCCAAGATATAGATGCATATCTAGCGGGAATGAATAAAAAATAGTGATATATGTCTTGTATTCATGTTTTTTTTTTTTTTTTGTGTGTGTGTGTGTGTGTGTGAATGATCTCCAAGTTACTGATGCATATCTGGCATTCATTAAGTTCTTTGTTAATGAGTATGTAATGCAAGAAAACATGTTATGGGAAAAAAATGCATCAGGAGAACACCTAGAGTAGTGATGCGTACTTAGTGGTGATAGAGTTTGTGTGCTTCACTTTTGCTACTTCATGATTATGCTAGGGATTTTTCTCAAGATAAAACTCTATTGGTGATTTTGAGAAAGAGATTGCCTCTTGGTTGAGGGTTTGTGAGAGCGTCTACTTAAATTATTTTGAAAAACGCTTGTTTAAAGAACTTTGGAAAACAAGGGCATATAATAACACCTCAAAGAAACAAGGGTTCAAAATAATTTCTTAAGAAATGAGGGCTTACAATGATGCTTCAAAGAAAATGGCTTACTATAATACCTTAAGAAATGGGGATTATAATGATGACTAAGCGAACAAGGGCTGACAATGATTCCTCAATGGAATAAGGGCTTGTAATGATGCCTTGGGAATATGAAAGCTTATAATAACGCCTCAAGAGAACAAGGGATTACAATGATGTCTTGAGAAAATGAAAGCTTGCAATAATTTTTTAAGGGAATAAGGGCTTACAATGATGCCTTGAAGGATCAAGGGCTTACAATGGTTCCTCAAAAGAACAAGGGCTTACCATGATGCCTTGGAAAAAAAATACTTACAATGATGCATCAAAAGAACAAGAGCTGCCTTGGAGAAATGAGGGCCTATAATAATGCCTCAAGAAATAAGGGTTTACAATGATGCCTGGGGGAAATAAGGGCTTACAATGATGCCTCAAAGAAATAAAAGCTTACAATAATTCCTTTAGAGAAAATAAGGGCTTATAATGATGTCTCAAAAGAACAAGGGCTTACAATAATGCATTGAAAAAATGAGGGCTTACAATGATGCCTCAAGGAAACAAAGGCATATAATGATTCCTTGAAAAAATGAGGCCTTACAATGATACCTTAAAAGAACAGGGGATTACAATCGGAAAAAATGAGGGCTTATCATAATGGCTCAAGAGGACATGGGGGATTATCACAATGCATCAAGAGAAAACAAGGGCTTACCATAATGCCTCAAGAAATGAGGGCTTACCATAATGCCTTAATAATATCTTTTATGATGGAGAGATGCGATTCTTCGGATTCAATAAGGAACTCGACCTATTTTGGGTTGACTTTTGAATGTTGACTCACTTCTTCTTGAATTGAGATTGACTCTATTGGGGACTCGACCTCAATCGGCCTTACTGTGTCAAGTGCTAAAAATTTAAACAGAATTCACATTATTTGCTATAAATGATATTTCTTAAAAGAGAGGTTTCATTTCACAAAAAAAAAAATTTGAGTTTAATTTACATATTATTCATATTTCATTTTTAATGGTATGTAAGATTACATAACATCAAAACACATTTGGTATCACAACAATCATTTCATTTCAATTATGGTTCAAATGAGGAAAACAAAACTACCAACCTTTTGTATAGGCTTAGGATTTCCAATGTGTTGTATTGATGTTGTTGTCAAAGAAACTTTGTTCCTTTGGATTTGAAAAGCTTGAACTTTTGAACTCATTCTTGAAGTAAGGAACCGATTACAAAAACAACGAAATTTTGGCTAGTATCTTGAAAACATGTAAGAATGAAGTGTTTTTGTTTACCTAAATTAGCACTACAATAACTAACCCCGAATGTGCCCAAGATAATATTTTTATATAGTGAAAAGGCTATAGTTTTAGCTAGCAAATGTAGAGAATGTGTAGGTGTGTTGAGTGGAAATGGAAGGGGTATTTATAGGGTGGTTTAGGAGACTAAGACATGAATGTGAGTTAATTAATGTAAATGAGTTGTTGGGGGCAGTTACAAAATTAATTATATAACAGTTTTTTCTGAACTAAAACCAGAATCACTAGGATGAAGCTCTTAAATGAAATTTTTATCTGTGTTAATAGGCATGAGCTGATCAGTCGATTAACGAAGCCAAATAATCCATAGATCGAGCCGACCGGTCCAACTGCATAGGCTAGGTTCTATTTTCGGTTTTTGGGTTGAAGCGCGAGTCTTTGGCTTTGGCACGGTTCTTCGGTTTAAATGAGCTGGTTTTGGGTTCAATTAGACCTCTCAAGATTTACATTGGGTTTGTAACTGGTTCTTTCTCAAAAACATAATGTTAGTTCTCATTTCTTCCAAATCTGAGCATTTTAGGACCAAATTCTTATCACCGATCTCCACATGTGGCATATTCTAAAATTTGGAACGAAATTGTGTGTACAATCACCACACAATTTTGTTATTAAGATTAAAGCATCATTTTCAACTCGAAAATAAACAAAGCATTACGTTTGTGTCAAAAACACAAACACCTTGGCTGTAGCAGGGCTGAAGATTGAGATCATGTTCACTACGTATCTTTTTCAAGTTTGTATTGTTTTTAACATCCAAACTTCAATTTTAATAATACTTGAAGATAATACAGCGAGGAACTGACAAGATCTAAGCAACTACAGCCTGAGATATAACAGACATCAAAAGACCAGTAAACCAATCTAGAGAAACATAATTGACAAACTGAAAATATCATAAAGGGAGCTGCAGTAGCTTGGAGCAATCCTTAAAAGGTAAGACAGAAACAGACAACAAGAGGAATTCCATAAACATCTAAGAACATCACACCAACCAGGCTTCAAAGTCACTGCTTCTATTAAATTCAGATTTAGTGAGGCAGTCTGCAGTAAAATTAATTTCCTTAGGTATCTTCACTATGGTCACTTTTTGCGATAGCTTGAGAAGATGATTAATTTCATTAATAATGCTAGTATACCTCTAAGGTTTCTCACTATCTTTTTTCACCCAAGAAACAGCTACCATCGAATCAAAATCTATGATGAGAGAAATAACTTCATGCCTGGATTGTTAGATATCCTACCAAGGATTCATATAAATCCACAAGGATCACCCTTATTTGATACCCCTTATCACTAGCCTTGATGAGAGAAACTGTAGAACCTTAGAGAAGAAATTTTTATCCTCTCTAGAGAATTATGTGTCTTGGAATCAGAAAGGGAGATCTAGCCATATCTTTATATAGTGATTCATTGGCCTACTTATCACAAGCCTAATGTTCACTATGGCCCATACTAACTAGCCCATATTAGACAATTAGAGTTACAAGCTTGTTAGGCCCCTTATATGTCCCTATTATAAGACCAATCTCTTAACTTGTTTATTGTAAAACCCTAAAACTCAATTAATGCTAGTCCCTACCCGTGGAAATATTCCAATATTCTCCCACTTAGCTGACATTAATTGGGATTAATTTTGTAAAACATTTTATTTTGAAAATGAATCCTAGGCTAAGTCAACTGAAAAGTATTTATGTGTGCATGTTGAAAAATATTGGTTTGGAGACTACTCTAAATGTCAATCTGGTCCAATAAGTCCTCAACACCGAATCATGGCGAAAACTAAATCTTTCATACGACACATGACCTTCCATGGTCACAAGATCAAATGAACTCCATCGACATGGATCCAATATTGTAGTGTGGTAACCTGAGAAAATCCACAAAATGGTTCATTTATATGTTGTCCCTTTTTCGGCCACTTTCAATTTTCTATTCCTTAACTGGTGCAAGCACACTAAAGAAATTTTTTTATTGTATGTCTTATTATTAATATTTTGAGATATACTTTGTGTGTCATAAGACATACCCTTAAGGCTAATAACTGAATGCCCCTACCCTTTTGCTCAAGATTGACACAAATCTTAAGACTTTAAATGGATTTATATGACATGTCAACCATATATAGCAATCGCATGCTGAAAATAACTCTAATATTAGAAAATTTATTAAATTTTATGCAATAGACATAGTCAATAAAATCTAGTACATCACTGAAAAATATACAAATGCAAATGAAAACTTTATTACACAAATGGAGTAAAAAAACATACCTCCCATTAACCAAGTGCATCAAAAGATACTCCTAAGCCCATACTGACAACATACTTTTCAAAATCACTGGGATTGAGGCTTTTAATCAATGGAATAATAATCTTATCATTTGTACCAATATGTTTCATTGTAACGTCACCTTTCATTACTAGTTCTTAACCTTCAAATATTTTAATTCTATATGATTAGACCCTGTGATACCTTTATTATTCTTAGTAAACAATACATCAGAGCTATTATCACAGTATAACTAGATGGGCCTAACAATGAAATAAAAAATTGTTAACTCTAAAATGAGGTTCTTGAGCCAAACTACCCGAATAGTTGCTCCATAGCATGTTACAAACTTTGCCTATATGGTAGAAGAAGTGATCAATGCTTGTTTCATACCTCTCCAAGAAATTGCCTTGCCTGGCATCGTAAACACATACCCTGATGTACAATTTTTGTTATTCTGATAACTGGCAAAGTTTGAATCTGTATACCCTACGAGCTCCAGGTTCTGAACCCTTCTATAAATTAACACGAAGTTTTTTGTCCGCTTAGATTACCTTAGTTCCTTATTGGTAGCCACCTAATGATCATGATCAGGGTTTGATTGGTATCTACCTAGAAGTCCACTTGCAAAAGCAATATCCGACCTAGTATAAACTTGAGCATATATAATGCTCCCAACTTCACTAATTTGAAAAACTTTCTTCATAGATTCCCTCTCAACATCGTTCTTAGGACATTGTGATAAGCTCAATTTATCTCATTTGAGAATTAGAGCATTCCCAGGTTTGCAATCCTGCATACTGAACCTATCCAGTATCTTATCAATGTAAGCCTTCTGAGAGAGTAACAATATATGGCAAGAATGATCCCAATGGATCTCTATGCCTAGGATAAATGATACCTCACCAAGGTCTTTCATGTCAAACTCTTTAGATAACAATTTCTTTGATTCATGCAGCAGACCTAGATCACTGCTTACTAGTAAGATATCATCAATATAAAGTATCATAAAAGTAAACTTGCTCCCACTAACCCTGTGATATATAAACTGATCTACCTTGTTCTCAACAAAACCACATGAAGTTACCATATCGTTAAATTTCAAACACTACTGCATAGAAGTGTGCTTAAGACCTTGTATAGACTTACTGGGTCTATACACAAAATTATCACTGCCATTTTTGTTAAAACACATAGATGGTAGCATATAGACCTCCTCATTAAGATTTTCATTCAGAAAGGCGATTTTCACATCTGTCTGGTGTAACTCCAAGTCAAAATAAGCTAACAATGCCATTATCACTTGGAAAGAATCCTTCGAAGAGATTGGTGAAAAAGTCTCATTATAGTCTACACATTCTCTTAGAGTGAATCCTTTGGCAACCAATCTAGCTTAAAACCTTTCAATCTTTCCTTTAGAATAATTTTAATTCTTGTAAACCCACTTACAACTAATGAGCTTGCAACCTTCAAGCAACTCAATAAGTTCCCAAACACCAGTATAACCCATCGAATGGATTTTATCCTTCATTGCATCCCCCTACTCAGGCTGATGACCTAAAAAAACTTCTTTGAAAGTTAGTGGAACTATCACACAACCGATATCATAGTCACTATCTCTCAAATATACAATGTAATCTAGTGGAATGGTTGATCTTCTCTACTTGGTGGATCTTCTACTTGGTCCTTCCACTAGTACACCTTGTTATTGAGGAATCTCAACTAAAACTAGTTCAATAACTGGCTTTTGTTCCTCTACAGGTGTAGGAACCACAACATCCTTCTATACAGGTATAGAAAAAGATTCAGTCCTCAAAATCTCTTCATTTTTTTGTACGGTTTGAGAACAACCACCCTGTTCGGCCACATCTAACTCTAAGAATTTAGCTGTATATGACTCCAGAATTTTAGTACCTCTACTGGGATTATAAAAATGATACCCCTTTAAATGTTTTGAGTACCTAATGAAATAGTAGTGAGTGGATTTGGGATCCAACTTACTCTCAGAGGGAATGTGTAGACACCCAATTTCGTTCCAAATTTTTTGAACAAACCTTGCACGGGTTACTATGACGATTTTTTTTTATTTTTTTTATCTTAGTGTGCTCGGACTTGGTAAATGAGGAAGTTTGGATTTAATTGGGGAGTATGAGAAATTGTAAGACCTTTTTGTTCAATCCATTTAATTCACTTTTGGTTTAAATCAATTGGGCCTTATTTGATTCAACTAATCCAAGACTAAAGTCTTCATTTAAATTTTGACCTAATCCAAAACCCACTAAAGTCTATTGATATTTCCTAAGTCCAAAAACTTTTAGCCTGAATTTCAAGCTCAAAAAAACTTTTAATTTTTAATGGTGAACTTTCAATTTCACCCTCCACATGGCACTCCTTGATTGGTTCACTTTTCTCAAAATAAAAGTTACTTTTTTATAACCTAAAAGATGTCACTCTCCTCTCCCTATGTGACTGGTCATAATGAGGAATTTTCACTCATCTTTTTTGCTTTTTGAACTCACCTTTACCTCCTAGGTTCCCTCATCTTCTTTTGTACCAAGTGCTACATTTTTACCACATAAAATAAGACATTTTTCACCTAAAAAAACAACAATGCACTTATAAAGTAATTGATTTTTCTCCCTCTTTGGACAACCATGTGTACCAAAAAGATGGAGTTTCTCTTCTTCTCCTTTTGCTTAGTTAATTGAATATTACCTTATTATACTTCTATCTTTTCCTATATGCCAAATACCACATTTTTCTACCCAAAAAACAGCACCTAAAAAACATTAGTTTTTTTAGAGTATGAAGCCTTCTTTTGCTTTGTACTTGCACACTTTTTTCCCTTAAGCTTCTCCACTTTATTATATGTTAAAAACCATAGAAAAATTGTGTTTTTCTCCCTCTAATGGTTGTCCAAACCAAGGAGAGTTTCTCCTCACTTTTTTTGCTTTTGCTTTATTGAAAACACTCTAAAATGTACTTTCTTGTTTACATTTTTGTAAACATTCTTCTTCACTTTCTTTCACCTCAAAGAAATTCCCCCTTTTTCCCATGACGAGCCACTTAAAAAAAATTTCTCTCTCACTTTTCACTTGGTTTATCATACCTTACTTCTTTAGCCCCACCTTTACGCCTCAAAAGTAAAACACCATTTTCATCTCAAAAGTTGAAACTATTTTCCCCTTCCCTATATGACTAGCTATGCACCTTTTTTTCACTCATTATTTTTCTTTTTTTAATCTCTTAGTGAGCCCTTACTCCTCCTATAAATACCCCCCCCATTTACTAACACAAAAAAATAACACAATATTAAGGCAAAGTATTGTAAAAAAGATAGAAAGTTTAGAGAAAAAAGAAAGAAGTGAGAAAAGAGAGAAGATTAAGAAGATCAAAGAGAAAGATATAACAAAAGAGGATAGAGTGCTCAAGGAAGGTGAGAAAAGAGCAAAAAGTGAAACACAAAAGAAGAACTAGCGAGAGTTCTTCATCATTTTCGGCCACCCTCTATTTTTTGGTCTTCTAATCTTCATTCAAATCATTTTTTTAAAATTCACCAAGTCCATAAGAGCACAAGGATCTTCGAGGATAATCTCCACACGTGAAAATTTTTTTTAGCCAAAGAAGGTTGGTTAAGCTTCTACCTTTTGCAAAATAAATTACTAGCATAATTTATGTGTTCAAACCACCTTGAAAATAGACTAGATTAATTTAGCTCACTTAAAAAGTTTCATATTAAGATACTTACTAGTTTCTTAGCATTTTCTCTTTCACTAGTTATATGTCTTTCTTTAGTTAGCTACTAGTCATAATGTAGTCTTTCTTTGTTAAATGCAATATTGAGTTAACGTTAGTTTTAAAGTTATTCCTTCTAGTTTAGTACCTTAAGATTTTTATGTCCTCTATGTTAGATGTTTTATTTTAAGTTGTCATTAATTACATGAAAAATTTAATTCTTTAAGAAGAATTTTGGGCCTCCTTGGTCCTTGTTAATTTTGGGCCCTTTTGGCCCATTAAAAATTTCACTAGTTACTAGTTATTTTGAATCTCATCTTTAAGGTAGTTTAATTTAAATCCACTTAGCTTAATTTCTATTTTTAACTCGTATAGTTTAAAATAATTTAGTCATAATCCACTTAGTTTAGCTCATATAATTAATCCACCTAGTTTAAATGGGCACAATTTAATTTACTTTTTTTTAGTCTATACTTTGTAAGTAGCTTTAATATTTTCTTTGTTTTATAGCCAAAGTAATTTCTTTCCTTTACATTCTTACTTTTACCGCATTACTTTAAAGTTAATATTCGATGTCTCTTTGTTTGAATATAAATTGTAAAATGCGTGTTTGGTTTTATTAGTAGTGTATGATAATAATACTTGAATTAAGATTTCAATTAATTTCTTTGAAACACAAAAAGCTAGACTTTGGTCTAGGTAAAAGAGAGAGCTTTAAATCCTCACTTTTTTGTACACAAATCTCCCGAGCCTTGGAATTTTTCACGTAGACCGGTGACAAGGGATTTGACCCTCTTCAATGTCAAATGGCAGCTCATTACCTATCATCTTCGCTTTGTAGTTGGATGACAAATGACCTCTTGTCTAATTTAAAAGCGCACCCATCACGGGAGTCTTCTTACTACTTATAAAGGGTTTGTATTATACTTGGTAGGTTTCACTCGTTTCTATATACTTACTCATTGTAATCCACACCCTTTCTATATCCACCTTCTTTCAAGGGAGTAGCCTTGGATAATGAGCTGGATGCATGGGTCTTAGGCAGAAAAGAGCAGTACCTATAGAATGTATAGTCTTACTTATACAGGATAACCCCAAACTCTCAAATGGTGTAGGTTAGGCTTTCTACCGACTCACGTCTCAAAAAGTGTTTTAGGAACGACTTTAATAGAGATTCTATTTAGGTTATAAAGAGTTGCTTTATTGGCTTCACCCCATAAAAACTCTGATAGGTTTGATCTACTAATCATACTTCTCATCATATCCTTTAAGGTGCGATTTTGCTTTTTGGCCACACCATTTTGTTCAAGACTTTCAAGCATAGTAAACTGACTTACTATCCTAGAATCCTCCAAACACTTGGTAAACTGGCTTTATACTATCATGTATCACCATGTCTACCATAATATTCACCACCCTGATCTAAAGATCTTGAATTTATTAAGATCTTCTGACTTTTTCTTAATCAAGAACAGATAACCATATCAGGAAAAATCATCAATGAATGTGATAAAATATTTATTTCTACACAATATATTCGAATAGGGTCCACTAATGTTTGTGTGGATTATTTTCAGAAGGTTTGAACTATGAGTTACACCTTTATTCTTTACCTTGGTCATTTCACCCCTAAAATAGTCCACACATGTATTCAGGTCACTGAAATCAAGAGTAGGCATGATTTTATTTCTTATTAGTCATTTTACTCTACCTAAAAATATAGCCAAGCTTTTTTACGCCACAAAACGTATGATTTTTCCTTAAGTAAAGGTAAGGGTCTTTTACTTACAACATTTTCAACATTATAAGAAAAAACATAGATATTAGAGTGATATAAGCACATTCTATACAATAAGACATGGTGTAATAGTCAATGACTTCTGAATTAAAAATAAGTTTAATTATCGAATCTTTAAATTTAAAAGTATAACCACATTTGTCCAAAACCAAAACGGAAATTAAATTTCACCTAAAAGAAGGAATATAAAATGTGTTTCTTAACATTAGTCTAAACCCAATATCTAAATTCAAACTGACATCTCCCACGAACTTCACATCTACTTCTTCGTTGTTCTCAACTATAAGCTTTGACTCTTCTTTATTTGGTCTTCACTTGTTTATGAACCCCTTTATGCTCACGTTTGGCTGACTAAGCCTTATATTTGGTGCAATTCTTCTTTAAGTGACCAATCCGACCACAAATGCAAATCCGACCACAAATGAAGCATGGCTTATTTTCTTTCTTAAAAACAGCTTTCTTATGACCCCCTACATTGCTAGATTGTCCGGGTACTTTCGTGGTATCATGAACTGCCTTAGTAGAATCTCTATATGACCCTCCAAATCTATATACACAATTATTACATTTAGGTGTATGACTATATACTATAACTAGAGACATCCCATTACCGTATAAGTAAAAAAGAGCCACTTTGGCAACTACAATTTTAACTAAATCTATGAAACTTTCCCATACTGCGATGTAATTTATATGACGCACACCTTGATTGTTTGATATGATCTTATCCTTATAGACTTGGGGCTAACTTTGTCTTTAAGATCATAACTCAATCACATGATATAAACCTTATTAAATACACAACTAGATGCATATCTATTACATGTCATAATTTTTATGCTAATTAGATTGTTAATTGCTTTTTAAGGTATGAACAGTGTCCACATCTTGAATATGGGGTTCGAGGCAGCGCCCTTTGATGGGGATACTGGGGAAAAATGCCCCCTGGTTGGCAAGGTTCTACAGGGCATGACGGTTGACCCTACGTGCATATGGTGTAGCATGCGGACAAGTTAAAAAGTGTATCTTGCTCATAATAATTTTAGTTTTTCATAAGAAGTGATTTTAAGTTGAATTAGATGCAAATTTGGGTAATATTTATGTGGGAAAAAAAAACCTTAATCACAGTCAACTGCACTGGGGACAGTCGACTATGAAAAGTCACAATCGACTGTAAAAACTTTTTCTGTCCCGAAGATAGTCGATTATGGTCGATTGTAAAAGGTTTATGCTTGAAAGATAATCGATTGTACAAAACTCTTTGTCCCTATGCGACTGTCTGATCAATACTTGACGCATTTTCTTCAATTCTAATGATTTTCGCACCCAAAATCTAATTTTCTTAATATCCAATCCATTTTTAAGGGTTCTAATCCATGCTTTATGTGTTCTAAGCCTTATATACACTAATGATTTACTCAATGTAACATTAATCTAGTGTATAAATAGTAAATCGTGAATTGAATCAATAAAACTAATAACCCTAGATATTTTTCTATCAAATCCCAAATCTCACAAAAATCTAAACTTGAATAGGGATTCTAAATTCAATCTATGGTGACTCTGATACCATATGTTAGATATCCTATCAAGGATTCATACAAATCCACAAGGATTACCATAGAAGAATATGGAACACCCAACTAAGATTTGATGGAAAATTAGGAACGTACTTTGTTTGAGATCCATTCAGAGATGTGCAGCAGAATAGCAACAACGAATCCTGCAGGCCCATCAGGCCCTTGTATGTCCCTATTATTAGACCAATCTCTTAACCTGTTTATTGTAAAACCCGAAAACCCAATCAATATCAGTCCATACCCGTGAAATTATTTCAAGATGGATGAGTTACGAAAGACCATCGAAGCCTCATTTATTGCAAGGTATGATCTTATTCATGATTGGGGACAGTCTGGTGTTATTTGTCATTTCTTAAAATTTGGACACAAATTTACTGTCCTAGTGATTAGCGAGTAAATAAACACAATATATTGCATTATTTGATTCTCAAGAGTCCACATGAACGGGAGGCATCCATGAATTATTAACTATAAGTCAGGATAAATTTATTTTTTGATTGGATTGGAGTCAGGATAAACTTGAACTTTCAAAATTGTTATGCATCTTGTGCACAATGTTACATGATCATAACTTGCAATTTGTACACGCATTATGAAAACCAATAAAAAAGGAAAGAGAAAGATAAAGAAAAGAGAAGAGAAGAAATTAACTTGCTCAATTACATTGAACAATGTTAGAATTATCATGCAAAATTAGAATCATTTCGTTGTATCAACTTATTTGTTTATTAATTACAAACAGCTTAGTTTATCAATTTAGTTTACAAGTACATACTGGACTAGTGATATCATTAAAGCGGGTAAGTGAGAGTAACCATGTAATCAGAAAATGCATTAATAATCACGGAGAAATTGAATAGTAATTTTGATTTTTAATTTTTTTTTTAAATTGGTATAATTACTATTCAATTTTTTCATGATTATTAATGGACTTTCTCGATTCCATGGTAACTCTCATGGAACCGGTTCCATGGGATCCGAACTCTATCATATATATTATCAGTATATATAGCAAGATACATGCAAATTCGCAAGAGAGAACAACAAGATCCCTCTATTTCTATACGACTAGCTCTAGACAACAAAAGACTGATTTCGAATCAGCAAGTAATATTTGAAATCAGAAGGGACTATAGAAGTGAGGGTTTGGTCGAATGGTAATTAAAGGACTTGTAGAAGAGGCATCGCTGCCGGCACTGCCAAATCTCTCACAAGAAGGGCATATGGTGAGGGTGGCTGCAGGGAGCTGCATATAAAACGATGTCGTTAGCTTCAGTGATTTAAGCTCTTGCAGTTCCTTTTGCAGCCTCTTATTCTCTTCTGTTAGGGTCTGACAACACTTCTTCATTAACTCACAATCTACTTCAGTTTGCTTCAGCTTAGTCCTTTATAGAAGGAACCGAACAGAAAGAGTTAAGAATAAGAACTCATTCTTGCAAAGATCAAACACCAAGCTATATATGATGACTAGTGAATTAAGGTACCTTGCTCTCCTGTTTTGGAACCAAACTTCCACTTGTCGCGGCCGCAGATTCAACTGTTCTGCTAAAGCTTGCTTTTGCTTCTAATCAGTACGAGAAAAAGAAAAAAAGAAAGCCATATTAACAAAGTCAGCAAATGAAAGTTTGTTAGTTGATCAGTAAAAAGGTTTAAAAAAAGATTGCACAAACTAAGAAATAATCGAGAGATCGAAAACATGTTTATATATATATATATGCGCGCGTGTGAAGATATATATAATGAAAGATGGCATACAGGATTGAGGGTGCTGTTTTGTAAGAAGCTGTCTTCTAAAATAGCAGATTGTTGTTTGGTAAGTCTAAGTTTCTTTCTGGGGCTACCCTCTTCTTCTTCTTCATGATCACTTACCCTTACCGAAGAAACCCTCTCTACTTCTACTTCTTCACCACCACCAGCACTAAAGTCTCTCTCCTTCTTGACCACGACAGGGTTAGAGAATGATGATACTGATCCACTTAGAGAAGGGGCCTGTTGCTGCATATGTATTTGATCATCACCGGCCGCTGCATCAGACTTCTTTGCAGTAGCTGCAGCCGATTGTTTATTAGACGCATCTTCTGATAAGCCTAATGTAAGAGATGGGAACAAGTGATCGTATTTCAAAGACATTTTTTTTATCATGATCTTCCTTTTCTCTTGATGGTGATGAGATTGTGAGCAATTAGTACTGGGCTTGTGATGATCATTGCAGCATAAGCCAAGACCAAGGCCTGTGTCACAAATATCATCAAATCCCATTTCTGATGACACCTATTACTTAGGGTTGAGGAAGATATAGCTTGCTTAATTGGGAGGCAAGGTTTAATTGCTTGAGAGGAAATAGAGAGAAAAGGAAGTGTGTTTGAAGAAGTCTTGTTAGAGGAGGAAAAGCGTGGGGAGTAATTATTAATGATCAAAGGAAATGAGTAAGCAATATGGTTTATGAAATTATGAAAATTCCCATCTCTCTTTGTCCTCTCGTAGCTAGGTTGACCATGAGACATAAATCTGTGTCTTTCAATCTGTCTCAGCATACAATGTATAGAGTAGATGGCATACGTGGATTCACATGGAAAGTAAGTGGGAGTACACAAGATCACATAAAGAGAATGATTCGACTCTTTTACCTTTTCTTTTTTCATATTTTTACTTCACATAAGAGCAAACCCAAATGAATTTTAAAATAGTCATTTATTTGTATGCACCGTTAAGTAATCTAATAACATATATATGATTTTGACAGATAAATGATCATTTTAGTTTTAAAAAATATTATTTAATATTATAACGAGTGAAATTGTTAATTTTTTGATTGATTGGTAGAATAAGTAACTATTTTGAAGATTCTCCAAATCCTACTCTTTACATAATTCGTAGTTGTATATGAACAATATATATATATATATATATATATATATATATATATATATATATAAAAGGGATTTTATTCTACTTAATTGCATTACAATTTCAGAAAATTTGAAAATCACTTGCTTTTAGGGTTGATACATGCTAAGGTATAGAATGACTATACTCTTGTTAATTATGGATGATTATGAGGGTTAATTAATTTAGTGAAGTATAATGACAATGTTGTGGACCAGATTAAAATCAATTTTAAGTTGGAGTTTATTTTTTAAAATTTATACAAAATTTAATTTAATTAAATCAAACTGCTTATTAATTGTTATTCAATAAATTTAAATAAAATTTAATTCAACTTAACTAAATTTTTGATAAATCTTAAAATAAATAAACTGTCAATTTTAAATTGAACCCTAGCATAACTGAGAGGAGATAAATATCATCCATTAGCATCAAAATGGAGGAGACCCATCAACTCACGTGTTTGTATGTTCACCTAGTCGCGGACCACCCAAATGTTCCCCATTATTACATGCCTTCACTTGCAAGATATGCTAATATATATACATGCCTGTAAACACTCTTACAATGAAGCTTGGATTCCTAGTTCTTTTTTCATGATATTCATTAAACATCATTTTCACTTGATACCCTGGTAGAGAGCATAATTAAGTAGGTGGGCAACTAACTGGAAAAAGCCATCTGATCAAATATATTAAAAATAATTAAATTATCAGTTATTTTAAAACTTTAAATTAATGAAAAATGAACCTTTATATTTGACAAAATAATACAGAAATAAGCTACTATAAAGTTAATGGTGAAAAATAAGTGGGTTGAGTCAGGTCTTACAAGTAACAGATTAACGGATACGAATTAAGAATATTAGTTTTTTAATGGATTTTATTTTTTATGTATATACTTGTGTTTTAGTGGACAAATAACATGTCAAAAACAAGTATTAACAAAAAATTTTTTATTTATGTGAGAAAATGACGACTCAGGTCGAGTCTTACAGATAACGAATCGATAGATACAAATTAAAAATATTTGTTTTATTAAAAGATTTTATTTTTTATGTTCATACTCGTATTTTAATAAACAAATAACGAATAAAAAAAATGCAGATTAAAAATTCTATCCCTACGTACAACCGTTTTAATTATTTCATTAAAAATAAAATTTCAAAAGAAAGATAATGAAATATCAGTAAAACCATTCGCGCGAATTCAGATCTTTGCCTGCCTAAGGAAGTTGATTACCTAGTTTTGAACTATATATTTCACTCTTCTTCATAAATGAAGCATCTTTTTTCTTGTGAAATCAAGTGATGGGAAATGATACCCAATAACGTACGGCTAATCCACCGACGAATCTGAAAGTTGATCGGATCCCTTTATGTGGGTCATGATTGAGAATTTTGGCATTGATGATGAGACATCTAACCGTCAAATATATATGGCTGATCTTCTCTTTTTCTGGGTCATGGTGATAAATAGTCAGTGCATATTCTTTAATTTATATCATTAGGTCATGAAAAGTTTTTATTATTTAAGCAGCCAATGACCAATGATAGGATTATCCAAGCCTTCAGTCACAAGTTTCTGCCTTGCAACACAATTAGATACACATTTGACTTTGGCACAGTGGATAATATTATATACTAACTTATGTCCAAACAGATGTTTGGGAATATTTGTTTTTACACTAAACTAATTACGTCTTAATCTGACATTAACCCAAACGACAAACCAATTGAGAAAAAAGGATATTGTACACATAAGGATCGCTTCTAAACAAAGGATGGATATATGCTTATTAGCACTATCCTCTAGGCCTCTAGGCCTCTAGGGTCGGTTTCATATTGATGTGCGCCTTTAACAGTGATAAAACTTGTAAGACAGTGACCATACAGTTTTTAATAAATTATAATTTTAAAAAATATCTGTAAAAGTGCCATATAAAATATTTAAAATAAACATAACGATATCAGTGTCTTAATAGTTTAAAAAAGTAATAAACAATTTTTTGTATATGTAATAAATTTTCATTTGGTTAAAGAATATTTTTTAATATTTTTAATAGTTATTAATTTTTTTTTCTAAACACAATGTTTTCTAATAATATTTTAAAAATAACTTTTAAAAATTCACTTTTTAATAATACAATTAGTAAATAAATTTAATCAAATGAAAAATTAGACTCATCATGGATACATAGATTAAAATTAACCTTGGTATTTCAAAGAGACTCCTATCATTTCACCCACGATGCAGTAGAGCAACACTAGCAGTCTCACGCACACATGACATGACATGACAAACCATTTCTTGATTTTTTTTTCTCATTCATGAAGATGCCACGTGTCAACCAAAAAAGTGATGACATGTGGATGAGCAAGGAACAGGATAAGCAACAAGGAGCCCACAAATGATTTGGCATGATGGAGAATTGGATTCTAAAGGTATCATTGATTATGGGAGCGAAGACGTATGCAATGATAGAGGGAAAGGTCGTGTTGGAGATAAGGTTTCAGATGTGTCCGGCCTTTAATTAAGGCCTAAAGAACCGACCAGTGGGAGTGTGGGATTGTGCTCTTTGTTTGGCTTTCTTTACATTTTCTCTTGTTTTTTTCCTTTCTCATACAACCGCCCATAAAGGAAAAGCTATCCCATCACTTTTGTCCGCATTTCTACCACAACAATTGTTTTGTTCTCTAATTCTTTTCAGATTGTAATCTACGTTATCACTAGTGACCCTTTAAGCATTAATAATATTATTAGCATCTAGCTTTTTCCCTTAATAATACTTTTAAAGAGAACGGACAGATATTAAATAGAAAATGTTGTCATAAAAAAATTTGGGATAAAAAATAGGTTTATTTTTCAATACTTATTGATATGGCTAAAAATACCCAACCAATAAGGAGACGACACGTAGGTCATTGCAAAGGTAAGCCAATAAGTCGAGACACAGAGGATCCAGGCCCAAACCAAGTTGGGACTCCGGGTCACCAACCACCCTAATACACAGACGGTTCTTGATCAAGCCAGCAAGGCGAAACCCAAGCGGAAGGCACCCGGCCACCTAGCTAGGCCTCCTAGGGATTATTACCCAACCAAGTTGGGACTTCGGGTCACCAAACGCCTTTATACTTAAACGGTTTCTGATCAAGCCAACAAGGCGAAGCCCAAGCGGACGGCCCCTGGCCACCTAGCTGGGCCTCTTAGGCATCATTACCCAACCAAGTTGGGGCATCACATCACCACCGCCCTGGGCAATATGCCGCCTCCAGAGCCCTATAAAGAGACTCAGGTGCACATTCCAAACGATCCAACTTTTCTGAACCTAAAAAGGGAATGTTCGTCTACTACATACATTTTCTCTCACTCTGACTAAAGCTTCGGAGCATCCTCGGAGGCACCCCCTCCGACGACCCTCTAGCTCACCTCTCCTCCCTTGTGCAGGCTTCCTCGTGGCTCGGCCTCCAACTCAACAAACATGTTTTTGGCATCAACAGATTGGTGTCGTCTATGGGAAACCACCATCTCTCGCTGGACAGTAACAGCGAAGAAGTCTAAAGAACTCATCTGTTGTAATGCCAAGCCATCTGACACCATGTTGCACACTTTGGAGTTTCGAGTGCACACTAGTGCACACGCCCCTGTCCGAGCCGTTGCTAAGTGCACACACCCAAGGCCGAGCAATGGCATATGTGCGCACACTCCTCAGACGGGCCCAACACCAGTGCACACTAGTGCACACTGGCCGAGCATCAGTACACACTAGTGCACACGACCAAACCATGTTGCGCACACCCATGGCCGAGCAATGGCATATGTGCGCACACTTCTCGGATGGGCCCAGCATTAGTGCACACTAGTGCAAACGGCCAAACCATGTTGCGCACACCTAAGGCTGAGCAACGACATATGTGCGAACACTCCTCGGACAGGCCGAGCACCATGGCACACTGGCCGAGCACCAGTGAACACTAGTGCACACTAGCTGAGCATCAGTGCACACTAGTGCACACGGCCAAACCATGTTGCGCACACCAAAGGCCGAGCAATGGCACTCCTCGAACGAGCCCAACATCAGTGCACACTAGTGCACACTGGCCGAGCATCAGTGTACACTAGTGCACACGGCCAAACCATGTTGCGCACACCCAAGACCGAGCAATGGCATATGTGCGCACACTCCTCAGACGGGCCCAGCACCAGTGCACACTAGTGCACACTGGCCGAGCATCGGTGCACACTAGTGCACACAACCAAACTATGTTGTGCACACCCAAGACCGAGCAATGGCATATGTGCGCACACTCCTTGGACGGGCCCAGCACCAGTGCACACTAGTGCACATGGCCAAACCATGTTGTGTACACCCAAGGCCGAGCAATGGCATATGTGTGCACACTCCTCGGACGAGCCCAACATTAGTGCACACTAGTGCACACAGCCAAACCATGTTACGCACACCCAAGGCCGAGCAATGGCAAATGGGCGCACACTCCTCAGACGGGCCCAGCATCAGTGCACACTAGTGCACACTAGTTCACACGGCCAAACTATATTGCACAAACCCAAGGCCAAGCAAACAGATATCTCCACATAGGCTCGGCCCACTATCTCCAAGGTCCGAGCAGATGGATTGCTCCACACGTGCTCGGACTCATGTCTCTCCTTTCCAAGGTCAAGCAGATGGATTGCTCAACATTTGCTCAGCCACAAGCTCCAAGGTCTGAGCAGATGGACCTGCTCCACACGTGCTCGGACTCATGTCTCTAAGGTCGAACACGTGGATTGCTCTTCATGTCCTCGACCTAATAACTCTAAGGTCCGAGCAGATGGATTGCTCCACTTGTGCTCGGACTCATGTCTCCAAAGCTGAACACGTGGATTGCTCCTCGTGCCCTCGGCCCAATAGCTCCAAGGTCTGAGCAAATGGACTTGCTCCACACGTGCTCGGACCCATGTCTCCAAAGTCGAACACATGGATTACTCCTCGTGTCCTCGGCCCAATAGCTCCAAGGTCCAAGCAGATGGATTGCTCCACTTGTGCTCGGACTCATGTCTCCAAGGCCGAACACATGGATTGCTCCTCGTGTCCTTGGCCCAATAGCTCCAAGGTCCGAGCAGATGGATTGCTCCACTTGTGCTCGGACTCATGTCTCTAAGTTCGAACACATGGATTGCTCCTCGTATCCTTGGCCCAATAGTCCAAAGTCCGAGCAGATAGATTGCTCCACTTGTGCTCGGACTCATGTCTCCAAAGCCGAACATGTGGATTGCTCCTCGTGTCTTCGGCCTAATAGCTCCAAGGTCCGAGCAGATAGATTGTTCCACTTGTGCTCGGACTCATGTCTCCAAGGCCGAACACGTGGATTGCTCCTCGTGTCCTTGGCCCAATAGCTCCAAGGTTCGAACAAATGGAGTGCTCCACTTGTGCTCAGACTCATGTCTCCAAGGCCGAACATGTGGATTGCTCATCGTGTCCTCAGCCCAATAGTTCCAAGGTCCGAGCGGTTTTCCACACCTGCTCGGCTGAGTACCTCCAAGACCCAAGAAAGTTGACTATCCCTTCTTCAAAAGGTGGAGCCCTGTAAAACTTCCTTAAGCACATAAATGTACTTGTGGAAGTGGAGGGCCTCTAATATGGCTAAAAGTACCCAACCAATAAGGAGATGACACGTAGGCCATTGCAAAGGTAAGCCAATAGGTTGAGACATAGAGGATCCAGGCCCAAAAAAGTTGGTACTCCGGGTCACCAATCGCCCTAATACACAGACGGTTCCTGATCAAGCCAGCAAGGCGAAGCCCAAGCGGACGGCCCCCGGCCACCTAGCTGGGCCTCCTAGGCATCATTACCCAACCAAGTTGGGACTTCGGGTCACCAACCGCCATTATACTTAAATGGTTCCTGATCAAGCCAGCAAGGCGAAGCCCAAGCAGACGACCCCTGGCCACCTAGTTGGGCCTCCTAGGCATCATTATCCAACCAAGTTGGGGCATCACATCACCACCGCCCTGGGCAATATGCCGCCTCCAAAGCCCTATAAAAAGACTCAAGTTTGCATTCCAAACGATCCAACTTTTCTGAACCTAAAAAGGGAACGCTCGTCTCCTACATACATTTTCTCTCACTCTGACTAAAGCTTCGGAGCATCCTCGGAGGCACCCCATCCGACGACCCCCTAGCTCACCTCTCTTCCCCTGTTCAGGCTTTCTTGTGGCTCGGCCTCCAACTCAGCAAACATGTTTTTGGCATCAAGACTTATAGTAGGAAATAACAGTAGTATATATTACGCCCCTAAAAAAATAGAAGTATATATTAGGGGTGAATAACAAAACCGGTCGAACTGTAAAACTGATGCAAATAGACTAGTTTGGATTAGATTTTTTGAATGTCGATTTGGGTTTGTATGAGAAAATATAAAACCTGACGGTTTGAGTTTGATTGTTGTTTCAGATTTTCGTAATACTATCCAAACCGATAACTCGATGAATATAAATTTATAATATAAAATTTGTGGGATATTTGTGGGTTCTTGTGTATTGAAGTTGAAGCATTGAATAATTTGATTAATCAATTACCTCTTACATTTGTTTTTTTTTTAATATAATTTGTATTAAATTAAGTTAGTTTGTGTTAAGTGATTTAAGAAATTTTTGAATATTGTGAGTAATGAATTTCTTGTATGTATTAAAAATGAAATTAATTGAGGATGAGTTTTTGTAATAAACTTTTTTATATGTAATATATTTGAATTAATTTTTAAAATTGAAAAAAAATTAAACCGAAAAATCAAATCAATTTGATTTGATTGACTAAGCACGAATTGACTATATATATATAATAGTATTGTACATTGTGGTTGCGCCACGTGTACAAGACATTTACTCCTTTTCTTTGCCTTTATTCTTGAATTCTAAACTAATCCCCCCCCCCCCCCCCCCCATACACACATGTGTGTATGTCCGTATGTATCATATACATTGTAATAATGCCACGATATTTAATTTATATTTTAATCTACTCATTTATAACAAATCATTTAATGAATTTAACTTTTTTTCCTTTTTTGACAGTTAAATAAAGACAATTAAGAGTGAATACTAAATAAATGGTAACAACCAATCTTTTATTTAATCTATATTGAATGCACATTTTTTGCTCATTTGGTTATATATTAATTTCTTCATTTTGTAAAGCTACTGACTTCTTGAGATTCGACTTTGACAATATTAAAACTGTGATAAGTAACTTCTCGATAAAAGAAAGGTAGATTTAGTATTGTCTACGAGGTAAAATTTCTATTAAAGCATAAGAAAAATATCAAGAATTATTTTCTCTATATATTTCTTCCTCTCTAAAACGTCTAAGAACCTATTTGGCAATAATGCTATGTTTAGAGAACCCAACACAAAATCATAACGGTTATGTCATCTCCAAATAAGAAAGTCAGGGTTCTCTATTTGTAAAAGTAGTTAAGATTATATGTATTTTTTTCATCACTTCTTTTAATTTTGTGAAAATTGATTTTTTTTTTGGAACTTTACATCAATTACATTTACTTTCATCCTTATTCCTTTTTTGTAGTTCCCATCAACTTTATTAGATCAAAAGTAGTGGTATTTGTATGGATTTCAATATTTGAAGACTTGAAAAATGAACTGCTGAGAGGAGTTGAAGATAGAGCATTTTTTTTTTAATTTCTTAGTTTTTAGTCAAACTTAATATAAATTTGCTTTTATGCATTATATTATTTAACTTTGATCTACAATATAATTAAAGAAACAAATTCATATGTTGTATTTTCTCTATCTTTAATATTATATAACTCAAATAAATTGACTAAAAATTTAAAAAGTATGGAAAAGTAAACATATGTAAAACAAATATGCAAAGAAATTTGTGTATATCACGGGTATGCAACTAGTAGATAACAATATACCAAAAGACAAAGAAGTATGGTTTTGTATATTGAATAGGTTAAGAGAAGTTACAAGAGATCGTATTTAAAGGGAAAATCTATACATGAGAAAAGTTCTAGATACCCTTATAAATATGTACACTATATACTTTAACATCCCCTTCAAATTCATGGTAGTGTAGAACACACCAAATTGAGTTTGAAAACTAATTCATGAAAATGTTTGAGCGGATGGGTTTTGGTAAACACATCAGCAACTTGGTCGAGGGTAGCGATGGAGATGAGAAGAATGGTACCACGAACAATGTGTTGATGCACACATTGACAACCGTTCTCAGTATGCTTGGTATGCTGATGGAACACATCATTATTAGCAATATGAATAACACTACGATTATCACAATGAAGAGCAGTAGTAGAGGAGAAGGTAACACCAATATCCTATAGTAGGAAACACAACCAAAGAAGTTCAGAAGCAATGTCAGCAATTACACGATACTCAGCTTTAATACTAGATCACAAAGTAACATATTGTTTTATATTGAACCAAGAGATAAGAGACTTTAAATGGAAGAGAAATACCCAATGGTAGAACGTCTATCAGTAGGGTCTCCATCCCAATAAACATCATAACAGCCTCTCAATACAAGAGATAAGCGAGCAGAGAAGTGAACACCATGGAATGTGCCACTGACATACCGCAAAATACACATAACTATAGCTAGGTGAGTAATATGAGGAGTTGACATAAACTGACTAACAGTGTGAAAAACATAATGGATGTGAGGCTGAGTGACTGTAAGATAAACAAGTCTCCCAATGAGGCATCAATACAAAGTAGGATCGTTAAGTGGCATACCATCTATAGCAACAAATTTCGCATGAGCCTCAATTGGGGTAGTGGTGACCTTATTATCAATGAGACCAACTCGAGAGATAAAGTTAGAGGCATATTTAGCTTGACTAAAAAATTGTATAGAGAAACAAAAGAAACTTCTAAGCTTAGAGAGTAGTTGAGAGAGGTAAGATCCTTCATTTCAAACTACTGACTGAGAAATTGTTTTAATTATGAAATACCCATATGATCATCCTTATTAATAACCATTTCATCAATGTAAAGGAGAATAAGAATCTGTCATCGATCAGTATGTCAAACAAATAGAATGATATTATAAGGGTGGGAAGTGAAACCAAGTTTTCTAACTGTCAAACTAAACTTAGAAAACCATGCTTAAGGAGCTTGTTTGAGACCATACAACACACGCCACAAATGACACTTTATTCAATGGATGAACATAGCTAGGTGAAGGTTGCATATACACTTTCTTCAAGAGATCACCATTAAGAAATGTGTTTTTGTTCACTGCTTGCTTCCAAAGAGGGTTAGTACTAGCCTCTTGATTGGTATTATAACGACCTATGCCGGAAGGGGCCACCCAAGATGGTATCATCACTTTTGACAATGAAGCACGACTTATATGCAATAACTATGACATTAATTAATTGAAAATAATTACAAACATTTTCCTCAACTCTTTTACAAAAGAGATACAAGTCTTTCATTTACAATACTTACAAAAATATATAAACATTTACAACCATACATGCATATGTGCAGGACTGATACACTATTTTACATATATTTTTCTATTTTCATTTCTTCTATTTCTTTCTTTCATTTTCTTGTCTGAGGATGCCAACCATGAGGACTTACCTAGATATTTACTCTAAGTCTCAAGTCAATGAATCTATCAGTCTTACCTACGGCCTGAAATTTATTTAAATATTGGGGAATGAGCTTCACAAGTTCAGTGAATTTCAATTTACTAGATGTAATCGATTTGTATAATTTTAATTATAATTTAATCACAATTTTCATAGATAATTCAAAGCTTTTATTTGTTCATCAATTCTCATAATACATCATTTTTCACGTATTTCAATTATCATATAAATGTCATTTCTGATATCATTTTCATCATCTCTTAATCAAAATTACCTAATCATGAGGTTCACATTCATTCCATCACAATACTTATATCATCTTAATGTTTCAACATCTCAATAATTGAAAATAAATAAACATGAATGCATAATAATTTCTTCTCACTTCTATGTCTCATCATATCACATCTTATCATTTCATTTTCTTTTTCACATATCATCCTTAGTATCACAAGTATGGGTAATTTTATCTAGTTTTGGGTATTGTAGACACCTAATTTCATTCCAAAAATTTTAACGAACCATGCGCGGGTTCCTATGATGAATCTTTGATCGTAGTGTGCTCAGACTTGGTAAATGAGGAAGTATGGACTTAATTGGGGAGTATTAGCAACTGCAGGACCCTTTTTTTCAATCCATTTAATTCACTTTGGGATTAAATCCATTAGAATTTATTTGATTCAACTAATCCAAAACTAAAGTCTTCATTTAAATTTTGATCCAATCCAAAAACCACTAAAGCTCTTTGATCTTTCTTAAGCCAAAACACTTTTGGCCCAAATTTCAAGCCCAAGAAGACTTCTAATTTTTAAGGGTGAACTTCCAATTTCATCGTCCTGGCACTCCTTGATTGGTTCACTTTTCTCAAAGTAAAAGTTACCTTTTTATAACCAAAAAGATGTTTCTCTCCTCTCCATATGTGGTTGGCCATAATGAGGAATTTTCACTCTTTTTTTTTTCTTTTTGAACTCACATTTCCCTTTTAGATTCCCACATCTTCGTTTTTACCAAATGCTACCTTTTTTCCACAAAAAATAAAACTTTTTTCACCTAAAAAGCAACAACAATGCACTTATAAAGCAGCTGATTTTTCTCCCTCTTTGGACAGCCATGTGTACCAAAAAGAAAGAGTTTCGCTTCCTCCTTTTTTGCTTAGTTAATTGGATATTACCTTATTAACCTTCTACCCTTTCCTAAATGTTATATAACACATTTTTCTACCCAAAAAATCACATTTTATACCCCAAACAGCACCTAAAAATCAACAGTTTATTTTTTTTAGAATGTGAAGCCTTTTCCTCCTTTCTTTTGCTTTGTAATTGCACTCTTTTTTCCATAAGCTTTTCCATAAGCTTTTTCCAGCCCTTTTGGTTATCCAAATCAAGGAGAGTTTCTTCTCACATTTTTTGCTTTTGCTTTATTGAAAACACTCCAAAATGTCTTTTCTTGTTCACCTTTTTTCAAACCTTCTTCTTCACTTTTTTTTTTTTTTACCTCAAAGAAACCTCTCCCTCTTCCGCATGTTCAGCCACCTAAAATTCTTTTTCCTCTCATTTTTCACTTAGTTTACTACACCTCACTTCTCTAGTCCCACATTTACACTCCAAAAGTGACACCTTCTTTCATCTCAAAAGTTGAAATTACTTTTTCCCTTCCCTATATGACCAGTCATGCACATTATTTTCACATATTATTTTCCTTTTTTTTAATCTTTTGGCTAGCCTTTACTCCTCCTATAAATACCACCCTTTGCTAATACCAAAAAAAATAAAATAAAAAACACAACACTAAGACAAAGTAATGCAAAAAAGAGAGAAAGTTTAGAGAGAGAAAGAAGTGAGAAAATAGAGAAAAATAGAGAAGAATATGAAGATTAAAGAGAGAAATATAAAAAAAAAAAAAATAGGAGAGAGTGTTCAAGGAAGGTGAGAAAAGAGCAAAGAGTGAAACACAAAATAAGAACTAGTGAGAGCTCTTCATCATTTTCGGTACCCTTTTGTTTTTTGGTTTTCTAATCTCCATTCAAATCATTCTTCCAACTTCATTAAGTCCACAAGAGCACAAGGATCTCCAGGGATAATCCCCGCACGTGGAAATTTTTGTTAGCCAAATAAGGTTGGTTAAGTTTATACTTTTTGAAAAATAAATTGCTAGCATGATTCATGGTGTTTAAACCACCTTGAAAATAAACTAAATTAATTTAGCTCACTTTGAAAGTTTCATCTTAAGATACTTACTTGTTTTTTAGCATTTTCTCTTTCACTATTTATATGTCTTTCTTTAGTTAGCTACTAGTCATACGTAGTCTCTTCGTTAAATGCAATGTTAAGTTAACAGTAGTTTTAAAGTCATTTCCTTTAGTTTAGTACCTTAAGATTTTTTATGTTCTTTAATTTAGATGTTTTATTTTAAGTTGTCATTAATTACGTATAAACTTTAATTATTTAAGAAGAATTTGGCCCCCCTTGGTCCTTGTTAATTTTGGGTCCCCTTTGGCTCATTAAAAATGTTACTAGGTACAAATTTTGAATCTCATCTTTAACATAGTTTAGTTTAAATCTATTTAGCTTAATTCTTATTTTTTAACTTGTCTAGTTTAAAGTAGCTTAGTTTAATTCATTCAATTTAGTCTTCAAGTTTAATTCATCTAGTTTAACTTACATAATTAATCTACCTAGTTTAAACGCATGCACTTTAATTTACTTCTCATCTATACTTTCCAAGTAGTTTTAATATTTTTTTTCATAGTTAAAGCAATTTATTTCCTTTATATACTTAATTTTACTGCATTACTTTAAAGTTAATATTTGGTGTTGCTTTGTTTGAATAAAAATTGCAAAATATGTGCTTGGTTTTATTAGTAGTGTATGATAATAATACTTGAATTAAAATTTCAATTAATTCCCTTGAAACACAAAGGGCGAGACTTTGGTCTAGGTAAGAGAGATAACTTTATACCTATCATACCCATCAAACAACTTTTATCTATCATCAAATCATAGGTTAGTAATTTATTCAAATATTGTCACTATATATTTTATATTTATCTTGATTATTTAAAGTAAATCTAACTCACCATGTAGCACTTAGAGCTACCCGTGAATCACCTCCTTACCTTTCCTACTCCTCTCAGCAATTTCCTCCAGTTGCTGATCGTCAACACCTGACATAATATTTATATTAAATTTCTAATTTATTCTTCAATTCTACCATAATTCACACCCTTTTGAAAATTCTCACTTTGAATTCCGAGAAATTTCATGTATGCTAAATTTCAAAAATAAACTTCACATTATTACCTTATATTTTTCTTAGAGCTTCCCGTGATTCTCTATAAAATTCTTCTGTAAACCCCTTCAAAATTTTACTCTTTCAACTTTTCTTTCGGTCCCCAAGTGTTTAGAGAAATAGAGTAGTTTGAATTGTAGAAAGAAGAAAATCAATCAGGATTTGGTAAGTATAATTAAAGTAAAGAACAAATTATATATATATATATATATATATATATATATACACACACACACACACACACACACACACACACACACACACGTAATTTGCCGCTGCTTTCCACCGATTAACCTTTGAGCTGCCTAACATGCAGCAAAGGGAAAGTGTTGAAGCAACACGTGGAAGTCCAGGTGTTGCAAGCTTCTTTTTTTTTTTTTAAAGAATTGTTTTATAAAAATTAAATCTTTTGCATATATGTATTATTTTAATTCCATGTCATATTTATTAAATTACTTCTTTACCCTTTCTTTACGAATATAGATATTATAGCTCAGGGACCCCATGGCTAGAAGAATGCTATCATACTCCTCTAGTGGCCTGAAAAGTGGACCGTAAGAGTACAAACGCGTTTGACAAACCTTCATTAAACGGACAAGAACCAAGAGGAAATTTTCCCACACCATAAGCAAATGGGGGTCACATTAGAAACCAAGAGGAAACACGCCCCCCCTCCCCCCCCCCCCCCCCACCCTCCCCCCCAAATTTACTCCGTCGAGAGAAAAGGGTAAGTACTAGTGTGCAAAGTGAAGCATAAAATAATAACTCATATTAAAATTTTAAAAGATTTCCAAGAAACAGTTTAAGTTTAAATCTCCCCAGCGGATTCGCCAACTATAGGTACCGCTCTTTTTCGCCTGAGACCCATGCATCTGGCTTAATACCCAAGCACTCCCCTTAAAAGAATATGGATATGGCGAGGGTGCAGATTATGATGAGTAGGCATACAGAAATGAGTGAAACCTATCAAGTCTAATACAAGCCCTTTATAAGTAGTAAGGAGGCTCCCATTATGGGTGCACTTTTAATGTATTAGACGAGGGGCCGTTTTGTCATCCAAGCACAAAACAAGGATGAAGGGTAAGGAGCCGTCATTTAACCTTGATGGGGGTCAAATCCCTTGTCATTGGTCTACGTGAGAAATTTCAAAGCTCGTATGATATATGAAGAGAAGAATTTAGTAACTTTGATCAAATAGTAATTTGAGAAAAAGCAGGATAGTTAAATTGAATGTCTTAATACATGCTTATTTTTGCATTATTGTTCATATACATATTTCATATCATTGTTCATATGCATATGTATGAAATAAAAGAATCGGGAAGGGGCCTATCTAAATGAAAAACCGTGACAGCCAGTCTAATTTATCCATGAGAATAAATATGAATCGTACTAGCAAAAGCAGTAAGAATGACGAAAAAATGCGTTTTGCACTTGGTGCATATTGCAGGTAAGAATCTCCCTTCGTAATGATTGACGTTGACCCAAGCACATAGGTAACCGCTGATGTAAGGAAAAAAAATCTCTAACAATTTCAAGTGAGCATAATTGCAATCCTGTGGATGATGATGGGTCATAATTTCGACCACATGATCAATGATCGGAGATTTTATGACGCAGTCTGTGATAAGAGAAAAAGAAATGGCAACCCACAATGGTGACAAAAAACAGTGACCAAGAAAAAGAAATCTCGAAAGATTGATTCTCAAAGCAAACAATCCAACAAAAATTGTTTAAAAAGTTTTAGTCTCTGATACCATGATAAGAATTTACCTAAAGGCAATGAAACAGGGTTATTATATAATGAATGTGTCAAGAAGTCATAAGAGACTCCATTTATAAGAAAAACTTATACATGAAAAAAGTCATAAATACTCTTATAACTATGTACAATATATATGTATACACACACACACGCATACACACACATACATATATTAACAAGAATATTGGATCGAAATTTTACCCAACATAATACAATCTAGTTAAGTTGAGTTTTTATGCCAATCTAACTCAGACCCACTCATGGTCACCCGTAATATATGATGATGATTAAATATCATTGATTAGATTTTATAAGGGATTGAATATGGGACAAGAAAAGTTTAGCCAATCATAGCAAGTAACAACATAATCCTCTTTGATTTCTATGAGGATGAGATAAAGCATCAACAAGGCACTGACTTTCTAAAAGCGAAGCTAAGCATACTGCTGCATACCCCACTCAGACTGTCCACAAATCTCCCGTTTCTTGCTATGTTTTTTATTTGCTCTTTTTACATCTTGCATACGTACATGAAATAAGATGAAAAGGGCCTAGCTTTAAAATTAAGTATCTATTTCCTTTCAATAAAAATAAATATATCTGTTTTCTTTTAATAAAAAATATTTATTTTCTTAAACAAAATTTACTTTAATCTTGTTTAAAGTGGATTATCAAACTATGCCTTACATGTATACTTGCTTTAATCGAGCCTAAGTGTCATCAATGTGGAAAAATTAAGTAGATTGATTGATATGTGTTCAAAAAAAAAAAGATTTTCTGAGGATCCTTGAACCAATTTCTTTGTTTTATGCTGTTCTTTTAGCGTCATGATTATAGTGTGCTATATATAACGATATTGTATATTTTTTTCTCGTTCTTAATGATGTATTTGATCTAGTATTAAAAATTAAAAAGGAAATAGCCTTCAAAAAGAATAAAGGGCTTGCTTAGTAGGAGGATTAAGGTAGAATTAGACTATTTTAATCTCACATGAATAATTATTCTTTATTTGTTGAGTTTAGTATTCGTGTGAAATTAAGATGGGATAAAATTAATTTTAATTTCACATTTTTTTTGTCCCACCTCCCCCATGGGATAGAATCTATCCCACCCATTTGGGACTAAAATCTTTCATTTTTCCCCTTTTATCCCTGAGTAATAATAATTAAATATAATTAAAAATAATAATAAATATAATGAATATATTAATAATAATTATATTATTTATTGGGATTTTACATCTAAAATTCACTTACTCAAATTTTAGGTAATAAACAAATAAGTATCAAAGCACACAATAATTTGATGTGATTCCACAACCTCTTTGCCTACGTCACCAACAAACTCACAACTTTATTAATTTTTAACAACCACTTTAGGAAAAACAAAATTTATTACCCTGACAACTTCACAACCCAAAATCTCCAATATAACCAAAGCTCTCAATCTAGCTTTAGTTGTAAACTCATCTGATTTATAATGTATATTTGAATTATGAGTGTGCCTCAAACATTCTCTAAGACCCGCTTTATATAGAGCTATGATATTTTCCTAATACTATTAGGAAAAGAACAATATCATACTAGATCTCGTGATGAACATATCAAAGTTCACCAAGAATGTCATAAATCGTGGGTTTTTGAAATGATAATTACATGATTTCAAGTTTAGGTTAGATTTTGTTGCAGAACAATTTGGGGCTAGGTTAGTATTTCGCAAGAATATGATAGATTCAGAAGAGAATAGGCGAGAGAGAAAAGAACACTGAGATGAGAGAAAACGAAAATGAGAAACGGGGTCAATGTTGGTCTGTAATTGTGTTTAAATGATGGATATTTTTGTTATTCAATCTTTTCCATTTAGATTTAACGATTTTATTCAGCTCCAAGAGGGTAAATGTCATTTCCAAAACTATGAGTAGTAAGTATACACTATACTAAACCACAAAGGGGCAAATGTATTTATCTCTAATTATAATTGTATTAATGATTATAATAATTATAATTATAATTATAATTATTATTGTTTTTATGATAATAATAATTATCATTCTTATATTTATAACTAAACATATTATTGTAGTGTTATAATAATAATAAATATAATTATGATGATAAAAATAACAATATAATCATAAATATTAAATAATAATTAAATTTTGGAGTTTGCGAAAAAATTGAAAATTGTTAAAAATGATGAATATTGTTATACTATTTTAGTACTTATACTTCTTATCCCACTTTAATACTAATCCAACAATCTCATGAACCTAACATAAGATTAATGTATTATTACCTCTTCAATCTTTGTTGATCATATCTAATGTTAATCATAATCTTATCCCACTATAATTCTGTTTGTGAACTAAACGGGTCTTAAGGATACATTTGAATGCTAAAATGTATAAAGGAAAAGAAAATCCGAAAAAAAAGGTGACAAAAAAAAATCATTTGAAACCTATTTTTTCACTTGATTTTGTTAAATTGTAGGAGTAATTTTTTTGCTCTCTTAACTTTTCCGTTGAAACCCAAACAAGAAAAAAATAATTTTCTTTTCTTTTCTTTTGATTTTAATTTTCTTCAAATTTTTGGGATCAAAATATATCTTAGAGCCTACAAGCCCAATCCTTAAACCACGAAGATTATGTGGAAATCGAGACAGATAGACATTTAAACAGCCATAAGAGCCAATGTGTTTTTTTTGAAATCTAACTACCCCAAGCTAATGTGTTTTTTTTTAAATCTAACTAGCCCAAGCTGAACCAGATCCAATGGAATGGGCATTGCAAGAAGCCAGGAAACAAAGTTCTAGAGAATAATTGAACGCCACGGCCCCACCAAAAGTACTTAAAAAAATAGGTTTTCTAGAGTGTTCTACAATATGCGCCTCCTCTAGGTTTCTGCTCCAACAACGAGGAGCCACGCCTTTCTTCGTCAACTCCGCTGTCTCTTATATCATAGGGTAATCTTTGGGCTTGTTCAATTGGAAAACAGGGAAGATGTGCTACGAGGTGAGGTGCTCAAGCTGTGGAAAGACCAGCTGGGAAGGTTGTGGAAACCATGTCCCTTCTGTTTATAAGCGAATCCCTGAAGGGCAGCACTGTCTTTGCAAGGAATGGCCTGGAATCAATCCTCCCAAGCACAATCAAAATCCTACCGGAGATGCTTCCGAATCCTTCTCCTATTGTACTATCCTCTGATGATTTAATTTTTTTTTATCTTTTATCCTTTAGGCGATTCGATTTCGTCAAACATCTTGTTTGCAACGATATCTCGTTATTATCTTCCTTGCGTTCGATTTCATATGTAACTGTGTAGCCGGAAAAGTGTGATGATGGAATGCAATTTGTGTAATTTTTGTTGCCAAAGATATACACACCAAAGTGAATGCAATTGTAATTTTTTTTTTCCTATTGAAATGATACTATAAATAGGTAATAAAGTGTATTCAAAACAAATAATCAAATATATAAATAGAACAACTGGAACCAGTTCATAAAATCCATATTGAATACAAGGACATTTAGCGTTTAGATGTTTTTGTGGGTACTCCATATTTGTCAGCGAATTTGAAATAACGGTTTAGCTTTAGGTTCACAATCGAACCGGCCGATCTGATTCGATTCCTAAAACTATGTATCTTTGTGAAGTACATAATTTTGAAGGAACACATATTCTCCACAATCCCATGCTCAAACAGCTATTCCTTGTTCACTTTGAATGGAAGGGTATAATCACACATGAACAGGGAGGTGACAAGAAACAAAAATGGGATTCTGTTGGCCCACCTGAGAGTAAGCAAATTATGTATCACAAAAAGCCAAATCTCCCATCTGATTAAAGCTGATAAAGTGGTATTTGAGTGCTGGAGGACAAGGATCAGATATTAATTGAGTTCCTGGTTTGCTTGGCTGTTAGGGGCATGTTTGGTAACAATTTTCAGTTTTCAGTGTTCGAAAACATTTTTGGATAACAGTGTTCGAAAACTGTTTCCAAAACAGTTTTCAGTGAAATGTTGTTCGGATAATCAATGTTCAAACACTGTTTTGAAAATATAAAAATGTTTGGATTACACTTTCTTGTAATTGTTTTCAGCTTTCAGTTTTCAGTGTTCAGTTTAAATTTTAATATCTAAAATTAATTTTATTTCTCATATTTACTAAATACAATTTTTTAAGCACACACCAAATACTTAGAAATAATTAATATTATTTTATTTTTAAAATGTTAGTATTTTTTATATATCATCGATCAAACATGACAACACTCTTCCTTTGATCATGTCATGTTTGTTTGTTAAATAAATTTTTAAAAATAAAAATAAAATATATGTTGGAAATCACCTTGACAAGATGCCCAGGTGGTGATCTTCCAAACACCCAAGTTTTGAATGACTTGTAGAAAGAATTTTAGCAATCGAACACAAGAACAGAAAATCAAAGAAAGAAAGAAGACAAGTAATTTGTTGTCGAGGTTCGGCAATGTGCCTATGTCTCCGTGAGTTCCTCCGAACTATCTGCACTATCTCAATGGTTCTTACAAAGTTACAACAATCCCTTTCAAGAATCCAAGTTCTTGAAGAACCAATAAGAGAACAAGAAAGTGATAGACCTATTACAATGCTTTCTATCAATTCTCTACTAACCTCTTTTCTTTACAACCAGCCTCACTACAAGAGTCCCTCTTGTGTTTATGTCTCTCACACAATTCTTTCTTGTGTTTACAATGATCTCACAATGTCACAAAACTCTCTTGTATGTGTGTTTTTGTATCTTGTATTATCTTATGAAATGAGGCCTTGAGAACCCCTTTTACAGCCTCTTAATTCTTGGACATTCTTGTGAGTCATTATCCTCCCTTTGATCATGTTCTTCCTTTAATCTCAGCCGTACATCACTCTCCAAGTGATGCTATGCGTTTTGGTGTGGTGCTGTGTGCTGCGGCGTGACCTGATGCTGTGCGCACACCTCTTGCCTGTGAGCAGAAACTTCCACAGCAGTGTGCCTGACCTTCCCACGCTCAAAACTTAAGCACACACTTGTGTGCAACCTTTTCACTTGCTGAACTTTCATACTCCACCTTTGTTTTGGACATTAACCAACTTTAGACCATGTTTGGATATGTTTGAAACTTAGACAAATAACAACAATCTCTACCTTTGTCTAAGAGTTCAAAAACCTGAACCATTGTGCAGAAAGCTTCGGGATCCAAACTCATCTGGAGTTGCCAATTAACTAACTCCATTCCTAAGAAGTCCAAGGCAATGATTGGACCTTCTTAGAGGTAGAACCTTGGTGCCTAAATCTGTAGGACTTTTCTCTGTGGTCTTCTTGTCAACATGAATGCTTCCTTCTGTACCAATTTCCAGAATGTAATGATACCGAACATCCATATGCTCCGTCCCCTCATGGAACACCAGATACCTCCATAAGTGCCCTGCACTTTGGCTATCCAAAGATACCACCACCTGCTCTTTTAGGACCTCCCACTCGTCCAACAACCTTTTGCACCCCATAGCCTCCTTTATGGCTTCCGTAGCCGCTATGCATTCCGCCCTGGTTGTTATGAGTGCTACAACTGGCTGCCACTGAGCCTCCATGTACCTCAGCAACCACTTCATCCCAAGACAACGCTCTTTTCCGGGATTACTCACACATTTGCTGAAAACATCCATTGCCCAAGAAACACTTGACCTGTTTCTCTTCCTTTCCCGGATGATTCTCCTCATCCCAAGGATCTTTTGTGCAAGGCTGAGATCCTTCATCTCGAACTCCTCACTGAGTTAAGATGTAAACCTTTCCATCCTCTTCCTGCTGTTCCAAACTAACAGCCCATCAATGACATAAGTGAGGATACTCATCATCTTCTCCACCTTGTGTCCAGGTGAGAAAGTTTCTATGAAACCTATGTCTCCTCTTCTTGTGAACCCATTCGCCACCAGCCTAGCCTTGTTTCGGACTTCAACTCTTGGAGGGCACCCTTCTTTGATCTTGTAAGTGCACTTACATTCCACAACTTTCTGATTTCCTAGAATTTTCACCAATTCCCAGAAGTTGTTCTTCCTCAAAGAATCAATTTCTTCCTCCATAGCTAGTTGCCACTTTGAAGAATCCTTACACTCCATGGCATCCGTGTAAGTTTCTTGTTCACTCATCTTTCCTTCTGTCCAAGGAGCTGTTGCATCCGCAGCATCCGCAAACCCACATCTTGAAGGTGGTCCGACCAGCCTTCTTTCCCGGTCTCTTATGAGCTGAAAGTCCTTCTGACTTGCTGCAGCATCCTCTTCTTGTTCAGCCTCTTCTTGAGTTTCTTGAGCTTGGCAATCATCCGAGGGCTCTACCTGGTCCGAACCCTCTTGTCTCCTTTGCTCTACCTGAACAGAATCTCCCTTGATGCTATGCTCAACAATTTCTGAATTGGTTTGCTCACTAGCCCCTGTAGGGTTAGTTTTCTCCAAGTAGGGAAATAATAATTCATTAAAGACAACATCCCTACTTATTATGAGTTTAAATCCTTCTTTTTCTAAGGACCACAACCTGTACCCCTTAGCCCCTTCCCCATATCCTAGAAACACACATTTTCTAGATCCTGGGCTAAGTCTATCATCCTTTTGTTGTGCATACGCAGCACACCCAAAAGTCCTAAGGTTGTCCAACTCAGGGGGTTTTGCACTCCACATCTCCATGGGAGTCTTTTGGAACACAATCCTAGAGGGTGATCTATTAATCAAATATGCAGCTGTAGCTACAGCTTTTCCCCAAAAATATTTTGGTAACCCGGATCCATCTAACATGCACCTAACCTTTTCCATAAGGGTCTTATTCATCAACTCAGCAACTCCATTTTGCTGAGGAGTTTCCACAACCGTCCTATGTCTTAGAATGCCATTTAACCTACAGAATTGATTAAGTTCTTGGTTAAAAATTTCTAAGCCATTATCAGTTCTTATCCCTTTAACTACTCTACCCATTTGAGTCTCAACCAGCCCTTTCCACACCACTAACTTATTCAAGGCATCTAATTTATTTTTCACCAAATAAACCCACACTTTTCTAGAATAATCATCAATTAAAGATTGAAAGTAAATGTTACCTCCCTGTGTTGGTGTCCTTGCTGGTCCCCAAAGATCCGCATGAATGTAGTCAAGAACGCCCTTAGCCTTGTGCACTCCGGTGTTGAAGCTGACCCGGTGTTGCTGCCCAAGAACACAGCTCTTACAGGAATCCATTTTTTCTACTTTGTCACCATCAAGTAGACCTTCCTTGCTAAGCACTTGCAGGCCCTTTTCGCTCATGTATCCCAAGCGAGTATGTCGAAGGGCTGCCTCATCCATCTCAGCCATCAAGCTTGCTGTTTGATCCTTGATTTCCATGTCTCCGATCATCTCATAGAGTCCATCATTTCTTGCTGCCTTGATCACTACCAAAGATCCGTTGGCCACCTTGATCTTTCCTCCCTCTATCTTGCATGTATAGCCCATGGAATCCAGCTGCCCTAATGAGATCAAGTTCCTCTTCAAATCTGGAACATACCTCACATTTTCCAGCAGCCTTGTGACTCCATCAAACATCCTCAATTGGATGTCTCCAATCCCTCTCACTTGGCAAGAATTGTCATTCCCCAAGAAGACTCTTCTATCATTGATCTTCTTGAAATTCTTGAACCATTCTTTGTGAGGGCTCATATGATGAGTGCACCCGGTATCCAAGATCCATTTCCCACTGCCTTCTTGCCCCTTGCTCACACTTGAGCACACAACAAGAACATCATCATCTTGCTGTTCTGTTTTGGCAACCGAAGCCTCTCCATTCTTGGTATGGCTTCCTCCTTTATCCCTTGTCATCTTCTTGCAATCTTTCTTGATATGACCCTCCTTATGGCAGTAGTAGCAGCTCTTCCCTCCAAATCTCAGTTCGGAATGCATTCTCCCATGGCTTTCTCTTCTACCTCTGTCCCGGTAGTAGCCATGCATGCTGTTGTGCACTCTTCTATGGCTCTCTCCTCTACCTCTGTCCCGGTAGTAGCCATACATGCTGCTGTGCACTCTCCCATGGCTCTCTCCTCTACCTCTGTCCCGGTAGTAGCCATGGTTGCTGCCATACCAAGTTGCTGGCCTTCGTTTAAAGAACAGCCCTTTACCACTTGATGCACTCCTTTTCTTGGCATCAAGATTATCTTGCAACTCTTTCTTAGGATCAAATTTAAAAGCAAAGATTTGTTTCCGAAGATACCTCTTATGTGGGAGAGTCTTGGCAAGAAACAATTCATCTAGTTTCTTCCATAAGACAGCCGGATCCTCCGAGTCTCCGCACTCCCTTGTGACATTATCCGACATGTGCAAGAAAATGGTGCTGTAGGCCATCTTCTTCATCTCGGTCCGCTGGTCCTCCGTGGTACTTGCTAGAAAAGCATCATCTTCTCCAAGTGCCAAGTCCACTTTTTGCTGTACAAGAACCTCCTTGATCTTCCGCTTCCATAGGGCAAAATCCCCCTTTCCATCAAACTTCTCCACACAGAAATTTGAAGCCATCTTTTGCGGACAAGATCCCAGATTTGTGCACTAACCACAACTACTTTCTTCAACCTCAAGAACACAGATCGAAGATGGATCTTTAACACCGTTGCTTGAATCAACCTTCAAGAACACGACCGGATCTTGATCTTTACACCGTTCTTGAATCACCCAAGAAGTTTGGTCTTTGATTCTTGGAGTCTTGGCTCAGTACCTTCTACTTCTTGTTCCGATAACCAGCTGCTGTGCTCTGAGACTACTGACCAAAGCTCTGATACCACTGTTGGAAATCACCTTGACAAGATGCCCAGGTGGTGATCTTCCAAACACCCAAGTCTTGAATGACTTGTAGAAAGAATTTCAGCAATCGAACACAAGAACAGAAAATCAAAGAAAGAAAGAAGACAAGTAATTTGTTGTCGAGGTTCGCCATTGTGCCTACGTCCCCGTGAGTTCCTCCGAACTCTCTGCACTATCTCAATGGTTCTTAAAAAGTTACAGCAATCCCCTTCAAGAATCCAAGTTCTTGAAGAACCAATAAGAGAACGAGAAAGTGATAGACCTATTACAATGCTTTCTATCAATTCTCTACTAACCTCTCTTCTTTACAACCAGCCTCAATACAAGAGTCCCTCTTGTGTTTACGTCTCTCACACAATTATCTCTTGTGTTTACAATGATCTCACAATGTCACAAAACTCTCTTGTATGTGTGTTTTTGTATCTTGTATTATCTTATGAAATGAGGCCTTGAGAACCCCTTTTATAGCCTCTTAATTCTTGGACATTCTTGTGAGTCATTATCCTCCCTTTGATCATATTCTTCCTTTAATCTCAGCCGTACATCACTCTCCAAGTGATGCTATGCGTTTTGGTGTGGTGCTGTGTGCTGCGGCGTGACCTGATGCTGTGCGCACACCTCCTGCCTGTGGGCAGAAACTTCCACAGCAGTGTGCCTGACCTTCCTACGCTCAAAACTTAAGCACACACTTGTGTGCAACCTTTTAACTTGCTGAACTTTCATACTCCACCTTTGGTTTGGACATTAACCAACTTTAGACCATGTTTGGATATGTTTGAAACTTAGATAAATAACAACAATATACAATACAACTTTTACAATTTGATAAAATTTGAACAACTAACCCATCAAATACAATATTCACGTTTGTTCAATATCTAAAAGATGACATACTTTTCTTCTTAAAAATAAGATAGTTAAGGACAACTTTAAGATACAATATTCATTGATCAAATACAACTTTGATAAATTGATAAATTTTATATTTATAATTTTTGGAGTTTACTAGTCTAATGTCAAATCAAGGCTAGATTATCAGTATTGGAGTTGAATATTTAGACTTGATTTTATCAAACTTCTAGATATAGAAACTGATAGGCGAATTAAAGTTATCTAATTAAAGTTATCTTTTTGAAGTACACGACACTGATTGTTAGGACTACCTAAGAATTGAATTATAACTTAAAAGTTATGTAAGAGGATGAAATATTGAAGTTAAATTCTTGAAAGTTTAACGGCTTAATTCATTCAAAGAAACATTTTGATTCATGAGGGATGCTGAAGAAACAGTATGCTATTAGAAGAAAAAATAGAAATACTTCATAAAACAGTGCTAAACGATTACAGCAAACACACTGTCAATTAAAAGTACATCATAGCTATGACTAACAGAGAAAAGAGAAGCAGAAAAAGAAAATACGTAACATTATGTTGGGTATACAACCAAAGTCCCACATTGGCTAGAAGTGGGGAGGATCATGGGTATATAAGGATGGACAAATATCTCCATTGGAATGAGGCCTTTTGAGGTAAAAACCCAAGAGCAAATCCATGAGGGCTTAGACCCAAAGTGGACAATATCATACCAATGTGGAGATATATGGTGTCCATAGTCCTAACAAGTGGTATCAGAGCTATGCCCCGGAGTTAGCCATGTGGATGAATCCTCGGAATGCCGAACAAAAAGGTAGTGGGCCCAGGTTAGATCACGATAAGATCCGTGGATTGAGCTCGGTTTGATAGGTGGTGTGCTCCAGATTCTTCATGGACGTGTCCTGGTCATAACACGGTGAAGAGGAGTTGACCTGGAATAGAGCAAGCTCTCGAGGCAGGTGGTGCTCCATGTAAGGCGTGTGCTCCAACGCAGTGGAGTGGAGAATCCTGGTTGTTTGAGTGGACGGATGGATGATCGTTTGAGGGGAGGCCCGGTAGTCCTTTGTTCGAGGGAAGGATTGTTGGGTATACAACCAAAGTCCCACATTGGCTAGAAGTGGGGAGGATCATGGGTATATAAGGATGGACAAATATCTCCATTGGAATGAGGCCTTTTGGGGTAAAAACCCAAGAGCAAATCCATGAGGGCTTAGACCCAAAGTGGACAATATCATACCAATGTGGAGATATGTGGTGTCCATAGTCCTAACACATTAGATACTAAATGATCACCGCCCATCTTCAATTTCAAATGGGACCTGGTTCGTTATGCTGTCATAACCTGCCACGCCGATACTACTGCTACCACCATGATGGTCTGATAGCTTACCAAGCAAATATTCATCCTCTTCAGGGTACAAATCTCCTCCCATCCATGGATGTTTCTCCATTGCTCTCAGTCCCTCCAATCCCATTGTTCCTTCTTTCATAGTAGGCCTTTCCTCTCCCTTGTCTCTTATACATCTCCTTGCTAAACTAGCAACTTCCTTAAGTTGTTCAACATTTCTCTCATTCAACATTTGATGGTCAAGAACTACGAGCAAACGATCCTCTCTTATATGAAGCTGAAATGTTATGCAGTCAATGCTAACATTCCCTAATTAATCCACATAAAGTACAATATGTTGCTCAGAGAAAGAGGATCAAGAAAGCCTCATTAGATGTAAAGCATAAGACAGACTTTTGGCCTCGATTTTGTTCATATATCATATAAATCATTAGATCTACTGGAAATTTTGAACATGAATTCCCTAGACCCGTAATGCGGCCAACTTCAACTAAGTCTCCAAGAATCTAAATTTCAAGTACAAAACAGGGGCCATTGCCTAGCATTCTATCAAACCCACTGAAAAATTTTCACTAGATTCTTACATGTTAAAAGCTAAAACAAGCTAGTGAAATGCAAAGAAGGATGAAATATTAAGTTAACATAAAGTATAATTTCAGAGAGAGAGGTGTAGTCAACCAGTAAAGGGTTAGGATAAAGGCAGGAAAAAAAAAGAAGCAGTTCGTACATGCAACACTTATCAAGGACAACATATTCATGCAAATAACATATAGTCCTAATCCAGCAAAGAGCAATAAGCCTCATCCAACAGCAATAAAAAAAGAAGCAGTTTGTACATGCAACATTTATCAATGACAGCATAAAAGATGTTTGGATGTAGATTATTATTGAATAATAAAAACAAAACCATCTTTTATTTACTTGTCATCTCACATTTCGAATAAAGTTTTGCAAAAAGCTGGAATCAGCGACAAAATTGTGCTAGATTGGCAGACTAAACTGAAATGTGCTTTAAGCACTTCAAGTGACAGAATTTAAATGTAATTGTGTTAAGAATGGCTTGAAATGACTATATCTATCATCTCCACCAAGAAAGGAACATCGTAATTCATTAGCCTGTTTTTATCACATTATATACAAATCTTTGAGAATATGATTGCTGATGTTAGGAATGAAATCCTAAGTTCAAATTGATAGATGTAGCTAAAAGTTGGGGTTTATATACTGTTTACTGGTTTTGTTCCAATTTCTACAAAATGTGTAACAGCACTCCTGCTTTTGTAATGTTCTTGGATAAATAATTTTCCTAACATTTATCCAAGAGAAAATGTACCATACTTTGATTGTAAATTAGAAGATCCCAAGTTTATTAATCTCATGAGCAAGAAAATTAACTGCAACATTACATGGCATAGAATTTGATTAGTTACCAGAACAGAAAAATGTTACTTAAAAGCTGACATATGATTACTAAATGATGGTCTATAAAAATTTTGCAAATAAGAGGAATAAACAAGGAGTATGCCCCAAATTACATGCTAAGAGGTGAAAAAAAGAAAACACACAGAATCAAAATAACAATCCTAACCATTACCATTACATCAAGACCAAAAAGGAACTTAAATACCAAAAAGGAGAACTTGCACCTCACATCCCCAGCCAAAGAAAGTTTCTCACACCATAATAGTTTAAAAATAATACAGCAAAAAATCAACATTAGTAATAAAAACAGTAACAACTACTACTAATACCATTAAAATCCATTTAGTCTATCAAAGTTAAGAGCTTTAAATCATTTAACTATCACAAAATGAAAACAGACCAAGAAAAAAAAAATCTGTCCAGATTAATAGACAAGTGAATTTTTATTTTTTTTAAAAGTTGTTATACCTATACTAAGACTAAAATGCCCAAATAAACAACAGAGATCATACAGGACTACATGCAACAAGAGAGAGAAAGAGAAAAATAGTGAGTTATCAGCTACCTTGCAAAAGTCTCCAGAAATCATGGCTGGTCTATGTTCCACTAATGTTGAGAGAGATGCAAGAAGATGCAGACCTGAAATCAAATGAATAGAGCCATTTAATTTTGTCATGCATAATAGTTAGGGACTAATTAACTATAACCCCAAAGAATTAACTAATTAAACAAATCACACAAAACCCAAATCACCCTTTCATGTAAGAAAAAAAACCCTAAACCAAGAACACCGATTACATCATCAAACTACTCTAAAAGCTTGTAGCATTGCTTGTTGGAGCAACAATAGGACCTTCAAATTCTACCTGAGAAGGCGTTAGAGAAATGGCAGTGAAGCTGTCTTGTTGTGCCTCAGAGACATAACTACAACAATCAGTTTCTGCCCCTCCTCGCAATATTCAAAATCTTAAATTCCTTTCTTTGTTTTAACATTTCAAACTTCTTAGTTCTTTACTCAGTAACCAAACTTTTTCAATACATTTCACACAAAAAAGCACAAATCCTTCACACTTTCAAAAATCAAAATTGTTACCGATAAATTTAAAGAAATAAACAAACCTTAAAACCAAACTGATCAGAAATTTCAAGTCAAAGCACATCTACCAGAGTTTTGCGGTAAGCTTCCTCGCCAACATCCCAACATGTCTTTTCACTTGCCTTCCGTAAGTAGTGGGTCTGCTTTCGATTGCGGTAGTAGAAGCGGAACTTGAGAAGTTTTCCAACTTCCGGTGGATGAGCGGAGTCACCGGTGGATGAGCTAAGAAGTTTGCTAACTTGAGAGTTTCCAGAGGAGAGAGATGATAAATCGATAGAGAGAGGTAGAGGGGGGAGAGAGTTACTGCGATAAAGAACAGAGAGATGAGGCTTACTTATAGGTTTGTCGCGATTCGTTGAAGGGAACAGGAGAGAGACTTGTAGAAAGTGAAAAGAAAGAAAACAGGGAGAGAGAATGATGAACATTGCAGAGAGAGAGAAAAGCTTTGTGAATTTGAGAATGAGAATGCGAGGTCGCGAGAGAAGACTGTGAATTAGGAAAGTGAAGCTGAACAATGAACACTGATTTCTGACCGAAAACATCGATTTGTGGGCTTGTTTGGGGAGGGTTTTCAAAAACTCTTTTTAGTGTTCAAACACTGAAAATACTATTTAAACACTGGCGTGATTGTTTGGCCAGCAGTGTTCAAAACCAGTGTTTAAACAAAGTTGTGTAAAAATGGTTGTTCAAACACTGATTTTTGAACACTACTAATCGGAGTTTTCGGACTGAATTCAGTGTTCAGTTTTCACTCTCACTTTCCCAATTCACAGACCCTTATCTCTCTCGCGACCTCACCTTCTCCTTTACAAAGCTCTTTCGCTGTCTCTCTCGCGACCTCACCTTCTCCTTTATAGAGCTCTCCCTCTGTCTCTCTCGCGACCTCACCTTCTCCTTCACAAAGCTCTCCCTCTGTCTCTCTCGCGACCTTACCTTCTTCTTCACAGAGCTCTCCCTCTCTCTGCAATGCCTTTATCTTCTCTCTCCTTATTTCATTTCTTTTCACTTTCTAATTGGGTCTCTCTTGTTTCCTCTTCAACAAATCGTGACAGTCACGACCACAAAAAAACTCAGAAGAGATGAGAGAAACTGTACAGAATGCAGACCCAAGACTTTGCTTTACCTTTCTTGGTAACTCTCTATTTTTGCTCTCTTATTTGGGGTAAAGCTCACCTTTTTCTCTCTTCCTTCTAGCAACACCGGTGGTGGCTCTAACTCTTTTCACAACTGGGTTTCAATTTTCAAGGGAATCTATCTTTTTCTTTCTACCTTCCGGCAGCACTGGCAGCGGCTCTGACTCTCTCCATGGGTGGGTTTCAATTTTCAGGGGAATCTATCTCATAAGGCACCATCAACCAATACTCTCTGTGGTAATTACATTATGCTATCTTTCTTTAGTTTATGGGATGTGCATCGTTCTTCCTGGTATAAGCTTCAATGGGTTTTCTTGTGTTTTGTTCAATGAATAATTTTGAGGCTTTGGTTCAGTGTAAATCTTACTATATTTCCTAGGTTACAGTAGAAGAGTTGTTTGGTCAACAGGAAAATTCTTTTCCTGGATTCTATTTTAATCTTTTCTCTTTCTTTGTGTTTTCACATTTGGTTTTCAGTAAAATGATTTCACGTACCAACTAATGGCAGGCTAAGATTTTATTTTTAAACAACTCCAGATTGAGTGTACTGGATTCAAGCTGCAGCAACCTATATGTTAACTAGCATTCTTGCGTCCCTATAACTTTCTTCTATTTAGTCTTAAGGGCCATCTTCAAGCTGCAATAACCTGTTAGATTTTTCCTTTCAGGGTGTCGTTTAAGTTCAGTTACACCTATAGTATTGTATTTAAGAGTCTGTCACAATCAAATCACAATATTCACCTGATTTGAACTAGCTGCTGCTGCTTCCATTTCTTGTTGCATATTCTTTATTCTCTCTAGCAGGTCTGGTGAACTACTTCTTGTTAATTAAGGTTTCATTTTGTGGTTTCATTTACTATGTATATGCAAGTGTTCAAGCCTGCTTTAGAGTCTAACAAGGATAAATTGCTCTCTGCAACGCCTTGACTCGAAGTCTCTCATTCTCCAGGTAGTTTTTTATCATCTTCTTATTTAACTGTAACATTTTCTTGTTTCTTTAATTCTTGTAATATTTCCAATTTACTCTTAACGCTAATGCTAATTCCTATTTATGGTTACAACCAAGTTTTTATGTTGTCTTTGCTTGTGCTTTGTTTCTTTGTTGCTTGTAATATTTCAATCAGGTTTTTAGGCTCAGTTCACCGGTTTTTCGTTTCCTTTTTCATTGAATATTTTGCATGACTAGTTATATTTCTGTATAAATATTTAGTTCTCTCTAGCAATGGGTTCTTTGTGTTTCTAATGCCAGCTCTTATCTTACTGGTGTCTTCATTGGCTCTTGCTCTTTCTGCGTCGTTATTTAACTGTTTTTTATATGAATTGGGTTTCTTTCTTTTTGGCTGATTGATTGATACATGTTAGAATTGAAGTTTTTATGTGAGATTGTGAATTTTTTTTTTAATCGACGTATAGGCTTTCAATTATGTTTCTTCATTGGAATGCACCGCCCAATTACTTTGTTCATTTAGTGTCTGAATTGGTATAAAGATCATGATACTGCTGCTAAAGTCAAAAGTGCTTTTTGGGCTATGGTTTTGCAGTGGGTTTATGGCATCGATTGATTTCCTAGTGCAGAATCCATTTGTGGTAGTTGATGCATAACTGACTTTATCTGGATTTAATTTCTATTTAGAAAGGCTGGGAGATTTTGGTGACAAAATGTATATTTGCATTGGTTAATGAAATAATATAAGATTTTTTATTTGGTATAAAGGCTAATGGATTTTAGAGTTTTCTGTCATAGTTTATTTGTTGGTTTAATAGCTTTCATTAGATAGTGGAAATTTTTAGTTTTTGTTTCAAGATTCTGGTTGATTTGTAGTTTCACAATGTGGGTTGTCATTCATGAAGAAGCTACTGCTGGAGTGAATATTAGTAAATCTTGCTGATACTTAATAATGAGATAATTATTCTTTTGTATGTTTTCGTCTGTATGTGTTATAAGTCTAATTAAGTTTGTAGTTTTCCTTATCATTATAAGTTGTTAAATTTTGTTTGCCTGTTTGAACTATTTCACTTTCTTTTGGAAGTTGATACTGCACTCATTTTAGGTCTTAATTATATTACTTCAACGCTTGTTTGGTAAACTATATTCAGAGGATGATAAAATGAGATGACTTCATATATCTTACATTTGATACCAAAAATAAATAAAAATGATCCTATATCACTATTTTATCAAAATTAGTTCATCTTATCCTCCTCTTAATCCAGTGTACCAACCGGCAATTAGTTTTTATAATATTTTTCATAACAATTAAGCACTTTGAGGGTGACGGGTATTTCATTAATATTTTTGGGTTGCTTGTCTTGTTGTAAATAAGCTAGTTTGTTTTAAAATAGTCGGTTAGTTTTTATTGTTCAATAATAAACTGTTACTGTCACTTTTATTGTAGATGGCTTCTAAAAGCATTAATATATCTTTATGGGGCTCTGAGAGAGAGAAATGTTTTATCAATATCATGGTTACTGAGGTAAACAAGGGAAAAATGAAAGATGGTGTGTTTCATAGAAGGATTTGGGATATCATTCTAAAAGAATTGAATTTGAAGACCAATAAGGTCTTTACATTGAAACAATTTAGGGAGAAATTTCAAAGGTTGCGTTTGAAACACCGCCTGTTTAGTCAATTGCTTGAACAAACTGGGTTTGGTTGGAATGCTGAAAGTAATACTGTCACAACCTTAGATGAGACTTGGGAAAATTACATTCGAGTATTATCTTTCTCCCTAGTCTTACATAGTGTGGATTTATCTTACGAAAATTTATTTTAATTCGATATATTTTTTTTCTTAGGCACACCCAAAAGCTTCCCAATTTCGTAAGCAAGGCTGTGAACACTACAGATTGTTAGGTATAATATTTAACAAGTCAACCACCACAGGAATTCTTCACCATGCTTCAACCCAAGATCCACCTAATTCCGATGAGGAGAATGCATTGCATAAAGCTTTTCTCAATAGTGGCATGCATGTAAATGTTGATGTTGATGGCCTTGGTAACCCGAATGACCCAAATACTCCGGTTGACCTTGAAAGCCCAAGCACTCAGCCTATTCAGCCCACTCAGCCCACTCAACCTGAACATTCTGCCAAGCGGTCTAAAATCAATTAAAAGAAAAAACAGAAGGAAACTAGAAATAATCAATTGAGTGAAGTTTTTGCCTGTTTCATAGAGGCCACAAAAGTAAGGACAGAAGCTTCTTTGGCTAGGGCTGAGAGGTATAGAGAGAAAAGCATTGAGGTAACAAGTTCGATGGTTTCTGCTGATTATTCAGTTGCAGCTTGTTTGAAAGTACTTGATGAAATGGAAAATAAGGTGGATGATGACACATATTTGAAGGCATTAGAGAAATTTATATGTAATTTTGATTTGAGGGAGGCATTCATTAAAATGCTTTTGAAGAGGAAGAATTCTTGATTAGATAAGATTGGTTGAGAGTTGGAGACATTGCTTTGGGTTTAAATTATGTTTGTGTGTTAAGGATACTATTTGTTCGTTGCTGTGTGTTTATATTTGTATTTGAATATTTTTATTACTTTTTTTAGTTTATGGATGTTATGTTATTTCTTTGGATTAAACTTATGCGTTTGACATTCCATGTATTGTTGGAATATGAATGATTAGAATTGTGTATATAGATCTAATTATTTAAGAATGATTAGAATTGTGTATATAGGTATAACTAGATTTGATAATTCATAGAAAACAGAGGAGGTACTGTCGATTTTTAAAAAAAACATAGAATTAAAACTTCAATCTATTTAGATTTGTGGAATATAAACTATACTATATGATAACCATAATGTGACTTATTTTTTTGTTTAGGTTAAGAAATGAACAATTCAGACCCCAATAATTGTGGTAGCCAATCTAATTCATCAAGTTCGTCTGCTGAAGATGAGTATGAAATGCTCTCATTGTTAATGCTTCCTATGTTTGCCGAATATGATGAACAATTTATGAATAAATTACCTATGCGAACATCACGATTTAATAGACATGAATATATAACTGAATTGTTAAATGGTCGTTCAGAGGTAGTTTATGAATTGTTTCGCATGGACAAAGAAACATTTATGCACTTATGTAACACATTGAAGCAATATAATTATATAGAAGACTCAAGGGATGTCACAATAGAGGAAATGATGGCCATTTTCTTGTTTATTATGGGGCACAATGTGGGGCACAGAGTTGTAGCTGATCGGTTTCAACATTCATTAGAAACAATTAATCGGCATTTTAAGACAGTGATGAGAGCAATGAACAAGTTTGCGAAGCACATAATATGTCCATCAAATGATCACGTGATGCCTCCACAAATTAGACATGATCAAAGGTTTTACTCTTATTTTAAGGTAATGTATCATATGCTTGATTTTCATTTTATTAGTTTAGCTTTGTATATACAATATATAATACCAAACTGAGTTTAATCGTATGCAATTTAATGCTTCACCAGAAATGCATTGGTGCAATTGATGGAACGCACATCAGTGCATGGGCACCAGCAGAAAAAGCTACCAGTTATAGGGGTAGAAAATCGGTTGTTACACAGAATGTGATGTGTGCATGTTCATTCTACATGAAATTCACATACGTATATAGTGGGTGGGAAGGTACGACTAACGATTCACGAGTCCTTTTAGAGCTTTAACTCTATCGGATGCTCAATTTCCTTAGCCCTACTAATGGTAAATATATTTTAGTACTAATTTGAAATTTTATACTAATTGATTGATATGTACTAAGAGAATTTGTATGACTTATAGGTGAGTATTATTTGGTGGATTCCGGTTATCCATGTACAGTCGGGTTTCTTCCACCGTTTAGGGGTGAACGATATCACTTAAATGAATATCAAGGTAGAACAAGACAACCAACGGGTTATAGAGAACTATATAACTGTAGGCACTCATTTCTACGGAATGTTAACGTTGTTTTGGGGTCTTAAAGGCACGCTTTCCAATTTTAAAAATGATGCCTAGATTCAAGCCTGCTAGACAACCTCTTATAGTTGTTGCTTGTTGTGTCGTACATAATTTTGTACGCCAGTGTTCTCAGAGTGATTGTTTAATGAATGGGAAGCAGAAGGCCATGAAACAGAAAGTAAAGGAGGGTCGAGCACATTGACAAATAATTATACAGTTGATTTGTCTGATGCGTTTGCAGCAGCTATGGCTGCGTCTCGTGAGCTTATTGCCAATCAGATGTGGGCATACCGTTTTGGTATTTGATTTAATATATGGTAATCATGTTAATCTGTATCAGTAAAATTAGTTAATTTAATGTCCTTATTTGTGTTAATTTAGTTTTTTTTAATTACTGAATTATGTTTTTTTTCTTAGGAATATATTTCACATATTGATATATTATTTGACTTATAGGATGTGAGGATGACAAACCAACCAAATTGGACAGTTGAGGCAAACTTGTTTGAAGGAAGAATTTTGGGTCGTTCATTCCCATTTTATCAATTTATCAAATTGTAAAAGTTGTATTGTATATTTTATTTTTACTTTTAAGAATTTATTTAACAAACAAAATGAGAAATAAAATGGGTTAGTTGTTGAAATGTTATCAAATTGTAAAAGTTGTATTGTATATTTTATTTTTATTTTTATTTTTGAGAATTTATTTAACAAACAAACATGACATGACCATGGGAAGAGTATTGTCATGTTTGATCGATAATATATAAAAAAAATACTAACATTTTAAAAATAAAATAATATTAATTATTTTCAAGTATTTGGTGTGTGCTTAAAAAATTATATTGAGTAAATATGAGAAATAAAATTAATTTTAGATATTAAAATTTAAACTGAACACTGAAAACTAAAAGCTGAAAACAATTACAAGAAAGTGTAATCCAAACAGTTTTCTAATTTCAAAACAGTTTTCGAAAACTGTTTATCTAAACAACATTTCACTGAAAACTGTTTTGGAAACAGTTTTCAAACACTGTTATCCAAACACGTTTTCAAACACTGAAAACTGTTTTTAGAAACTCTTTTCGAAAACAGTTTTCAAACACTGAAAACTGAAAACTCTTCCCAAACATAGTATTCAGATTTTAGTGTTTGAACAACCATTTAAGAAAATTGAACATTGAAAATTATTTTTGAACACTACATCCCAAACATGTCTGCAGGTATTGGAGCAGAGTTTTTCAGTGTTTGAACACTGAAAAGGGTTTTTGAAAACCCTCCCCAAACAAGCCCTAGGTTTTTCATACATTGCCTGCAGTTTATAACAAGGGGTAGCTAGGCAAATGAAAGTCCTTCATGGGTTGTTAACTTTGGATTCCCTGAAATTGAGTGGGACAAGAGGTGAGGGGTTTGGCCTTGTTTGGAAACAACATTAATCACTTATTAAAGTTGATTTTCTTCCTTTATATATTGATTGATAAAAATTAATTACTAATTTTTGGTGATTAGACTAACCCAATTCATACCTACCAAAGAGTATAGAGTCCACAAACTAACTACTTTAACCTTAAAAAAAAACTAAGCTTAAAGAAAAACAAAAATAAAAAAATAATTTAAAATGTGGACTTCATACTCTTCCACATGAGAAATTATTGTTTGCATTGCATAACTTATTTTTGCACTTGATTAAAAACTTGACTGATAATTTTGAACAAATTAGCCAGTAACATCTGTACATACTTAATTAACGTTACGAGTGAAGTTTCAAAAAATTGTCAGTCAAGTTTTCACTTCGGTGCAAAAATAAGTTTTACACCCAATTCAGATAAGAATCTCTTTTAACACATGCATTCGGTCAATTTAGTCAGAAAAATTGGATTATTATTGTTTGGTTTAGTAACAAAAACAATTTATGGTTTATAATTTTTTTTTTGAAATGGTTTATGATAAAATAATAATTGAGACATAAATTGTTTATTGTTTCGTAAAACATGTTTGCGAGACTCGACTAACACAAATTCAGTTACTTTCTTATAAATATAAATCATTTTTTAAATTGTTTTTAGATGTATTTGATCTAATTTTTGTTTATTAGACTTAATTAAAACAATTAAAACCATTATGATTGAAATAAGAACATTAATATTTACTTGTCTTTACATGAATAGCTATTTTTTTAATTTTTTATTGGGATACTTTGTATATAATATTAAATATAGATTATTTGAAAAGAAAAGTATAAATTCATATGGTGATTGATCTTAGAGACGGATTTAGGATTGTTTTTTGGTAGGTCAAACTATTTACTCAATTTTGTTTTATTATGAAACTAAAGTTTCTCACATTGTATGTGAAAAATATGCATGCAATAAAAAATATTTATATTATTTTAAATGATTTTGAATTTTTTTTTATTAAAAAATAGTGAAGCTGTATTTAAAATGGAGTTTATAAAATATTTTGGGGGCAATTGCCCCATGCCCCCCAAAATGATAAAAATCCATCCCTGTTTAAAATAATTTTCTAGCACAATACCTCAAACATCATGAAATTTCGTACTTCATATATTCCAAATTTTCACTATAAATTTTATTTTGATATTCAAACATAGAAAAAAAAAAAATGTACTCAGCAAAAAATAATATTAAATAAATTAAAGGGCAATGATATTAACATTTTTAAATTTATTTTTGATGTTCTACTTATATTTTTTAAAACTTTTATGTGACAGAAATACTTTTATTCATTACTTTTGAGAGAAGAAAGAGACCACAATATAGAGAAGGATGATTAGAAGGGTAGAATGACATTTCTATTACATAAAAATTTAAAAAATATATCAATAAAACGTTAAAAATAAGAGTGATGATATTACAAATCAAGTTTTGTAAGAATTATTATGAAATCAAAAAAATTCATTAACAATTATAGAATAATTAAATAATAATTTTAATATTTAAATTTATTTTTTTTAAAATTTTCAAATAATTATTACTCAATTGCTTTATAATTATTAATTGTGATAATTTGGTAGTATTATCACTCCAAAAATAAAGAGGCTGGTAACAGTGGCACCTAAATTAAAAAGAGGATCGGGTCCGAAATAAAATGCAGGTCATTATAAAAATGTCGTATCTGTTTCAAGAATCAAGACTAAGACATACACATGCACATAAGCTCCATTCGTCTGCATAAACTTTGCCAACTTTGCCTGCTCTTTTGTGCCTCACCATTCACAATCTGTCTCCTTCTAGAAACCCTAAAATCAATCAATGGGGATGACAGAATAGCAAAGAAAAAGAGCGGAGGCGAACGGATTAGCAGCCATAGCAAAGAGAAAAGCACTCACTGAATCTGCAACCAATCAACGACAAGAAGAAGATACATGAAGGCTCTTCAAGTGTCAGAAGCTCACTTCAGTTAGCAATACCCATTTGACAAAACGACCTCAAAATGCGTCATTCGACCTGGATTGTAGGACCCGTTTGCCCGAAAAGTTTCGGATCATGCTCGAAATCTGCTTGCCCGACTCTCTATTGGTCACCCCTGTCGCGGTGCAGGGGTTTACGTACCCGGGAGAGGAGGAGTGTTTGTGGAGATTAAGAGATATTTTATCGGATGTAAGTGTTTTCTACGAGTTTTTGTTTGGGTGGTAAGAAAGTGGGGGAAAATGGGTGTTTTAGGTGTTGCGTTTTGGCTTGGGGTTTTCTTCCTATTTCTCAATATGGTGGAAAATGGAAAACTTAGGGTGATTGGGTCAGGAAGGGTTTTGGTTTTGGGGTCATTGATGATAGATAGTGTGATTCTTTTGATTGACTTTCTTGGTGATAGTAAAGGGAGTATTAAATCAAATGCTTTAGACACTGAGCAAACTTTCAAACTTTCGCTTTTCGTTGCTTATTGTCTTGTTTTTCTATTTTTTGATATTTCCACTCCATTTATAAGTTAAATTAGTTTCAACTAAGATGGATATGATTGGAGAATCTCTTTTCCCTCCAATCAATCTTTTGTCTATTATAGTGATATAATTAGTCTCATTCATATAGTTAACCACTTTAAGTAATCTAAATGACATTCTCCAGTAGATACTAATAGCATGGGTTTAACAGATTACAGCTATTGTGAATTGTTAAACTTCAGTCTCTTAAAAAGTTCTACAGTTAACTTGACTCATATTTTCTGGTCTGGAATTTGAATTATGAACGCAAATGTTCTATTTAAATTTTGCTATTCCACTTTTGGTTAGGTCATGCCTTCGCACTATACACAAAATCATGGTGGTGGAAAGGCCTGTGTTTATAAACTAGGGGACTATAGTGCAATTTTAGCGTGTTTAAAGAAATCCAAGGGAATTGAAGCTGGAGAGGTACCTTCGGTAACATTCGCTGTTGTTGAGAAACTTTCACATTCCTTTGTTTCTGGGCGATGGGAATCGTGTAGGGCAGAACATTTTTCTGATGAAATGGTTGATGAATTGATTGGGAAGCTATCAAAAACGTTATTGGATGCACTTTTGCCTTTCCAACATGATGGTTTAAGATTCAGTTTGGAAAGGCGTGGTCGGTGTCTTATTGCAGATGAAATGGGGCTTGGAAAGACAATCCAGGTAATTATCTGAAATAGCATCTTGTATGTGCTTCTATTGTACAGCTTGAATTATGATCATAGCTTCATGCCTTCCCTGGATGTTTGCTTGATATTTGTGCCATTATGGGTGCTTCAAGTCTCCAATAATGACTCTTTTCTAAAATTATTGAGTTTCGATAGCTACAAGCCAGAAGAATTTCATATTTATTTGTGCTAATATATGTAAAAGTGACAATATCTAGAGAGAGATCTGTTTGTAACTTCTGGCTGCTTGGAATATCACCTAATGCTTTAGAAAACAGACAAACCTATGAAATAAAGTACACTGTAGTTGATATCCTAGGTTGTTCGATTAGCCATTCCCCCTTTTAGTGACCTGATTTTCTTTTTTTTTTTTCAGAAAAGAAGGTAACATAACTGAAAGAAAAAACCAAATTAGGATGTGGTTCTGCCTGTATCCTATATCGGTGGAGCACAAACTTCAAAGGGCTGCTTCTTCCCTATTGATTCTCTCTTTAATTTGTTATGTTGAGTAAACTATTTAATTATATTTATGTGAAGACGATAGATAAAAATGAAAATAGAATTTATTGGTAGAAGGCATGTGAATAATCCCACGGATTACTTCTTTAATTAGTTTGTGATCCATCTTATTTATCAATCCAGTGAATCACTCTACTTTGATTTTAGGCAGCTTTAAGCCCCAGAATTTGGAGTCTAGTTTGGTGGAATGGTGTCGATAGTATGGAAAATATTTTAACTGATAAAAAAAGTACAGAAAATGGTTTAGAAAACATGAATAGGCATTGAAAAAGCATCTAGGATAATATTATGATAAACAATTTATATGTTTATTTTTTACGGTTTTTAATAACTTATCTTGTTACTAGACACATAATATATTTGTTAAACCGCAGGTCCTCTCCAAAAATTGATAGTTAAAGTTGACTTTGGGTTCTTTGGACTATGTTGGAAAATAACTTAATGAGTACACGTGTAATATTCTAATAATAGGAATGCTAGAATTGTGGGAATTAGAAAAAAAGATAGAATCCCACTAAATAACTTTGTTTCAATTTTCTAGGAGTTAGTTTCCTTATTTATCTCATCTTTCAATTATCTCCTTGTAATTAGCTAAAGCTATTCAGTACATATAGCCGAAAAAGGCCTCATATTCAATACATCAGATATTCATTTTTCTGAAAGTTTACATGGTATCAGAGCTTTAGGGTTTTTTCTCGAAATTCCAAACCCTTCATCGCTTCATCTGTTTTGGCCTTCATAGCCAACCATACGTTTGGTCTTTATCGCCTTTTTTCTTCCATCTAATCTTGCCTTCTTCTCCATTATTAACCCACCATGGCTGAAAACACCACCCTGTCCACAGAAGTTCTCAATCATCCGACTTCAGATGATCTGCAGAATATTCAAGCAGCGTACAGGCTGAATGGGAAGAGTTATCTAAAGTGGTCCCAATTTATTCGCACGTATTTGAACGGTAAAGGAAAAATAAGTCATCTTCTGGGCACAGGACCGAAAGAGAGAGATCCCAAATTTGCAGCGTGGGATGAAGCAGATTCCATAATTATGTCTTGGTTATGGAATTCTATGACTCCTGAAATCAGTGACACCTGCATGTTCCTATCCACGGTGAAGGAAATTTGGGATGCTGTTTGACAGACGTATTCAAAAGCTCGTGATATGGCTTAGGTGTACGAGATCAAAGTCAAGACCGCTGAAATGAAACAAGGCAGCAAAATTGTCACTGAGTACGCAAATGCGCTTAAGAATCTATGGCAAGAGCTGGACCATTATTTTCGATACCAAATGTCCAGAAGATGCAGCAGCCTTGAACAATTTCATCGAAAAAGATCGAGTTTATAACTCTTTTGCAGGACTTAATGCTGAACTTGATCAAGTAAGGGTGCAGATAATCGGCAAAGAAGAGATACCTTCTCTGAATGAAACCATCTCTCTGATTCTGGCAGAGAAGAGTCGAAGAGGAGTGATGCTCGAACCCCAAGCTCTTGAAGGTTATGTTATGGCGACAAAAACAGACGTGAAGATGGATAGAAAGGTAGATCTGTCTCGACCCTCAAACCCGGATAGCTGGGATACTCTCTGGTGCACTTATTGCAAGAAACCGAGACACACTAGAGAGAGGTGCTGGAAACTAAATGGAAAACCACCAAGCAAGGAGTGGGGAAACCAAGGAGGACAACAACGTAATCTGGGACAGCAGCGGAACCAGTCCTATTTCACCATGAGTCAACCAGGTTCAAACCAGGCTTTGCTTAATATAGAGGAGGTAGAGAAGCTAAGGGGACTTCTGGGATCGCTGGAAAAACCTAGTGGTTCATGCTCTCTTGCATTCTCAGCACCTACTAGACAGCAACACAATCTGGGACAGCAGCGGAACCAGTCCTATTTCACCATGAATCAATTAGGTTCAAACCAGGGTATGCTTAATATAGAGGAGGTAGAGAAGCTAAGGGGACTTCTAGGATCGCTGGAAAAACCTAGTGGTTCATGCTCTCTTGCATTCTCAGGTAAGTTCTCATTTTCTCAAGGACCAAATGTCTCAGATGAAACTATCAGGAATTTATGGGTCACTGACTCAGGAGCCACAGACCATATGACTCATTTTTCACTAAATTTTAGCATCTACTCTCCTTGTCCTAGCAATCGAAAAATAGCAGTTGCTGATGGTTCTTTAACTACTGTAGCTGGTCTAGGAGATATTCATATCAGTTCTTCTCTTACTTAAAAAAATGTTCTTCATATCCCAAAGTTGTCCACCAACTTAATATCCATTCAAAAGCTCACACATGATATGAATTGTAATGTACTTTTCAATCATTCTCAATGTGTTTTTCAGGACCAGGTTTCGAGGAAGAAGATTGGACTTGCTAAGGAGAGAAACGAGCTCTACTATCTTGACGAACCAAGCAAGTTACATATGGTCAAGAATAATTTATCTCTGTCATTTCTATCATCATCCAATAAAGACACCATTTGGCTCCACCATTTTAGACTAGGGCATCCATCTTTTGGAATCTTGAAAACTATGTTTCCTACTTTGTTTAGAGGTCTAGGTGCTGAACAATTTCATTGTGATGTATGTGAGTTTGCGAAGCGCAAACGTGTACCTTTTCCAATCAGCAATAATAAAAGCCCAGTTCCGTTTTATTTGATTCACAGTGATATATAGGGACCCTCTACAGTTCCAAATGTGTCTCATTCTCGTTGGTTTGTCTCTTTCATTGACGATTATACTAGGGTTTCTTGGATCTTTCTTCTTAAACATAAATCAGATGTAAGTAGTGTACTCCCAAACTTCCACAACATGATTCAAAACCAATTTGGGGTAAAAATCAAAAGATTCTGATCAGACAATGCAAGGGATTATTTTAATCAAGTTCTATCTCCATATTTTCAAAAGGAGGGAATCATCCATGAATCCTCTTGCGTTGATACTCCACAACAAAATAGAGTGGCAGAGAGGAAAAATGGTCACTTGTTAGCCACAACCCTAGCCTTTCTCTTCCACCATAATATTCCAAAACACTATTAGGGGAAGCCGTACTCACAGCTGCTTATATGATTAATCGTCTACCTTTTCGGGTGCTAGGGTTAAGTCACCAATGGAAACAATGTCTCAATTCTATCCCGACCTTTATACAACAAATAAACCTCACTCCAAGAATCTTCGGCTGCACTGCTTTTGTCCATGTTCATAGTCGAAACATAGGAAAATTAGATCCAAGGGCTCTTTAAGTGTGTGTTTGTAGGTTATTTGTCCACCCAGAAAGGATACAAATGCTACCATCCACCTACACATAAATTCTTTGTCTCCATAGATGTCATTTTTGAGGAAACAAAACCATACTTTAATCAGCCTTATCTTCAGGGGGAGACTTCACTTAGCGAAGATAAGGATAGAGATCTGTTTCTGCTCAATCTACCTACTCGTGAGTCAGTTGTGTCAATCGGATCAGCCCCATTTGATCTAATTCCAACCGAACCAGCTCCAGCTGACCCACCTGTATCGGCCGAACCATTCCAGCTGGTGTAAACACCCACACCCTCCCACACTGGACCCATGACAAAGCATAATGAACGTCATGACTCTGTGATTTGTGCAGGCTTATTCAAGGAGAGGAGACTCAGATCCTAATCCCATGCAAGTCTAAGCTTCAACTCCTAATATTGAGAATGAGGTAAATACAATTTCTAACCAATCTCAATTAACACCAGACTCCCAATTTCTATTAGGAAAGGCACAAGAGAATGCACAAAACACTCATTGTATCCTTCGGCAAAATTCGTCTCTTTTGAGAAATTCTCACTCTCACATAGGACCTTTCTAGTCAGTCTAAACTCTATTCATATTCCTGATACTTTATCTGAGGCATTATCTAATGAGAATTAGAGAAGTGCTATTAGTGAAGAAATGCAGGCACTAGAGAAGAACTGGACGTGGGAAATAGTTGACTTACCACCTGGAAAGAAGGTTGTGGGCTGCAAGTGGGTGTTTACCGTAAAATACAAGTTAGATGACTCTCTTGAAAGATACAAAGTCAGACTCGTGGCGAAATGATACACGCAGACCTATGGTGTGGACTATCAAGAAACATTTGCTCCAGTAGCTAAGATGAACACGATGAGAGTTTTGTTGTCACTGGTTGCTAATTTCAATTGGTATTTGGAGCAATTTGATGTAAAAAATGTCTTTTTTCACGGCGAATTAGAAGAGGAGATATACATGGACATTCCTCCAGGATATAAGCAGCAACTGAGAGGCAACAAAGTCTGCAAGCTAAGGAAGGCGCTCTACGGCCTAAAATAATCTCCACGAGCTTGGTTCGGAAGATTCACCAAAGTGATGCTAGCCACCAGATACCAGTAAAGTCAGGGAGATCATACACTCTTCATAAAACACTCGGATGTAGGGGGAGTAATGACCCTTTTGGTATACGTCGATGACATAATAGTCACAGGAAACGATAAGAAGGAGAAGGAAGCTCTACGAAGATGTCTTGTCAGTGAATTTGAGATAAAAGAACTTGGGAGGTTGAAATACTTTCTGGGAATTGAAGTAGCTCATTCTAGAGAAGGAATCTTTATCTCACAACAGAAATATGTGACTGATCTCTTTAAGGAAACAGGAAAGTCGGCATGTAAACCAATTTCCACATCGATTGAACAAAATCATAGACTTGGAGAAGCAAAAGATGATCCAGCCGTGGATAAGAAGAGGTACCAGAGGCTGATTGGGAAGCTCATATGCCTTGCCCACACACGGCCAGACATTGCTTATGCCGTGAGTGTTGTCAACCAATTTATGCATAGCCCGAGAGTAGTTCATCTACAAGCTGTCCATCACATACTACATTACCTAAAGGCTAATCTGGGACAGTGGATTCTATTTAGAAGAAACACGGGGTTAGTCCTTGAGGTGTATACAGATGCTGACTATGCAGGTTCACCGGTTGATAGAAGGCCTACGACAGGCTATTGCGCTTTCCTAGGAGGCAATCTTGTAACATGGAGGAGTAAGAAGCAGAATGTAGTGGCAAGATCAAGTGCTGAAGCAGAGTTTAGGGCGATGGCGCAAGGAGTTTGTGAATTATTGTGGCTCAGAATAATTCTAGAAGACTTAAAGATTAAGTGGGACAGATCTATGAGGCTATTTTTTGACAACAAGTCGGCTATCAACATCGCTCATAATCCCGTTCAGCATGACCGGACAAAGCATATTGAGGTAGATAGACATTTTATAAAAGAGAAGCTGGACAGTGGATTAATCTGCACACCGTACGCCCTAACAAATAATCAACTTGCTGATGTACTTACAAAAGGACTGAACAGTGAAGCATTCCAACGACTTATATGCAAGCTGGGAATGAAGGATGCATATTCACCAGCTTGAGGGGAAGTGTAGGAAAATAACTTAATGAGTACACGTGTAATATTCTAATAATAGGAATGCTAGAATCGTGGAAATTAGAGAAAAAGATAGAATCCCACTAAATAACTTTGTTTCTATTTTCTAGGAGTTAGTTTCTTTATTTATCTCATTTCTCAATTATCTCCTTGTAATTAGCTAAGATTATTCTGTACATATAGCCGAAAAAGGCCTTATATTCAATACATCATATATTCATTTTTCTGAAAGTTTACATACTAACTTATTTACCCAATACCTACCCATTGGACTATTGATTTAGGACATGCTTATGACAATATGTGAAGTTGAGAATGGTTATTCTTGTTACTCTTTAGATATGGAGTCCAAACATAACTCTTGTGTGTACTTGATCTGTTCTCAGGCTATTGCTTTTGCTGGATGTTTCATGAATGAAGGTTCTGTACTTGTTGTTTGCCCAGCTATTTTGCGTTTTTCATGGGCAGAAGAATTAGAGCGATGGCTGCCCTTTTGTTTACCTTCTGATATTCATCTCGGTAATGATGTCTTACTTGTTCCTTCTTTTCTTAGGAGAATTTCTTTTTGACAAGCTTAAGAATTCTCATTTTATTCTTATGTGAGAGCTTATATATTAAAATTTATTTATTTTGGTTCATGTTGTTTCATCACTAAAAGCTACTACAAAAGCAATTTTTTTTAGACTTTGTCTTCCTTGAATGCTCATTCTTGAAGTTGGTCTTGGAAAGACACATTTAAAGATGAACAATAAGCCATTTATAAATAAAAAAGAAGATGATCAATAAGCCAAATCACATAGGCTGAATATATTTTTCTTCCATGATTATGATACAAAGAAGAGAAACATTCACTTTATAAAAACGTGTAACTATCATTATTTTGGATTAACTTCTTGGTTACTAGTCTTTGATTAGTTGTACTATCATTCCGATATACAAGCAGTCATGAATCAATTTGACCCCACTCAATTGTTATATGAACTAATTCATTTATAGAATACATGATGTAGAGATTTCTTTCTAACACCATGTTAGGTTCACGGAATAGAATTTAGGTGTAATATAATCACAATTTAGAACAGGAATATAAACAAGCTGGAATAGAATTGTCATTCCATTCTTGCTTTTGGTTGTGCACACAAAATAAACGATTCTATTCCAATTCTGAAGTTTGGTTGGATAGATTAGTTAGTTGGAATTGAGATAAGATATGCTGTAAATATCTAAAACACCCCTAACAATAAAATATTTGACTGTAATTATAAATTATTATTTTATTTTTCACAACTTAATATAAACTGAAATCTATATTTAAAATTATTTTTTCTAAATTAATTCTAAAAATTTTCTCTTAAAATATTTTCATCTCCTCTCTTGCTATGGGATCTAATTAATAATATATTAAACTTATTATTTATTTTAAAATTTTATAATTCTAAAGTTCTGTATCCTCTCTTGCTACTTAATAATATTTACATTCATTTTATTTATATTTAAATTAATTTCTTAAAAAAAATTTCCTGTTATGCAATGGGGTCTTCTGGCGGGTCTGCACATGAGAGAGAGAGAGAGAGAGAGAGAGAGATTAAGGAGAGATCATTGCAGACTTCCAAGGGTAAAATTAGAGTTAAAAAATCATTGCAGACTTCCAAGGGTAAAATTAGAGTTAAAAAATCATTGCAGCACTAGTTAGTAGTTTCCTCCATGTTGTCCTTGAATTCAGACTCCAAATTTTAAATGTTCTGTTTCAGTATAAATAATCTCGCATTCTTGTTATTTACATATTCCTTTTGACTTCAGTTTTTGGTCATCAAAATAATCCTGCCTATTTTACAAGATGCCCTAGAGTTGTGGTTATTTGTTATACAATGCTTCACCACCTGCGAAAGATCATGCTCGAGCGAGAATGGACTCTCTTGATAGTTGATGAATCTCACCATTTACGGTGTTCGAAAAAATCAGAATCAGAAGAGGGATAAAATGTTCCAATTTACTGGGAAGGAATCTAATGTTAATTTATGGATAGATGTGCTTTTTTTCTTTCATCTAAACCATCAAGGCATAAAAACTTTTAAAATTGTTTTTACGAAAATTGAACTAAAATGGATCTCATATATTATAGGATTTAAACGGTGTATTAGTAAGATTAGTGATCTTTAGTTTGGAGGTCAGTTTTCTTCAATGCTGTTTCAGGTTAGTTCTTTGAAATTGCTATGGTGCTACAAATTTTATACTTATAGAACAGACAGTAACCATTAATACCTTTTGGAGTTAGATATATGGGAAATATGATTCTTGTTACTGTTTTATTGATAGATTCTGATGTTTGGTTGATTTTGAACTTCCAAGCATGTTTATTCTCAAATTACTTCCAAACTGTTTGCCTTCGGTTGTGTTTATTCATTTGTCTGCAAAACATTGATAATCGTTCTCATAAACAACAGTGGAACATCCAAAACTGCTGATAGAAGTTGGGATAACCTTCAATTTGAACCTGTGCCCACTGACTATATGTACATTATGAAATGTTCTGAAGGAGGAAATTTCTCAGATGGTGGTTTGCAGCCATTTGGAAACATTGAATTGAATCCATCAGCCTGTGTCTTGAACTATGGGCAGGTATGTTATCAATTATATGCCCATTTCATTGACTTAGTCCTTTGTTTTCAATTCCTAGTCTTCTCTCTTGAAGGATCATATTTACTTTTTTTTATCTTCCCCGTGATATTAGGGAATAATTGAAGGTTTGAAAGCATACAAGAAACAAGATGAATCTATCTTATTGTTTCATCCTAAGGAAAACGCACAACGAATGAGAATGGGTGCAGAACGTATTTGCATGCCAGCACCAACTATAGAGCAGTTTGTGGAAGCTGTAAAAATTACAGTATTGGCAAATAGACGCTGGGTATATGATATTTATTGGTTCTTTAAGGAAAAGCCTTTTGCTTGTTTATGCATTTTATTGGTCTAGTTACTGGGCTCAAAATCACGCTGCAGGTTCCCCCTCTAGATAAAGGCTTTTTACACATCCGACCTCTACTTATGGGGACTTTGGACCAGTTCTGAGCCTTACACCGGCTCCTGAATTCACGCTTTTAATATATGTTACTCCAGTTGGGAATTATTTTAAGGTATGTACGTTCTTGTTTGATTTCCCTGTTCTTCATACATGCCTCCAAACTACCAATACTTGCTTATGGCTTTTGTTTACAACACATTGAATTGAACTCCCCATAATAATTTTACTGTGTAACTTCTCAGTAATGTCACCTCATGTAATGTTTAACCTATGCATTCAAAGTAATTTCTCTCCACTTGATTTAATTTTTGGTTGTTAACATTAGCTTTTCGTCTCAGTCATTATCTCTCACATCTTTTTCCTCTTTGTTCTTGCTGGAACACAAAGTCATTGTTATTACCATTTTTCACTTCATTTAATGATGGCGCCGGGGGGGGGGGGGGGGGGGCTTGAAGCCAATTAATCTGCTGATTGAAAATAAATTTCATCGGCAAACCCTGGTGGAGTTGGAAGCATTAAGGCTATTGGAAATTATGCTGTGGTAAGCTAGGTATGAACATGGCACTTGGCAACATATTTTGTTTTTTCCTAGCGTACTTGGTTTATGTACATTTTTACTGTTCTGTAATTCAATAGAGCATTCCTTCAACTACTTCGTGGGATATGGTGATCCTTCTTTTCTAACGTGCTTCATCTAGGGTCATATTGTTTCTTAGACCACGTGAAACTTTTGGTATGCAGCTTTATTTCTTATGCTAAAATTTTTTTATTATGATAATTAATCTTAAAAAATTATTATGATAATTAAAAATAATATTTTATTTTAACCATATTAACTTTGCCCCCCCAAGAAAAAAGTCCTGGCTCCACCCCTGCATCTGTCTTAGCATGTCTATTTCGGCTGTACCATTTTGAAGTGTCTAGGGTCATATTATTTCTTAGACCACGGGAAACTTTTGGTATGTAGCTTTATTTCTTATGCTAAATTTTTTTATTATGATAATTCATCTTAAAAAATTATTATGATAATTAAAAATGATATTTTATTTTAACCATATTAACTTTGCCCCCCCTCCAAAAGAAAAAAGTCCTGGCTCCACCCCTGCATCCGACTTGGCATGTCTATTTTGGCTGTACCATTTTGAAGTGACTTTTAACTGCCTAGAGCTTTATGCCATTAAGCATGATTATGCTTTCTATGGCGAAAGAAGCTGTTCTTGTAGCCTGACAGAAGTTCATTTTGAGGTCTAAATTTCTGCTTCGTCATTTTACACTCTTGCACGTGGCAGCATCCTCTTCAGATGCTACACTTATTAGGGATAACAAATGCATGAATATTGTTGGTATATCACATGTGAGTTATCCCACATCAGTAGAAATAAAAATAAAATAAGAGTGGGTTATATACATGGTTTGGGTCCAATACACTTGAGCTTAAGCTTCAGAGTCATATTGGTGCCCATCTAGCCTGCCCCGTGTGTGAAGTTCTCTCAACCTTAACAAATATAAATGTGTTAACTCTTGGTTTACCCTTGACAAGCAAGATTTATTATTCTACGCTTATTTTTCAAGGATTACACGCTTGTGTGCTTGGTGTTAGTCTTGCTCGTCTATATCTCCTTAAATGTCTACATGCCTAATGAAGATCCGTCAATAAAAACTATGATTTTCTTCCAATACACTCTCCATCCGACCCTTCTTTGGATATGCCTGACAAGCTTGCCCGCAATTAATTCCCTTAGAATTTAGCTCAGGTATTTATCTAGCAAGGTGGGCTTGGGCTATGTCTTAGTTAAAAGTCTGTAATTAACACAAGAAGGCAGGGTCTTAAACCTTCATTGCAGAACATTAGTCCAAGTCTATTGTAATCTCATTCTGACGGGACAATAATGTTAGTGTTTTGTGATTTTTGATTAGCCTATTATCTCAACACCTTTCCCTTATACATCAATAGCGAGTCTCTTTCTTGTCATTCTTTTTAAGCTAACCTATTGCGTAGCAAGACTTCTTGAGTTTCCAATGTACTGCAATAGACATTGCAAAAAGAGTAGTTGTAGCTCCACATTTGTCCTGTAGGACTAAGATGATATTAGTTATGGATTTTCTTTCCCAGAGGAGGGACTTTGATATTTCATATGATTAATTCACTGGAAACCAGTTAGCTTCAGATTATTGCAGTTCATCCATACTGTGGCTCTATGAATATAGTCATAGCTGGGCCCATTGTTCAAAATTCCATTTCTTTAAACCAATAATGTTTTGGAATTTTGACATCCCAAAACAACTACGCAATCACAATAACAAAAATAAAGAAAAAAAACACAAGAATTTTTAACGTGGTTCGGCACTTCTTTTCTATGTCTACGAGCTAATCGTTATTCCACTACTTTTGCAACTTTTAGATGGAGGAAAACTGTTAAAACTCACTACACCACAATACACAATTTTTCTAGATAAAACTGTGTGAAAACTCTTTCTAATCTAACAACCCAAAACCCCGATACACCCAATGTTCACTCAACTCTTGGATCCCTATATTGGTGTTTGGTTGTGATAAGAATTCATAATATCTATATGTTTGTTATATTTCCTCATGTTTTAATGGTTATAAATGCTTAAATCTTGGATTTTGATTATGTTTCGTATTTTGTGGAGTAGATTGAGGAGTTAAATCAAATTGAATTCAAAATCAAGAGATTTGGAGAGGAAAAATCGAAGCTCAAAGCTGCAGTGCTGTTTCAAGGGCGTTGCAGCGCTGGAAGGGCAATAATTGTGAAGAGAAGACAAAAACTCCAAGCTGCAGCGTTCAAGGGCGCTGCAGTGCTGGAATTTGCAAAATATGTGAAAAGAGGACAGAAACTCAAAGCTGCAGCGCTGGGAAGTCGACGCTGGAAGTTGACACTGCAGTGCTGGCCGGCAGATTTAGAATATTATAAATAGCAACCCTAGCTGAACAAAAGGGAGGCGGCTGTTGAACAGAAAAATAGATTTTGGAGACAGATTATTCAGAAGAAAAATTCCTCCTCTTTTCTTTAGGCGTTCTTTTAATTATGAGTAGCTAAATACTTTTCTTCCAGCTGAAGGATAATTGAAGTTTTGGTTCTTCAAGAGTTGTAAGATCTAAATAATTTTCATTGCTCTTTTATTTCTTCACTATTTATATATCTTCTATATTTATTCAGAATTATTGTCTTGATTGATTGATGCAAATGGCTTGTTGTTCAATTATTAGGTTAATAAATTGTCATTTAGAACTTTAAATCCGTAATTGTTTAAATGTTCTAATATTAGTGGTAAAATAACATAGTTGATTATAGAGAGATTTTCGATTTATGTTATGAAGATATATAATCTAGTCTAAATGAATCGAGCTTGTGTATTTGTTGGCTAGAATTGGTAGTCTCTCTAATTATTAATGCTGTCGATAGATTAAATCCTAAGAGCTTGTTTAGGGTTGTTTATTAACAAGGGAAGTAATCAAAGAGCTTGTTTTGGTTATCGAGAAAGTAAGGAGAGATAGGTTGTTAGAGCTTGTTAATAACCATAACCAATTTAGTGAAGAATAGAAGATTTTATCCTTGTATCTGTGATCAATTCTCTGAGCCAATTCTAAAATTATACATTTGGTTGGATATTTGTCTGATATTGATTTCTCTTTAGTTTTTAATTGATTATAATTGCTTTATATTTTATTTCACTTTGAAATTTCAAATTCCTCTTTTTCTTTGCTTTAATTTTCATTAAAATAAATCTACCCAATCTTTGTGGATACGACCTTGCTCATCACTGTTACAATTTGTATTTTTTGAGAGTGAGAATTTTATTATTTGTTGGATTCGACACCCATCAAATTTTTGGCGCCGTTGCCGGGGAGTTTTGTTCACTATGGCACCTCCAAAACAAGCTCTTTGAGCGTATTAAGACCCTTAGATTCTTTGCATTCAATTCAATCCATTGATGATAAAGATGTGATATATTAGCAAGCTTAGAGTAAAGATCTTATATGTTTTAACTTGAGAGTTCATTGATACCCTAAACACTTTGAGCGTATTGAGTGAATCCAATGAGAGGGTGTTAGATCCTATTGCATTTTGATTTCGAGAATATCATTGAGATGATTGTTCATGGAAGCGGTTTATAAGAATTTACTCTATCAAATTGTTCGTTTCTTATTTGTCTTTAGATTTAAATCTTTAAGGCATGATAATTTGGATTATAGAGGATGAGTAAAGGTAGAAGAAGGAACGATGATGAGAATAGGTGACGAACTTGAGCTATTGTATGCTTGAGGACAAGTATTGTTTAAATGTAGGGGAATTTGATAAGAATTCATAATATCTATATGTTTGTTATATTTCTTTATGTTTTAATGGTTATAAATGCTTAAATCTTGGATTTTGATTATATTTCGTATTTTGTGGAGTAGATTGAGGAGTTAAATCAAATTGAATTCAAAATCAAGAGATTTGGAGAGGAAAAATCGAAGCTCAAAGCTGCAGCGCTGGTTCAAGGGCGCTGTAGCACTGGAATAGCGTTGGAAGGGCAATAATTGTGAAGAGAGGACAGAAACTCAAAGCTGCAGCGCTGGTTCGTGGGGCGCTGCAGCTCTGGTTAAGGTTCGATATGTGCCTAGTGCTGCAGCGCTGGGAAGTCGACGCTGCAGCGCTGGCCGGCAGATTCAGAATATTATAAATAACAACCCTAGCTGAACAAAAGGGAGACGGCTGTTGAACAGAAAAATAGATTTTGGAGACACAGATTATTCAGAAGAAAAATTCCTCCTCATTTCTTTAGGCGTTCTTTTAATTATGAGTAACTAAATACTTTTCTTCCAGCTGAAAGATAATTGAAGTTTTGGTTCTTCAAGAATTGTGAGATCTAAATAATTTTCATTGCTATTTTATTTCTTCACTATTTGTATATCTTCTATATTTATTAAGAATTATTGTCTTGATTGATTGATGCAAATGGCCCGTTGTTCAATTATCAGGTTAATAAATTGCCATTTAGAACTTTAAATCCGTAATTGTTTAAATATTCTAATATTAGTGGTAAAATAACATAGTTGATTATAGAGAAATTTTCAATTTATGTTACGAAGATATATAATCTAGTCTAAATGAATCGAGCTTGTGTATTTGTTGGCTATAATTGGTAGTCTCTCTAATTATTAATGCTGTCGATAGATTAAATCGTAAGAGCTTGTTTAGGGTTGTTTATTAACAAGGGAAGTAATCAAAGAGCTTGTTTTGGTTATCGAGAAAGTAAGGAGAGATAGGTTCTTAGAGCTTGTTAATAACCATAACCAATTTAGTGAAGAATAGAAGATTTTATCCTTGTATCTGTGATTAATTCTCTAAATCAATTCTAAAATTATACATTTGGTTGAATATTTGTCTGATATTGATTTCTCCTTAGTTTTTAGTTGATTATAATTGCTTTCTCTTTTATTTCACTTCGAAATTTCAAACCCTCCTTTTTCTTTGCTTTAATTTTCATTAAAATAAATCTACCCAATCTCTGTGGATACGACTTTGCTCATCACTGTTACAATTTGTATTTTTTGAGAGTGAAAATTTTATTATTTGTTGGATTCGACACCCATCAGGTTACTACACTCCCATATGACCAACTATTTCTGGTTAAGGAATAGGGGCGAGGTAACTCTGTTTATGGTCATATTTATAATAACTAGTATCCACATTTTTTTGGTACAGACGTTGTGGGATTAGAACAACTTACAATGATACTGTTCTCCGATGTGGGATTTGAGGAGCATCCCAACATAATCAACATAATGTACCATTCTTATTGTCATCTGATATATTAAACCCATAATATTTTTCTAAGCAGATTATGAAGGCACAGGCCGCCGCTAAAGCATATGGTTTTTCTGATGTTCTGTATCTTGATTCTGTTCACAACAAATATCTGGAAGAGCTTTCTACTGCTAACATTTTCATTTTGAAGGTATGTTGAAATTCCTTACTTTGGACTTATCAAAAACTAGAAAGGCTGTGGATTTCTGATTGCTGACAATCTGTTACATTTGTACTTGGGAATATCATCATACTTTTATGACTGAAATGTCTGGTATTAAGACATTGAAGCTAGACCATCATTTGCAGAACAGGAGGCTTGATATGCTGCAAGAATGACAATGACATTTTTGTATTATCTAAAAAACTTCGTTTTATTTGGTAGTTACATGATTCTTTGCGCTACTCTTGTTTATTTCTAGTATACGCAGGGTTGCACCCCCTTTTATTCCCTTGTGGACCCTTTCTAATTTATTTTACTTATAAAAAATATTTGTAATAGAACCAAAAAAGAAAATAAATTTTGGTGATTGAAAGACTTGGTCATTCATCATTTGGAATATAAATTGATTAAAGTGATCAATGCCAATGTGTCTTGTTTTGCCTTTTCCATTTGGTATTGTCAAAGGTAGAAAACATAGATTGTGTGTTTGTCAAACAAGTTGAAGGAAAGTATGTGAAATTTTGTTGGGTGGAAGTTTATGTCATGTCAGAATCTAAAATCATCAGCATTCCTAAATCAGAAATTGCCCAGTTGAGTTGCACTTAACTGAATTAACCATTCCAGCATCGACATCAAAGCATAAAAATTTCCTGCTCTAAATATTTCTTCACTATTCAAATATGGAAGAATAATTTTAGAGTCACTTGTGTTATATTAGTTTTTCTTTCTTTCTTGGCATTTAGTTATAGTGTTACGCAGCTGTCATGTTCTTCAATTTGCATCATGTTTTTGAGTTTTGACGGTGGAATGGTATCAGCATTTGTGTATGGGGAATCTGTATTGTCCAATCAGCTCTTATGGCTTGAAGACTTCGTTGTCAACTAATGGTTTTGGAATGATTACAATTTACATTTATAGAAATTTAAATTTTGTTTATGTATGATGTTTTGTCGATGGATAAATATCCATTTTAGTCTCTAAGATTTGAACTCAATCATAATTGAATTTTTATAATTTCAGTTTAAACAATTCAATCTCTAACTTGTCAAAATCAGAACAATCGGATACTTACCATGATGCCGGACATGAGCATCAAATCGCAAGCTACCGTGCGCTCCTCCACCGCACCATCAAATCGCAAAGGTGGTGAATCTCCATAATCTCAGCCCTCCACCATGAAAACCCCAAGCTACTGTGCATAGGGGGATAATAATCCTCAGTTGCACCATAAAATTCCTCATCTATCTTTCTTCATAGCCTTATCTCGTCGTCTCAAATTGATTGAATGGACTTTCTTTTGAAGCAGCGAAGAAGAAAGATAAAAAAAGGTCTTTTTTCGATTAGGAAAAAAATAGAAAAAAAATGGTGAAAGTGGCAACATACTTTGCAATGTCACTGGGAGCCTTCATATTATGACGATCAATATTGCAATTTTTCGATAATTTCGGTAAGTTTTCCATTTTGTTTGTTTAATATTGCAATTTTTCTAAAAATTTTTCTGAGACAGTTGGGAAAATTAAGAAAATGGAATCATTGTGGCTAAGCGTCACCATCTATTTTTTTTCATTTTCACTTTATTTTAATTAGACTCAATAACAAGAAATTTAGTTTGATTATGGGATTTTCTGTTCATTTCTAATACATTTGTGATTGATTTTCAGGTCCAAAATAAAAGATTCCTAGAAGATTTGTTCTTTCCCTCATTTTCTCGGCTTCCAAACAGACTAAAGCGCAGTGTATAATATTAAGCGTACCTTGTCGAACTCGACAAGGACTTAGACGGCAAGCTCGGGGCTGAGAGTACCGCTCTGCACCATCTCGTCGAGGGTCTCCATTAGGCACATGCCAATTGTCGACCTCCTTTATAGCTCCAACATCGCCATTGCTCGTGATCTGTTTGGAAGCCGAGAAAACGAGAGAAAATATTCGGTTTGCAAATTGCAATATAAATCCTCAAGTAATTAATCTTGTTCGGTTTGAAAATGTTGGGTTTGCAAATTGCAATATAATTCAACCTGCGTATTTAATTTTTCTAGTTATTTCAGTATTACTTTCTTCTTTTTTGTTATTGCCTGAGTAGTAATTAAATTTGATGTCCATTCAGCAATTTTAACATAATCCAATACTCTATGTATATTGAGTTCTCTTTGGTCTGTGATTTTTGAGTTCTCTTTGGGTTCGAATTGAGAAGAAGGGATTTGGGCAGTGTTTGAGAGGAGAAAAATAAAGAAGGAAAGTGATGCAGCAAGGAAGAGAGTAGTGTTTGGGGATATAATTGGTATTTTAGTTATTTTTTTTATGTGCCCGGTTAGTTTTTTTCATGGTGTCATTGTCTAAGGATCCAATTATTCCGATTTTGACAAGTTAGAGATCTTATTGTTTAAATTGAAACTATAGGGATTTATTTGTGATTGGGTCTAAACTTTAGAGACCAATTGATATTTACCCTATCTTTCTATGACTGTTTTACCAAATTTTGTTTTCTAATTGAGGATGATCTATATGATAGTATCTCGCATCTATTGTTTAGGCAATTTTCAACGATAGTAATGTACAATATATGCACTGATCTGTATAAGTATATTTCAGCACTAAAACTTCTTGTTGGCCATGGCTTTAGCCTTTTTTTTTTTTTTTCTTTCTACAAATATTTCTTTGTGCTGAATGTTTACATTTTTTGCTATGATATATGAACCAGCTGCAAGCATTTGTAGTCAGATGATAATAACTCTGTTGTGAAATCTGTTTTACTCACTATTGCATTCTGCTTCTAATGTGCTTCATTGATTGTGAACTCCTAGGATAAAACAATTTCTACTCCAGCACTAGGAGGTACAATTCTTACTGGCATCACACGCAATAGTGTTATTGATATTGCTCACCACCAGGGTTACCAGGTACGTACTTCGAGGTGAAAATATGTGATAGATAGGCGAAAATTTTATCAAACTAGTCTTCACTTGACATCTTTACACTCTTTTTGAAATAAAATGAAAATGAATTTCATTTCATTTTCAAATGAATTGAAAATAGAATTCGTTTAGATATAAATTAAAATGAATTTTTATGTTTGAGTTTTTTTATTAATTTGTAAAATTCAATTGAATTCTTATGTTTAAAATATTTATATTAAATAAAAAATTCAAAAGATGAAGGAAAGGGAAAAAGAGTGGCAAAAAGAGATTATTTTAGTTAATATAACTTTTTACTCCTCATTTTGTGGAATTTATTTGTAAATTCTATCAATTTTGTTAGAATTTGCAACAAGCTATCTCAATTTCATAGTGAATTCATTTCGAAATGAATTCAATAGTTTTTTGTTTGTTGCAAACGTAACAAATGTATAACCACAAATGAATTTCACAATATATATAGAATTTATTTGTTCCAAATGCACTCTTTATTTGTTGATTATTTAAACTTTTTATAAGTTATTTATTTTGCTTTGTAATTTGTGTTTCTCATTTTCTTCTTCTCTACCCTTCGATGGGCACAGTCATTAATTTAAAACAAATCCTTTCTTAATAAAATTGTTTTACTTTCAAATAAATGTTTGTAGTCATCTTTGGACATAATGGAACTACTGGCTCAGTATCTGGATGAATAGAGTACATCAGGGTTGGTGGTGGGACTATGCTGTACTTCCGTTGTATTGTAGCAAACTGGTCTTCAAAGTTTGAATTTATCGTATTTAATTTGAACTGGTCTGACGAGTTAAGATGTTAAAATGTTAAACCAAACAGAGAGTACTGTTAGGTATATTTTGTGCTTGTATTTTCAGGGTTTCGTTATTTTTAAACCTACCTATCTGCACTCTATATGCTCCTCGGGTCTATAGATAGATCTAATTTAGATCCCTTATATTCATGAAACACGTTGAGGAGCGACTAGTGTCAGTTGAGGAATTGTTTGATGCTGATGAAGTTTTTTGCACTGGCAATGCAGCTTGTTTGTTGCCTATTGGCAGCGTAACTTACCTTGGTAGAAGGTAAATCGTTTACCTTTTAGAATTCCTTGAATTGGATTATGTTATGGTTTCTTGTGAAAATATATTTAGTGACATGAGCAAATTATATAGAAAAGGACAATACAACTCTAACCACTTTTATAAATAAACACCTTCAAAACAGAAAGTAATTGCGCAAGATATATAAAAAGTGTTTGGAAGAGAGGAATTTAATAGTTTAAACAATCATATGGATGAGGGAGTTATATTAGCTTTACCTTCCCTTGTGTTTAATTACTGCAGGAGATAACTAGTGGTTTATCACAACAAACTCTGTTTTGAAATATTATCAATTAAATTATGGTTCTTGCTTTTTTAACTGGTTTACTTGGTGGGGTGGGGATGATGCAGGGTGTCCTACTCCTACAAAGAAACTGGGCTTGGTGTTGTTTCTCAGCAGCTCTACTCGGCACTACAAATATACAGATGGGTCTTAGAAGACAAAATGGGCTGTAGTCTTGAATTAGGAAAAGAAGCAATGGTTTTAACTTGTGTAAATACTTCAAACTAACAAAATTCACTTATTCAGTTGTTAATATCTTTTTTGTGAGTAGCTAATTTTTTTTTTTTCCTACCCAAGTTTTATTCCTTTAAAAAAAATTTCTGCATATAAATTTGTATCTAAATTTTCAAACAAGGGTGAGACAACTTCTTATCCGTTGAGGTTCACTTGCAGAGTGTGATATCCAACATTTGAAAGAAGTAAGAACTTATATAAACTAGTGGAACCAGAACCTGATAACTTGAAACTTTTCTTTAAACTTTTGGGTTCAGGTGTGGTCTTAAGTTTTATATTTAGGCGCTTCTTTGGTGGATTCTTTTTGTTGTTTTCTCCAAACATCATCCTCAGCTGACTGCATTTGCATGATATTTTTGCCATGTTTTAGGTCCATTTTTATTTATTTATTTTTGTTCATTTTCTTCTCACTTTATCTTTTAAATTTTTGGGTTCAGTTGTGGTCCTTCTTTGGTAGATTCTTTTTGTTGTTTTCTGCAGACATCATTCTCAGTTAACTGCATTTACATCATTCTTTTTGCCATGTTTTAGGTCCATTTTTATTTATTTTTGTTCGTTTTCTTCTCTATTTATTTATTGCAATGAAAGATTGTTAATAGTATGATGTGTGATTGTTTCACGGTTCTTTTTAATTTTGAATCATGTTACTGATCCCTTCTCTGGTAGTGAATTTGTTAATGGTGTTGGAATATAAGCTTATTTATTAAATTTACTTTTGCAATACCATATCAAATTTGGGAGGCCCTTATATTTTGTAAATTTCTCTCCATTGTTTTTACTACTTCCTTTTTGGATGCTTTTGATATTGACTTAGATATGCCTTTTGTAGTCGCATTTATATTGTAAATTTATTCTTAATGTCACAACATAATAATAACCTTTTACATTCAAGCTACTTCTTTGAATTTGTGTAGAATGAGGTCTTACAGTTATGGTCATAATTTACAACTCAATTTAGTAATTAAAGCTTATCACATTAATTTTATTAAATAAGAATACTAATTAATATTTAAAAAAAACAAATTTACTTAATTTTAAATTCGAATAATACAGTTTATCTTATTCAAAAATTATATCTAAACTAATTAATCATTATCTATAAAAAAAAATTATATTCATTCAAAATACATTATCTTATATGAAATTAATAGATTTAAATTAAAATACACATCATATCTTGTTTGGGATTTAATTAAATCCAACTTAAATCACCAAAACTTAAGTTTTTAACCCTAAAAACTTTAAATTTTTACGATTTAAGCTTGATTTAATAAAATACCCATACAAAGCATTTATCTTCTCTAATTTAACTTTAATATGCAGAAAAAAAAATGAAGTTTAAAACTAATCTACTTTTATCTCAGGATGAAAATACCGATTGAAAATTAATTGTATTATAATCTCAAATCATCCTTATTTCAACACCATTATAAATAGAATTTATGCAACTTTAAACTTTTCTACTAACAAATTATCAAATCAGTCTTATAGTCATCAAAATTTTTTTTTTTTTTATAATTATTGTCTTTGTAAGAGATCAATTTACTGTCACAATTACACTAGATTTACTTTAGTATTCTATAATTGCATTGTAACAATCATTTTTATGTGTACACGTTAATTTTTGTAATTGTCTCTTAAAACTCTACTAAAATTTTTGATCGTTTAAATTTTAAATATTAAACTTAAACAAAGTAATCTAAAATATCATCTAAGAAAAAATTTGTTCCAAATTATATTACTTAAATTTTAAATATCTTAAACTTACGTAATTTTATTTTTATATATTAGCAAAAATAAAAATAAAAACTAAAGATGTAGTATTTTGATTAGAACTAAATATGTTTTGAATATTGTTGTCTTTAATAAAATCGTTAGTATCATGGATGGTAGATTTTGAATCACGTTGGTATGTGCGCGCTGCAATAAATGTTATAATTTAAGAGAGGTAGAGAGCTATAGATAGGTTCAAAATGAAGATAGGGAACACAAATTTGAAAGTTATATCTTTATCTTGAAAATATATATATATTTTTTTTGTTCACTATAACAAAATATATTATATTTTTTTATATTTTATTTGTATGAACAAAATATTTCTGTGTATTTATACGGGTTCACAACTAAATAAATTACTGTATTCCTAAGTTTGTTATTGCTATTCAAACATGATTTAGGTATGTAAGCAAATAGTCTTCTCAAATTTATCTTTTTGGAAGTTAGAAGGTCGATGGACAAGTTTGAGTCAAGTTTGATGAGAGAGTTTAAAATTAATTTTAAACCGAAATTTATTTTTTAAAATTCTAATCAAATCAAATTAAATTTTAAAAAATAAACACTAATTTAATATTAACTTTAAACCGGTCCAATTTTTTTAGAGCTGGTTTCGCTAATAAATATGAAATTGAAGTTAACTTTAAACTTCCCAACAATAATACCATGTGGCACTCCCACCCTTTATTTTAATGGTCGAAGTGGCAATAATTCCCTTCACCCTTTTTCTCTTTTCTCTTTTTTTTTTTTTTTCATTTTTGTCTGACTTTTTCCTCTCTATTTTTTCGTCTTTGTTTCATTGGATAGAAAATATTCCAAAAAATTTATCCGATGAAAATCTCAAGTATTACCCATAAAAATAAAGCGAAATAAGCATAGATTCATAAGAAACCTGTTTTTCTAGATAATTATTCTGTCTTGAAACAAAGACGACCAAGTAATTATAGTGAATTATGTAGAATTTTTTTTCTCCCAAACCAATCAACGACTGTGACAATTCGAACACAAAATCTGCAAGAAACAACAAAATATATGAACACAAAATCTGCAAGTAATTAAATCCAAACCAGATGGTCGATTGAATCAGTGAACCATTGAACTGGACATTTGATCAATCCGAATCTTTAATTACACCAATCGTGCATGTGACCCGGTAAAAACCGATTGATCCGACCGGTTTTTGCTTTTGCTTAAACCAATAAATATGTGAAAAAATGCTATAAATATGCAAAAGTCAAATTTAAGGCTTGAACTCTCTTACGTTAGATAAAAAGTCACTCACCACCAGAGAAAGTGCAACTTTTGTTTGAAGGTCTTCATTGTTAATATATTTAACCTTTTAAACTTTTACCCCAATTCCGTCCGTGTGTGTGTGTGTAAGCCTTCTTACATATTTTAGTTAGAATTGCTGGTGAAATGTAATTTTTCATTGGCTATCTTTTAGAATGTGAAAGTTTTACCCAACCAAAAAATGTTAAAATTTTATATTAGTATTAATAATTAAGAAAAATACTTACATTTTAGAATCTTTACAATAATATACATTATTTATATAAAAAAAAATATACTCACATGTACATGTTTGTGAGACTTTTTAAATTAGCTTGATTTTTTGAGAATTTGAATTTTAAAGTTATCAAAATAATTAAATTTCATAAGTAATAAATGATAGTATTTATTTGTTATTAGAGGTAATATTTTTAATATTAATTATTATATAATTATTTATGCGATTCTACCACTTGACTCACTAGTTGGACCATTAACTCATTGGCCTAGTCCCTTGACTAGGTCAATGCCCATTCAAAGTTTAATAACTATAGTGTAAACCATTTTGTTCACATGTACTGATTAAAACTCAAAATAAAATTTATGGATCAAGATCTTATGCATTTGAGATTGTCTGTGGTTTGTACTGTTGAGAATTGGAGGATCAAAATAACCCTGAAAAGTGAAAAATCTCCTAAACAAATAGGAAACTAATTTGGTAAATGAACTAAATCATGGATTTAAATTTTCTCACCCTTGGATTTTTTGGTGATATCGGGACAACCGGAGCTCGAAAAAGCGCATATCCGATAACGTTAGAAAGCTCTCACTGAGATCTACCAAACGAGACTCGGAAGTGTCACCATCCGCCAAGTCTTCTCCCCTCATGCATGGTTGAAAGTTCCTTCGTGAATGGAGGGGGTATCTTTTCAGATCTGGCCATTTTCAGTAACCATTAACAAAAAATAATGGCACTACCGAACTAGATTTTGTACCTGGCAACAAAACCTAGTATTTCTAGTCGACATTTGACGCCAGTGGGCAACTGCGCACACCAACGTGTTCACGAGTGACCACTAGTTTCTGTGTACTGTTTTCCTTTTTTAAAATTTCGAAAATGTAATTTTGATTTTACAAGACGTGACACAGTGATATTTGGGTCCAAAATTTTTTTGTGTTTCAATCCTAACTTTTGATTTAATTTTTTTGATGACGTGGCTATTGATCCTACCATGAACTACACCAAACTAAAAATAACTTAAATTTTAATGGATCTAATTCCAAATTTTATGAGTGTGATCTAAAGATGTAGGTATTTTTCTAAGATTTAAACATGGTTTAAGGTTTAAACAAGGTTGGAAGAATAAATTTCAGCGTGTTAAAGGAGTGCACACAAGTGTGCGCATCACTTTGGGTGTGTGTGCACACCTCTATTCAGCAAGACAAAGAAGTGTGCACAGTTGTGAGGGGTCCAGCTTCAGTGTGCACTGCAACCCTCCTCCTCCCAGGCCATGGTGCCTAGCAAGGGGGGTGCTAGAGGAAGGGCAGCGCCGCACCTCTCCCTCACCAAGGCCGCGGCGCCCAAAAAGTGGTGAAAATGGTGTTTTGCCTAGCGCTGCAGCGTGCCCTGTTCAGTGCCTAGGTGCTAGGCACACTGATGCACACATGATCAACTTGATTCAGCCTCTTGTTAAGTGTGTGGGTGCAAGGTTAAAACACACAGCATCACTTAGGATTGATGGAGAGCCATGGTTGAGTGGTCATCAAGATCTAAGGGTGGAGATTGACACTCAAGATTGATCAAGAAGTTGGTGCACTATATAAAGGGTCACCTAGCTTCATTCTCAACAACAATGTGATATAACTTATGAGACATATGATGTGAATGAGTGGTGTGTGAGAGTGCAAAGACACTAAACACAGGAGAGACTCATTGTAGAGAGGCTGGTTGTAAAGAGAGAAGTAGTATAGATAGTGGGTAGAGAGCTTTTGTAATAGTCCTATCACTTTCTTTCTTCTCATCTTTGTTTCTTCAAGAACTTGTGGATTCTTGGAGAAGGGTTGCTGTATTGTAAAGAACCATTGATTTAGTGCAGAGAGTTCAGAGGAACTCACGAGGACGTAGGCTATCGCTGAATCTCGATAACAATTGCTTGTCTTCTTTCTTGCTTTGGTTGCTGTATCTTTTCTTTACAAGTCATTCTAGGCTTGGGTGTTTGGAAGATCACCACCTGGGCATCTTGTCAAGGTGATTTCCAACTGTGGTATCAGAGCTAGAAGAAATACCACCAACAGTGGTATCAGAGCCGGAGGATCTAGTACAGCCGGGTGTCGGAGCAAGAAGAGAAGGTGTCGGAGTCAAAACTCCAAGAATCGGAGGTCAACTTCTTAGGTGATTCAAGAACAGAATTAAGATCTATATCTGATTTTGTTCTTGAGGTGAATCAAGGATGGAGTTAATATCAATATCTGATCGTGTTCTTGAGGGTGATTCAAGAACGTAGTGAAGATCAAGATCAGATCGTGTTCTTGAGAGTGATTCAAGAACGGTGTTAAGATCCATCTTCGATCTGTGTTCTTAAGATTTAGAAGAATCTGGAGAGCGATTGTGGGTGCTGCACAAATCTGGGATCATCTCTGCAAGATGGCTTCAAATTTTGGTATTGAGAAGTTTGATAGAAAGGGAGATTTTTCCCTATGGAAGTGAAAGATCAAGGCGGTTCTAGTGCAACAAAAGGTGGACTTGGCGATTGAAGGAGATGACACTTTTCCAGTAAGTACCACGGAGGACCAGCGGAATGAGATAAAGAAGATGGCATACAACACCATCTTCTTGCACATGTTAGATAATGTCACAAGGGAGTGTGGAGACTCGGAAGATCCAGTTGTCATATGGAAGAAACTAGATGAGTTGTTTCTTGCCAAGACTTTCTCAGATAAGAGGTGTCTTCGTAAACAAATCTTTGCTTTTAAATTTGATCATAATAAAGAGTTGCAAGATAATCTTGATGCCAAGATAAGGAGTGCATTAAGTGGTAAAAGGCTGTTCTTTAAAAGAAGGCCAACAACTCGGTATGGTAGCAACCATGGCTACTATCGGGATAGAGGTTGAGGAGAAAGCCATGGGAGAGTGCACAACAATATACGTGGCTATTACCAGGTCAGAGGTAGAGGAGAGAGCCATGGGAGAGTGCACAGTAACATACATGGCTACTACCAGGACAGAGGTAGAGGAGAGAGCCATGGGAGAGTGCACAGTAACATACATGGCTACTACCAGGACAGAGGTAGAGGAGAGAGCCATGGGAGGTATAGGAGAGAGCCATGGGAGAGTGCACAGCAACATGCATGGCTACTACCTGGACAGAGGTAGAGGAGAGAGCCATAGGAGAGTGTACAGCAACATGCATGGCTACTACCGGGACAGAGGTAGAGGAGAAAGCCATGAGAGATGCTTCTACTGCCATAAAGAGGGTCATATCAAGAAAGATTGCAAGGAGAAGATGAGGGATAGAGGAGGAAACCATACTAAGAATGGAAAGGCTTCAGTTGCCAAGATAAAACAGCAAGATGATGATGTTCTTGTTGTGTGCTCAAGTGTGAGTAAGGGGCAATAAGGCAACAGGAAATGGATCTTGGATACCGGGTGTACTCATCACATGTGCCCTCACCGGGAATGGTTCAAGAATTTCAAAGAAACCAATGATGAAAAGGTTTTCTTGGGGAATGATATTTTTTACCAAGTGAGGGGCACAGGAGACATCTGGGTGAGGATGTTTAATGGAATGACAAGGCTACTGAAAGATGCGAGATATCTCCCAGATTTGAGGAGGAATTTGATCTCACTGGGGTAGTTGGATTCTATGGGATACACATGCAAGATAGAGGAAGGAAAGATCAAGGTAGCCAAGGGATCTTTGGTAGTGATCAAAGCAGCAATGAAGGATGGTCTCTATGAGATAATCGGAGACACGGACATCAAGGATCAAGCAGCAAGCTTGATAGCTGAGATGGAGAAGGCAGGCCTTTGACACACTCGCTTGGGATATATAAGAGAAGAAAGCTTGCAAGTTCTCAGCAAGAATAGATTACTTGATGGTGACAAGGTAGAAAGACTCGATTTCTACAAGGGTTGTGTTCTTAGGCAGCAACATCGGGTCAGCTTCAACACCAGAGTGCACAAGTCTAAGGGCATTCTTGACTACATTCATGCGGACCTTTGGGGACCAGCAAGGACACCAACACAGGGAGTTAATATTTACTTTCTATCTTTAATTGATGATTATTCAAAAAATATTTGGGTTTATTTGGTTAGAAATAAATCAGATGCTTTGAATAAATTAATGGTGTGGAAAAAGCTGGTGGAGACTCAAATGGGCAGGGTAGTTAAGGTGATAAAAACCGATAATGGCTTAGAAATTTTTAACCAAAAACTTGATCAATTATGTAGGTTAAATGGCATTCTAAGACATAGAATGGTGTTGAAAACCCCTCAGCAAATTGGAGTTGCTGAGAGGATGAATAAGACCCTTATAGAAAAGGTTAGGTGCATGTTAAATGGATTCGGATTACCCAAATATTTTTGGGGGGAAGTAGTGTCTACTGCTGCGTATTTGGTTAATAGATCACCCTCTAGGATTGTGTACCATAAGACTTCCGAGGAGATGTGGAGTAGAAAACCCCCTGAGTTAGACAACCTTAGGACTTTTAGGTGTGCTGCATATGCACAACAAAAGGATGATAGACTTAGCACAGGATCTAGAAAATATGTGTTTCTAGGATATGGGGAAGGGGCTAAGGGGTATAGGTTGTGGTCCTTAGATAAAGAAGGATTGACACTCATGGGGAGGCTGAACTGAAAGAGGATGATACAGGGAGTCAGAAGGACTATTAGCTCACAAGGGACCGGGAAAGAAGGCTGGTCGGACCACCTTCAAGATATGGGTTTTTGGATGCTGCGGATGCAGCAGTTCCTTCGACAAAAGGAGAGATGAGTGAACAAGAGACTTACATTGATGCCATGGGATGTAAGGATTCGCCAAGATGGAAGCTAGCTATAGAAGAAGAAATGGATTCTTTGAGGAAGAACAATTTCTAGGAATTGGTGCACATTCCGGGAAAACAGAGAGTTGTAGATTGTAAGTGGACTTACAAGATCAAAGAAGGGTACCCTCCAGGAGATGAAGTCCGAAACAAGGCTAGGCTGGTGGCGAAGGGGTTCACGCAAAGAAAAAGACATGGATTTCACAGAAACCTTCTCACCTAGACATAAGGTGGATAAAATAGTGATTATCCTCATTTCTGCAAATGATATGCTGTTGGTTCAGAACAGCAGGGAGAGGATGAAAAGGTTTATATATCAACTCAGTGAGGAGTTCGAAAAGAAGGATCTCAACCTTACACAAAAGATTCTTGAGATGAAAAGAATTCGGGAAAGGGAGAGAAACGAGTTAAAAGTTTCTCGGTCTTCTATAGAAGATGGTAAACCAGTGAAGGTTCCCCTTGCTAGTCATTTCAAGTTTTCCAGCGAACGGTGTCCTGGAATGGATGAGGAGAAGAAGAAAATGGTTAAGGTCCCTTACTCTAGTGTGGTTGGACTAGTCATGTCCATGATGGTAAGCACTAGACCCGACATTTCTCAAGCAATGGGTATTCTCAATAGATTTATGAGTAATCCCAGAAATAAGCATTGGCTTGGGATGAAGTGGTTGTTGAGGTATTTGAAGGCTCGGTTGCAGCCGGTGGTAGCACTCTCAATAACGGAGGCAGAATACATAGTGGCTTCGGAAGCCATAAAGGAGTCTATATGGTGCAAAGGGTTGTTGGATGAGTGCATGGTCCTAAAAGAGTGGTCATTGTGTCTTCGGATATCCAAAGTGCATGGCATTTGTGGAGGAATTCGGTGTTCCACGAGAGGACAAAGCATATAGATGTTTGGTATCATTATATTCCGAAAAATGGTACGAAATGATGGATTCGTGTTGACAAGAAGGCCACGGGAGAAAGTCTTGTAGATTTAGGCACTAAGGTTCTACCTCTAAGAAAGTCTAATCATTGCCTTGGACTTCTTAGGAATGGAGTCGGTTGAATGATGACTCAAGATGAGTTTGGATCCTGAAGTTCTCTGCAAATAATTTATGTTTAGGTTTAAATGCTTATATAAAGGTAGAGATTGTTGATATTTGTCTAAGGTTTAAACATGGTTTAAGGTTTAAACAATGTTGGAAGAATAAATTTCAACATGTTAAAGGAGTGCACACAAGTGTGCGCATCACTTTGGGTGTGTGTGCACACCTCTATTCAGCAAAACAAAGAAGTGCGCACAGCTGTGAGGGGCCCAGCTTTAGTGTGCACTGCAGCCCTCCTCCTCCCAGGCCGCGGTGCCCAGCAAGAGAGGTGTTGCAGGAAGGGCAGTGCCGCACCTCTCCCTTACCAAGGCCGTGGCGCCCAGAAAGTGGTGAAAATGGTGTTTTGCCTAGCGCCACAGCATGTCCTGTTCAGTGCCTAGGCGCTAGGCACACTGATGCACACATGATCAACTTGATTTAGCCTCTTGTTAAGTGCATGGGTGCAAGGTTAAAATGCACAGTATCAGTTAGGATTGATGGAGCGCCGTGGTTGAGTGGTCATCAAGATCTAAGGGTGGAGATTGACACTCAAGATTGATCAAGAAGTTGGTGCACTATATAAAGGGTCACCTAGCTTTATTCTCAACAACAATGTGATATAACTTGTGAGACATGTGATGTGAATGAGTGGTGTGTGAGAGTGTAAAGACACTAAACACAGGAGAAACTCATTGTAGAGAGGCTGGTTGTAAAGAGAGAAGTAGTATAGATAGTGGGTAGAGAGCTTTTATAATAGTCCTATCACTTTCTTTCTTCTCATCTTTGTTTCTTCAAGAACTTATGTATTCTTGGAGAGGGGTTGCTTTATTGTAAAGAACTATTGATTTAGTGCAGAGAGTTCGGAGGAACTCACGGGGACGTAGGCTATTGCCGAACCTCGATAACAATTGCTTGTCTTCTTTCTTGCTTTGGATGCTGTATCTTTTCTTTACAAGTTATTCTAGACTTGGGTGTTTGGAAGATCACCACCTAGGCATCTTGTCAAGGTGATTTCCAACAAAAGAGTTATTTTCATTTAATAGGGAATCAAACCCAAAACTTACACGATTATGTTGACTTTTCCTATCATTGAGCTAATTAATCCCTTTAAGATTACATTTTTTTTTGTTTAATGCACAATCAACTTCAAGTTATTTTGTTACAAGTGTTTTTTTCAAACAATTTTTTATTTTTTCCAATTAAGGATTTATACACATTGCTTTTAAAATGGGTACTCTTGATAACTTTTGAAAATGTGAATAAATTTATGAGCCTCTAAACCAATGTAGTAAATTTCGTTCCGTTTAGCACTAAACTGAAAATAAGTCATCCATATACTTCGTTTTGCCTTTTATTTCGGTCTATTTCGACCGAAACATCATATTTTGACCGAAATATTACACTACTAATTCTTTTATATTTTTGGAAAATTTAAGGGGATAATTTGAAATTTTTTTAGTTTTTCTGTTCAATTGGGGATTGATCAAATTCGATTCAATAGTTCCATAAGGAAAAACAACATCTCTATCTTGGATGATGTGGGTGATAAATTATCAGATTGGTGTTACTTGTGTTAGTATTTGAATTTTGGATAATGTGAGCAATACATTGTCTTTATCATTTGATGTTAGAGTGAAAATTGTTGGAAAATTGATGAACTTGATAGATTTGCATACGACTTGCATAATTGCTTGAGAATAATGATTAAATGCATGAAATGTTTGGTCGAAAAAAAGGAAATGAATTTGCTTTGAATTGTTTGCATTCATGAAATAAATCAAGGAATGGGTTTGCACGAGTTACAAGATAGTTACATGTTTGATTGATTGAATGAAATGTTGAGATTGCAAAGATACTTGTTTAGTGATTGATTGCTCGGGTACAAGATTTATTGATTGATCAAAGGCATTATTGCAAGAATTCAAGAATTCAAAAACCCTCATAAACATTAGAAGAGGATAAGTTAGAAAAAGAAGAAGAAAAGATAGGTTAAAAAAAGAGAAAAAGAGAAATTTTATAAGAAAATGAAAAAAAGAAGAAAAAAAGACCTTCGCCTTTGAGCGTGATCACTTTCTCGTAAAGTGATGAAAACAAATTTGCCTTCAAGCGAGATCACATTCTTGTAAAGTTATGAAAAAGTTCTTCACCTTCAGGCGAGATCTCTTTCTAGTACAGTGATGGATAGACCTTCGCCTTCGAGTGAGATTACTTTCTCATGAAGTGTTGGAAAAGATCTTTTCCCTCTCACACGATCACTTCATTGTGAAGTAGTGAAAAACCATTATAGACCATAAACTAAGAATAAATGAAGAGAAGTAGACTAAGAAATAACGACTTGTTGAGAAAAGAATTAAGAATTGTTTGAGTAGAATTTGTCTAGAAATTGTCTTACCTCGGAAATTATATCTATTAGAATTGTTTCGTCTTAGGAATTGTCCTCGAGGTTGTTTTTCTTTGGAAATCATATTGATTGGAATGAATATAACTTTGTCATTGATATAGGACATATTTTGATTAATATTGTTTTGTCGTAGTGATGAGAGTCATAAAATGCACCTTAATAGTATTTATTCGTTAGCATTTTAGGGTTGTTTTTGGGCTGAATTACACATTTATGCCTTAATAATTCTAAAGTGTCATTCTTGGTTCATTGATTTATTTCGATGCATTTTCAGGTATTTTGCGTTTAAAAGAGATGGAAAAGCTAACGTTGCTTAAAGCACAAAGATTCTATGCATATCGTAGTGAATGAATGGTTTCGGAATGACAAAATGAAGAGAAACCCATTTCTAGGGTTCCATGTTGCGGCGAGTCAAGGTTTGAGCCGTGGCCACCAGAAACCATTAGCTTCTAAGCTAGAGGTTGGAATTAAGGTGTGCGCCGCGGCCTTCAGAGCCTCTACAAAGCCAGGATCTAGGGTGGCACCGCGGCGAGGAAAGGCTGAGCTGCGGCGCGAGCGTGATCCCCTATTTCTGTTTCACGACTTTATTAGGGCTTTAATGACATTTTTTTACCCAAAAATACCCTTGAACCTTTTGGGGTATTAATAGAACACTTAGGTTTTGCTGAAAAGGAGGCTGGAAATAGGAGAGCCACTATATTCTTCTCCATTTTAGGTGATCAAGCATGAGCCTAATGTCCAACTAATCTCCAAGCAAGGCAAAAGGATGAATTCCTAAGTGTAGTTGTTCTTATTTGTATTCTTGATTCAGTTGTATGGATTCACTGTTAAACATTGTTTATGATTTACTCTTTGATTAAATAAGAATGAGATGATTTCCTCTTAATTCGGTGACTGCATCTTTCTCCTCCATATAAGTCTAGTCAAGCTCTCCTTATGTCAATTTGTTAGATGTTATTGATTTCGGTAGATTCATCTTATAGGTTTGTCCATTACTATGGTATTGTTATTGAAATATATTGTCGTTTCTTGATAATCTATAAGATAGGTCATGTGTGCTTGAATAAGAGTTAAAGAGTAATTTGTAGCAATTACATTAGGATGTTTATGTGTTTTGATTGAATATTCACCAATTACTTGTTTGGGATGTGAAACCAGTAATTGAGATAAAACTATTAAGTCAAGATAGGGAGGGATAAGGCAATGAACTTAGGAAGGATTCCTAGAACCTTACTATTTCTTTATTGAATTCTTCGTCATATTTTCACAACTCTCTCATATAATTTCATTCCTAAAACAAAGATTCACTCATTTGAACTTCATCGTTTGGTGTTAAGGTTTACACTTTCTCTTGTAGTTTGCTTTTCCTTGTGGGATCGACACCTCACCTATACACAATAATCGCGTGTTAGTTTGAGTGTAATCAAATTTTGGTGTCGTTACCGGGGAAACGCGCTTAAGTACAAGGAAGATTGTCAACTTTGAGACAAAACGGTAATATTGTTCTTTGCTCTTTGTTTTGATTTTCTAATTTTTTCTGTTTTATCCATTTCCCCTCTAATTCCTTTGGTGTATGCTTAGACTGAGAGATACGCGAGATATATTCATTAAAAGACCCGAAATAGAGTTGCTCTCTCCTTTCATGTTCGTTAGTGAAACCTCACCTAGATCAAACCATAGTGCACACCCAAATGAGAATTTAGAGGATTTTGTTAACATGTCCGACAATCACAATGAGAATGTTGCTAGGACACTTAAGGACTACTTGCATCCTAGCCGAACGGCCACACCATCTTGTATCATGTTCCCCCCTAATGACCAACAACCTGAGTTTAAGCCGGGCATGATTCAATTGTTACCCACCTTTCATGGGTTTGAGAATTAGAGCCCCTATATCCATATTAGGGAATTTGAGGAAGTAGTAGCAACCTTTCAAAGTAGGGTTGATATGGTAGACACTGTCAAACTTCGGTTTTTCCCCTTTTCACTTAAGGAAAAGGCCTAGGTTTAGCTGTACTCGTTAAGGCCTAGGTCTATAGGTAGTTGGGATGAGATGACCCAAGCATTCTTCCAAAAGCATTTCCTAACCCATAAGACCAATAACCTCAAGAGACAAATCTCAAACTTTGCACAAAAGGAGAGTGAAACCTTATATCAAGTTTGGGAACATTTCAAAGACCTTTTGAATTCTTGTCCACACCATGGGTATGAGAGTTAGCGGGTAGTTAGCTATTTCTATGATGGACTTTTAAGTAGGGAAAGGTGATTCATAGAAATGATGTGTAATGGAGATTTTCTTCAGAAAGATCCCGATCAAGCCATAGATTTTCTAAATGACCTATCGGAAAAAGCCCACACTTGAACAGGACCGAATGCCATGGAAAATACTAGGAGAAATCAAACCACTGGAATTTATCAACTTAAGGAAAATGATAGCCTTAAAGCCCGTTTAGAGGTCCTAACTAAGGAAATTGAAGTTTTAAAAACCAAGGATGCTAGAGCCCCCGAACTGGTTGCTAGGGTAGAGTCCTATGAACCTTGTTTTATGTGTAATGGGGTAGATCATATGCCTAAGGATTGTCCAGCCTATTTTTAGATGAAGGGAGAGTGTAATGCTTTGGGTATACCCTTTAGGAAACCATACTTACCCTACTTTAACACCTACAATCTCGGTTGGAAGAATCACCCTAATTTTACTTGGAGATCTGATCTATAATCTCCTGCCCACTCTAGTACCCAATGGCAACCGGAAGCAACTTCATCTAATACACCATAATAAACCTTACCTATGGAAGATGTTTTTAAGTCATTTTTGCAAGTACATGCTAAGAGTGTGGAAGAGCAAGGCAAGATAAATCAACGGTTGCTAGAGGACCAACAAGGGATCAAAGAGGAACAAAAAGTAATAAAGAGCCAACTCACCAAGTTGACTAGTTTCTTGACGATTCAAGAGCAAGGTTGTTTTCCTTCATAGCCACAACCTAATCAAAGGGGACAACATATGGCATAAACCTCCGATCCTGACAATCAAAATGTTAAAGAGGTTAATGCCATGATTACTCGCAGCGGTAAAAAAATTGATGGACCCACTCTACCATCAAACTTGATTCCTAACACCGTGAGCAACAAGGATGAAGTCCCCAAGGAACAAGATGCCCATAGTGATTCTTTACCGGTGCCTTTCCCTCAAGCATTCCTGAAACCTAAGGAGAGAAATTTAGCATTAAAAGGTGAGATTCTTGAACAACTTCAGCAAGTTAAAATTAACCTTCCTCTTCTTCATGTCATAAAACAGGTTCCCAACTATGCTAAACTCATTAAGGTTCTATGCACACTCAAGAGGAGACACAATGTGAAGAAGACGGCATTCTTAATGGAGCAAGTAAGTGCGGTAATCGATAGCAAGACACCACCCAAGTATAAAGATCCGGGCTGTCCAATGATGGCTTGCTAAATTGGAAACAAAGCTTGCGGCCAAGCATTGCTCGATTTGGGGGCTAGTGTGAACCTCATGCCATACTCCATTTACTTGTAACTCGGTCTGGGTTAGATCAAACTGACCTCCGTGGTACTTTAACTAGTGGATCGATCGGTAAGAAAACCAAGAGGTATTGTGGAAGATGTTTTTATTGCAAATTGACAAATTTTATTATCTCATTGACTTTTTGGTTTTAGATACCATTTCTATTGTGAATACGGAGTCAAAAATTCCTTTGATACTTGGAAGACCATTCTTTGCCACCGCTAATGCCCTCATTAATTGTAAGAATGGCCTAATGACATTATCATTTGGAAATATGACTCTAGAGGTGAATGTTTTTCGAGTCTTAAGGTAGCCACATGAAGAGGATGAGTGTTTCGACACTTACATGATCGATGAGCTTATTTTGGAGGATGAGTACATTAAAGATAGTGCTAACTCTTTAGAATTCCTTCTTAATAATTTTGATTTTGATGATTTTTCCATTTATCCCCATGTCATTAATATTGTTGATGTTTTTGATAAGTCACAGGGATTTATGAAGAAATCGTGGCAACCATGCTTTGAGGAGTTGCCTAAAGAAAGGGAGGCACCCAAACTCTCTTCCGAGGAGACACCAACGCTTAACTTAGCTTCGCTACCCAAAGGACTCAAACACGTTTTTTTAGGCCCAGGTGATACCTTTCCGGTTATTATTTCCTCCGAACTTTGTGATGTGCAATGTGATCAATTGTTGAATTTGTTAAGAGAACATAAATCTGCATTAGGTTGGACCATGGCCGACATAAAAGGTGTTAGCCCCTTAATTTGTTCCCATAGGATTTATCTAGAAGAAGGAGCTAACCCTCGTAGAGACCCACAAAGAAGGCTAAATCCAACTATGAAAGAGGTAGTTAAGAAAGAAGTCTTAAAACTATTGGATGTAGGAATTATATATCCAATATCGGATAGTAACTGGGTTAGTCCAACCCAAGTAGTTCCTAAGAAAGCCGGGGTGACCGTGGTAGAAAATGAAAAGGGAGTGTTGGTACCAACCAAAGTAGTGACCGGGTGGCGTATGTGCATAGATTATAGGAAACTTAATTCGGTTACTAGAAAATACCATTTTCCTCTTCCATTCATAGATCGAATTTTAGAACGAGTGGCTGGTCATCCTTTCAATTATTTTTTAGATGGGTATTCGGGATACTACCAAATAGGAATTGCCTTAGCGGATCAAGAGAATACCACCTTTACTTGTCCTTTTGGTACTTTCGCTTTTCGAAGAATGCCCTTTGGTTTGTGTAATGCACCGGTTACTTTTCAAAGATGCATGATGAGTATTTTTAGTGACATGGTTAAAAAATGTGTGGAAGTGTATATGGATGATTTAACTGTGTTAAGAACTTCTTTTAATTCATGTTTTTCTAATTTAAAAAATGTCTTGTGCAGGTATGAAGAGAAGGGACTTGTGCTTAATTGGGAGAAGTGCCATTTTATGGTGTCTTCCGGGATAGTCTTAGGCCATATAGTGTCTAAAAAATGGATAGAAGTGGATAAATCAAAAATCAAATTAATCTTTAAACTACCCACTCCTAAGAATATTAAAGATGTTAGGTCTCTCTTAGGGTATGCTGGGTTTTATAGAAGGTTTATTCAAAATTTTAGTGCTATCTCTAGACCCTCATGTAACCTTTTGACGAAGGATACTGAGTTTAAGTGGAGCCCCGAATGTGAGCAAGCCTTTAGGACACTTATCTCAAAGCTTATAACAGCCCTTATCATGCAATCACCAGATTTTACCTTGTCTTTTGAGATTATGTGTGATGCTAGTGACTATGCTGTAGGGGCTGTTTTGGGACAAAGAAGGGAGGGAAAACCATTTGCTGTTTATTATGCTAGTAGAACCTTGAATCATTCTCCAATGATGTACACCACAACCGAGAAAGAATTACTAGCAATAGTATTCGCATTGGATAAATTTCGCTCTTACTTAATTGGTTCACCTATCACTATATTCACAGATCATTCCGCCCTAAAATTTTTTTTCTAAAAAACGGATGCTAAGGCCCGTTTGATACGTTGGATTTTGCTTTTGCAGGAATTTGAATTGACCATCAAAGACAAGAAGGGGGTGAAAAATATTGTAGCAGATCATCTATCTCGCTTGGAATTTAAGAATGATGTTGACATTTTGCCCATTCAGGAAGCCTTTCCAGATGAAAACTTATTTTTCATCCTTGTTTACACACCATGGTATGCCAATATTGCAAATTACTTGGTTTCTCATAAAGTCCCATCTACATGGAGTGCACAAGATAAGCGTAAGTTTTTGGTTGAGGTAAAGAGTTTTTATTGGAATGACTCTTATCTTTTTAAATATTGCCCGACCAAAAAATAAGAAGATGCATTCCAGATATGAAAGTTGATAGCGTGTTAACTTTTTGTCATACATATGCTTGTGGTGGCCACTTTTATATTAAAAAGACAGCTACAAAAATTTTGCAATGCAATTTTTATTGGCCTACTTTATTTAAGGATGCTAATGAGTTTTGTCGATCATGTGAAAAATATCAAAGGTTAGGTTCATTGTCCCGCCGTCATATGATGCCTCTCAACTCGATCTTGGTGGTGGAAATCTTTGATTGTTGGGGGATCGATTTTATGGGACCATTCCCACCTTCTTTTGGGTATCTTTACATTTTGCTTGCCGTTGATTATGTTTCTAAATGGGTTGAAGTAATACCTTGCCGCACTAATGATAATACAATTGTTGTTAAATTTCTAAAAGATCATATTTTATCTAGGTACGGTACTCCTCGTGCTAGAATTAGTGATCAAGGGTCACATTTTTGTAACCGTTCTTTTGAGGCTTTAATGCGCAGGTATGGTGTCACCCATAAGGTTTCTACAGCTTATCATCCACAAACCAATGGCCAAGCGAAACTAGAAAATAGGGAGATTAAGCGAATACTTGAGAAAATGGTAAATACCAATAAAAAAGATTAGTCTTTGCTCCTATTGGATGCATTTTGGGCGTACCGGACAGCATACAAGACGGTTCTTGGAGTATCTCCTTATCGGTTGTATTCGGCAAAGCATATCACTTGTTGGTAGAACTTGAGCACAGAGCATATTTGGCTATTTGAAATTTTAACTATGACTTGAAGATGTCCGGTGAGGAGAGGAAAATGCAACTTTGTGAACTTGCAGAGTTGAGGGATGATGCATATGATAATGCTAAGGACTTAAAGTCAAGAATGAAAGCGGTGCGTGATCAGAAAATACTCCGGAAAAATTTTGAACATGGTAATAGAGTTTTTCTGTATGACTTGCGGTTACATTTCCATCCGGGAAAATTGTAATCACAATGGAAGGGACCTTATGTGGTGAAAAATGTTTTTCCCAATGGAGTAGTTGAGGTTGAAGATCCTTCCGACAGTCATGCATTTTGAGTTAATGGCCAAAGGTTGAAGTTCTATTTGGAACATGAATGTGTTAAAGATAGCCCCGAAGAGATCTCTTTGGTGGCCTCGGTTTATGCTTCTTAATCGAGTACTTTTGTTCCATTGTACATTAGTTTTAATTTTGTTTAGTCTTTGTTGATTTTTGAATTTTTGTTTTTAGTTGAGTCTACCTTAATATTAAGTTTAATTTTTAGTTTGATTTAATTTTAGGTTTATTTTTAGTAATTTTGGTTTACATTTTTATACCCATTTTTATATGTTTGTTCATTCCTAGCAGATTTCAAGTCTCCAGTGGGCGCCGCGGCCCAGGCCTGCAAGCCTCGCCCACCAGCAGCCCATGAGAGGAACCAAGCCCAGGTCGCACCGCACCTCAGCCCAGCTTGCACCGCGACGCACAGGATAACACATTTGGGGTTTAGGTCTTCGCGCCACGGCGCGAGTAAGTGTGCACTGTGGCACACGGTCGTGACCTGCACTTTAAAAAGGCCATTTTTCCCTCTTCTTCTTCATTTTCCTTTGGAAAAAACCAGCCCCTCTTCTACTCTTTCTCATCCTCCCTCCAAATCTATCCTTGCCCATCTACTTTTTCTCTTTCTTTCTTGATTCTAACATAAATCCTTGAGGAATTTCTCACTTATATTGCAGATTTTGCTGCAAATTTCTCCAAAAAGCTTGGTTCTAAGAGGATTTTGGGATTTCAAGAGGATTTCGAGATTGTGCGTCTTCTCTCCAACTTTGGGTTGACTATCAAGTAAGGATTTCAAGAGGATTATAAAGTAAGGTCAATTTCCTTTTTTTTGTTGTGGATTTGTGCTATTTGAGTGGTGGCATTTGAATTAGTTCTCTTGTTTTAGAACACTTTGATTCAAATGGCCCATAAAACTAAGAGACAAAGGGGAAAACAACCTCAAGAGTATGATGAGAGTAAATTTGTTAGTCACAATGCTAGTGAGAGGTATATTGGTTTGATGCATGCTAGGAGACCCATTCCTGAAAAAGGTTTCACTATCATAGAGAGAGGAAACCCAACTTTGTTTAAAATGATTACAAATAGGAAGTGGGGTGTATTTGGGAGACAACCACCTAATTCCATTATTAATGTGGTTAGAGAGTTTTATGCCAATGCAGAAGAGCATTAAAATGACAAAGTGATGGTTAGAGGAAAAACAATTTCTTTTGACAGTGCATCTATTAATAGATTTTATGGGCTACCTGACATTGAGAATAACGAATATATTTCTTTTCTGTCCAATGTTGACTACGATGCTGTTTGTAATACACTTTGTATCCTGGGCACGACTTGGAAGATGTTGGGTGGTAATCCTAAGACCTTGCCAGGTATTTCTCTGACTGTGAATGCTCGGGCTTGGCAATACTTTGTGTGTCAAAAGATGATGCCCGCTACGCATTATAGCGATGTTACTGTTGAGAGGGTTATTCTTATATATGCTATTTTGATGGGTATGACGAGTGATGTGGGTCAAATAATGCTTAATTCTATCATCCATGCTGTGAGACAAAAGCTCGGTCTATACTTCCCCTCTTTGATTACCCAGTTATGCATCCGAGCTGGTGTCCAATACAGTAGTGATGAGGAAGCACAACACCCCAAGAAGCCTATCGATGATGGAATGCTCAATGTGATTAAGGCAACAAGGTTGTAAGCTCCGAGAGAGGGAGCAGCGGCTGCTGCCCCCCCTCCACCTCCTAGGTCTTTGACTATTGCAGAGTGGCTTGAGCGTTTAGAGATTTGATTTGATGAGCATTAAAATTCTTACAAGATAGGTTTGATCGTCAGGATCGATTCTTAGCTAGGCAAGCAGACTATCAAGCGGGAGTTTACTCTTCTTTTGGTCAGATATACCAACACCTTGCTTCCGCCACCGGTTGTGATATGGATCACTTTCCCACCTTGCCACCCTATCTGGGTTCATCCTTTGATCCAGCTCCAGAAGAGGGTGAAGAGGAGGAAGAGGAGAACGATGAAATGAAGGATTAGCTTTTGGGTTGTCTTTTGTGTGTGTCATTTTATTTTATTATCGGATGACTGTATTAACTTTTATATCGGATCAACTTTTCATTATATTTATTTTTCGTACTTCATCTTTCATTTTTAGTTATTTATTTAGTTTTGATGTTATAACCTAACATTCGGTGGGAATCTTAATGTTACACCGTAGTTTCCTTCTTTTTGTTTGTTTTGTTCTATGTTAGAGATCGAAATTTCAAAAAGAGGAGGTATGGAGTTCAAATGGTCGTGCACAATTTTCGACTTCCTCGCACTTTTGGTTAAAAAGGGAGTTTCCTTTACTTTTGCTTTCACATTGAGGACAATGCTTATCTTAAGTTTGGGGTAGAGGAAACACGTTTCTTATTCCATACCATTGAATTGCTTGGTGTCATTTTCCCTTTGTAGTTTTAATTCGTTTGTTAGGATATATATATATATATATATATATATATATATGTTTTGTGTTAGCTTTGGAGTTAATTTACATGTCAATGATATGAGTTTAATTGACATAGCATATAACGTTTAGTAGAAGTTAAATCTTGCTTCGGTTTGAGAATAATCTTGAGTGTCAATCTTCATTTGGTTTAAAACTCTGGTTTGCGGTAAGATTGCATGATTAGTCTAAAACATTTAGAGAAGTTTTATGTGTAAATGTTTTATAAATACTTTTGCGGTCTTGACAAGCTCTAGAACTTATTTGACAATCGCTTGAGGTGAAATCCTAGAATGCACACTACTTAGGATATGATGTAGGCCATCTTTGGACCGTTTGAGCCCTTCAACCTTATTCTTGTTATGTTTATCACTAGTCACCTGTTTGAGCCTTTTTCTTTAAAAAAAAATAAAATTGAGCCTTGTTTCTTTTGATAGCCCATTTGCTTACCTTTATGAGCTTAAAAAATATATATTTTATCCTTACCTTTCTTTTAAGAGAACTTAGTTTATACACATTTATTGAGAAGCACTTAAGAGTAGCAAAGATGGAAAAATAAAAAAAAATATCACTACCATAACCCAAGTACATTAAAAGAGATAGGTTGTGGGTTGTTGAAAAAAGTAAAAAAATGAAAACAGAGGTGAACAGTTTTGTGCTAAAAAAAATAAAGAAGTGAAATTTTGGCAAAGAAAGAAGAAAAAAATGGTGAATTATTGAGATAAATGCTCGAAAAATGGTTGAATGAGTTGGGTGTTGAAGTAAGGTTATCTAATGCTTAAAGTGGTTGTGTTAAAATTAAGAGACTGAGTTCTTTTACTTGTTTAATCATTCCTGTTCTTTCTTGACCTTTACCTTTGCCTAACATTACAAGCCTATTAAAGACTTATTGATCTGATGCAGTGTGATTTTTTTCTACATTAGTGGAGAGTGATTTGAAAAGTGAGCCTATAGAGTTTGATTTGTGATTGATGTCACGCAATTTAATATGTTTTTAGAGGCCAAGACTTGAATTCATGAATGTTGTGCATAAAATCATCCGGGTGTTTGGATTAATGGTTTGTGGTAAGATAGATGTTAAGAGTCGATAACGATTTTGTGGTTGATGTTTCGATTGTTTTTGGACTTGGGTGGTATTTAATGATTCTATGTGTTGTGTGTTATGTGCGATTTTTTAGACAAAAAGTTGAATTACTCTTTGATTAACGCTAACATTGCTTTATTTTATTTTGATTTCTAATATAGAATTCATTTCATATCTTTTTCGCTTGAATTGCTAGGGACTAGCAATAAGCTAGTTGGAGGTTATGATGAAAGTCATAAAATGCATCTTAATAATATTTATTTGTTAGCATTTTAGGGTTGATTTAGGGCTGAATTACACATTTATGCCTTAATAATTCTAAAGTGTCATTCTTGGTTCATTGATTTATTTCGATGCATTTTCAGGTATTTTGGGTTTAAAAGAGATGGAAAAGCTAACATTGCTTAAAGCACGAAGATTCTATGCATATCGTAGTGAAGGAATGGTTTCGGAAGGACAAAATGAAGAGAACCCCGTTTCTAGGGTTCCATGCTGTGGCGAGCCAAGGTTTGAGCCGAGGCCACCAGAAACCATTAGCTTCTGAGCTAGAGGCTGGAATAAGGCTGTGTGCCGTGGCCTAGACCAGTGTGCACCGCGGCCTCCAGAGCCTCTACAAAGCTAGGATCCAGGGTGGCGCCGCAGCGAGGAAAGGCTGAGGCGCGATACGATCCCTTGTTTCTATTTCATGACTTTATTAGGGCTTTAATGACATTTTTGGACCTGAAAATATCTTGAACCTTTTGGGGTCTTAATAGAACACTTAAGTTTTGCTGAAAATGAGGTTGGAAATAGGAGAGCTACCATATTCTTCTCCATTTTAGGTGATCAAGCATGAGCCTAATGTCAAATTAATCTCCAAGCAAGACAAAAGGATGAATTCCTAGGTGTAGTTGTTCTTATTTCTATTCTTGATTCAGTTGTATGGATTCATTGTTAAACATTGTTTATGATTTACTCTTTGATTAAGTAAGAATGAGATGATTTCCTCTTAATCTGGTGATTGTATCTTTCTCCTCCATATAAGTCTAGTCAAGCTCTTCTTATGTTAAGTTGTTAGATGTGATTGATTTCGGTAGATTCATCTTATAGGTTTATCCATTACTACGGTATTGTTATTGAAATATATTGTTGTTTCTTGATAATCTATAAGATAGGTCATGTGTGCTTGAATTAGAATTAAAGAGTAATTTGTAGCAATTACATTAGGATGTTTATGTGTTTTGATTAAATATTCATCGATTGCTTGTTTAGGATATGAAACCAGCAATTAAGATAAAACCATTGAGTCAAGATAGGGATAAGGCAACGAACTTAGGAAGGATTCCTAGAACCTTGTTATTTCTTTATTGAATCCTTTGTCATATTTTCATAACTCTCTCATATAATTTCATTCGTAAAACAAAGATTCACTCATTTGAACTTCATCATTTGGTGTTAAGGTTTACACTTTCTCTTGTAGTTCACTTTTCCTCGTGGGATCGACACGTCACATATACACAATAATCATGTGTTAGTTTGAGTGTAATCGCATGGGAAATAGCTTGAAAAAATTGTTCGGAAAGATACATGAAATGGAAATTAAATATTTTATTTATATTAAAAATGAATGGATTTGATTTTGAAAATTGTTTTGGAAAAGATAAATAGACCAATGATTGGCATGCTAAATGAAGGTATTGTTAGAAAAACTTATGGACCATTATATCAAGTGAGTGTATAGTTGGGGAAGACCTAATTTCTTGACCATGCCAAGTTAAGGTATTGTCAGAAATCTTATGGACCACTATACCAAGTGAAAGTATAGTTGGGGAGGACCTAATTTCTTGACATGCCAAGTGAAGGTGTTGTTAGAAGTCTTATGGACCATCATATCAAGTGAAGGTATGGTTAAGGAAGACTATGGACCAACATGCCAAGTGAAGGTATAACTAGAATGGATATGGACTAGTGTGCAAGATGAATGCGTTGTTAGAAGTAAAATATGAATTAAATCAACATTTTGCCTACCCTTCTACCATTGTCATGTAATTGAATGAATTATTCAATTTTTAAAGTACGTTGCTTTTTAAATTGCTAATTACAAGGCGAGATTATGTCTCAAATTAGAAATGATTGTTGTGCCCTATGATTGTTGAATTACGCTTGGTTTGATCCACAATGGGTATGTAGGCAACTCATGTGTTCAAGTGCGACCATTTACGTGAATGAGTGTGAGATTCATTTCTTTGCATGATTCCCCCGATTGATAATTATCAAAGAGAAAAATAAATGTCTTTTAAAGGCTTTGAGTACTACATACATGATCATGTATGCATCCTCAAAGAGGGGCAAACTATAGACATCGTGTTTTGCATCATTTGATAATTAACAATTGTTCACCATTTTGTTCTTTGATAGAGACGATGATTTGTGTACAAGATCGAGATGTGTTCTTTTACAAGTTTGAGTATTTTCTATGATATAGAAAGGATTTAATGGAGGAATAAAAATTCACAAAAAATGATTGATGAGAGAAAGAAAAATGTAAAAATTCATTGTTTTCAATGTATGTCCTTCGACTTTAATAATTTTTTATCAACTAATCTTTAAGATCTTTCCTTCTCTAGATCAATACAATTTTTAATTAGTTTTCTAAGGATATATTATTGGAATTGTTTTGATAAGAGAAGTGTGAGAACTTATTTATTTACCAAAACAGGTCTAAACTTACCATTTTAATGTCTAGGCCACAATTTTAAATTTGTGTTGAATTTACGAGTAAAAAATAATTCTGAACTCAAAAAAGGTTATTTGGGATTTATATAATAACTACGAAAATCCCCAAACATGTCCGTATGAGTGAGAATGACTCGTTTGAAGTTGAGGTCTAGAATTTGTCAGATTTCCTAATTCTCACCATTTTAGGATTTGGAAGTTGCCTAATGGAGTGGATTTTTCAAAAAGTTTGACAGAGTTGATACCTAACCCTAATGAAGCTTATAAATACTCCCTTTTTATATATTTTTAGGGATCTCTTCAAATCTTTTTAAGAGACCTTTGGTTGCTATAAAGAAAATCTTGTTTTTGAGAACTAATTGAGAGAAAACTAATGCTAAAGAGATATTTGTGTGAGATATATTTTTTCTTGAGCCCTAACCTTCCCTATAACCCTAAGAAATGATATTTCACTCAAAATACAATAATAATCCTTCGTAAAATTTGAGTTTTTCTTATGAAAGACCAAAGTTTGGAATTACATCAAAGATCGCTTGCATTCGGATTATCGTTTTCTTGAAGAGAAAAAGAAGACCACCCCCCGCCAATGAGGATTTCAGGACCTTAATTGTCCATGTTTGATCACTTAAGAAGGATCTCATATTCGCACTTTGATATTTGCAAGAGATAAGCACTCTTCAAAGGTAGAAATTTGTTTTTTTTCTCTCTCTACGGTTTATTATTAGTTTGTGATGTGATTTTTGTGTTTGATTTAATATATTTACATGTTTAGAAGCTAAAATATTATTTTAATATGATTCATTAAGTATTCTTTCATGTTAGGATCATTTTAGACTTACAAAAATTGAATTTTGATTGAAAAAACTAAGAAAACAGAAAATTCTCGAAGTTACTGATGTAGGCGCCAATCCAGCTCCAAAAATAGGTATGGTTCCATTCTACACTTGTGCCTGCATAGTGTGGCATTAGCCCCCGATTCGTTTCCAAATTTACTTTTCATGTTGATTTTTGTTTCAGTTGTGTTGCTTCGCATGTTTGTTTGATTTAACTTGTTTAAATTACTCATATAACATCTAAAAATCCTAGGTTAGCATGAAATCAAAACTTTGAAATTTAATTGAATTTTGGGACCTTAAAAGAATATGCTTTGGTGAGATTGAATTGACTTGATGCATGTTTGTTGATCTTAGTTTGTTTTTGGGTTAAATATGAGGTTTTAAATTAGTTTAGTTTTTGTTTTAATGCATGATCACATGGTTAACTGATTAGATTAGGATTTTGCATGCTAAACCATACTTTCTATGCTTCGTACGATGCTTTCTTTGCTCCATACGATTTTTACTTTTTTTTATCCTTGATCGTATGATTGATTTGATATAAAACAGTTGTTGTTTTACATGAATAATGCACAATAAAGTTGATGCCTTGATTTGGTTCTCACATATTTTATCCTCTTAAGCTTGGATCTTGATTGATAGCATATGCTTATACTTGCATATTGAAATTATGTGTGATTTTGATTAATTGATTTGGTAAGATTATGTGACTTTCCTTGCATTATTGATGTAAATGGTTATTATTTTAATTATTTTATTGCTCACGGATGAATAGATGAAATTATATTATCTCTTATATTTGTTATGGACGGAAAGTTATTTTATGCATTTATGGATAGTTTATTTTTATCGCTTTTATTTAATTTTATGAAATTTTTGGGAATGTAAGCTGCGTTTAGGTACCTTATAATTTATTCCTATTTCCCTATAGTTTCAGTTATTTTTGGGAATGTAAGCCCCATTTAGGCACTTTTATTTTTTAGCTATTTCTTTGTACTCGTTCTTTATTTTTTCCACATTTTTATTTTCTATGGTTGGATGGATGGATGATATTTTAGATGGATGTTTGATATAATTTGTTGCATGCTCATGATATTTCGTGCGATTCAAACTGTTCCTTATATTGCTTACTTGAATTATCATTGATAAATAAGACCTAATCAATCAATTAATTTAATTATAGAAAATCTATTCACTTGCAAAAATATGGGCTAGATCCATCAAGGTCTAGTCGCACTTGGGCCGCTCATCCATGGCTATCCTATTGCGTATCCAATCTCTGAATCCTAAATCTCTATCATATAAATGACTAGTGGCTTTGTGGTTTCTTGGTCCCTAAAACAAAGTTGTGATTGCTCTTGGATTATTCGTTAATGACTTTGTGCCATTGGCATGCCCTTTCGAATGTTACCTCTTGGATAATCCTTTGAGGAGACGCTAGCCTTTTGGATTATCCCTTTCGATTTGTCCTTTCGAAATTATCCCTTTAAATATTGAACATCGAAAAATGATAGAATGAAATGACCTCCAATTAGGTATACGATTGGAGCAATCCATGATATCCATAGGTGATAAAAGCTCTGATAGTGTAGGAATGAATCTCGAATATATGACACTTGGAATGAATCTTGAATATATAACACTTGGCCCATGAATGACTTTGAGTTATTTGGTGGTGGTAGGGGGACTCATGTCCTTGATGGCTTTAACCTTGTCTATATCAATATCAATGCCTTTCTTTTACACAATAAATCCGAGAAATTTGCCTGCTTCAACTCCAAAGGCACATTTAAGTGGATTAAGCTTCAAATTGTAAGCTCTGCACTTATTAAACACTTTTCGGAGGTGCATTAAATGGTCTTCACTTCTTCTGGACTTGGCAACTAGATCATCAACGTATATTTCCATTTCATTATAAATAAGTTCATTGAATAATCATTGTCATCGCCATCTGAAATATGGCTCCAGTGTTTTGAGCCCAAATGGCATCACTATGTAGCAATAGTTGCTAACTTGAGTTCTAAAAGCTATTTTTTTTCTGCATCTTCAGAAGCCATTGTTTTCTGATAATAGCTAATGAATGCGTCCATAAAAGAAAACATTTCGCACTCGGCTGTTGCATCAATTAAAGTGTAAATGATGGGTAATAGGAAGTCATATTTTGGTGTAGCATCATTGATAAGATGAAAATCTTGGCACACTTGAGTTTCTCCATTCTTCTTAGGTACCAAGACATGATTCACCTGCCAAGTAGGATACTGCATCTCCTTTATTTTTTTATTTATCAAAAACTTTTCTATTTTTGCCTTAATTAATTCTTTAATTCTTGTTCTTGAGAGACTAGTCGTTGTGATTGTTTAACTAGTTTTCTTTTAGGATCAAGATTTAATCGGTGAATAACTAAAGTAGGATCAAGACCAAGTATCTCTTAATGTTTCTAAGCAAACACATCCATGTATTCATTTAGTAGTGACATTAGGCCTTCTATCTATAGCAGATTGAGTGTTTTTGAAATAAAAGTCAGCCTTTCTTATTTTCCTTCTTCATCCAAGTCAATAAGCTCTAGATTATTTATCACTTTCTTATGTTCTTCTAGTTGACTTTCCTCTTCCATGTCCTTCTCTCTGACCATAGGCTTGTCATCCTTAGAGATGACTACTTATTCTGCTATGATCATCTGATACTCAAGATCAAGAGATTTGGACTCTCCTGAACCCCCACCCCTTCACAAATAATAGCTTATCCATCCATTGGGCAGGGTGGTCTTGGGGATTCCTCCAACTGTTTTTCCAACTTGCTCTTCTCTTGTCTTATCCTTCTTTTTCTTTTCTTCACTCAAGACTTCCCAAGCAAGCAAAACTAGACTTCTTGGAGGCTTAAGAGTTGCATTGCCTTCCTCTAAGAAATCATTATAAAATTTAGTCTCCTAACAATGTGTTTTATGCACTTCAAAGGGAGTATGGGAGGCATGTATATTCACTTCTTTTCCTCCACACCACCCCTTGAAGCACTGGTGGTATATATAAGGAATATCTTGATGCTCATGTACCAAGATCTTCCTAAGACAGATACCATATGATGTCACCGCATCCACTATATGGAATTTGACTGTGCTGCGCAAAGGATTTACGACGCTATGCAACATAACATATCCCAAAGTTTGCATCTCTTCTCCATTAAATTTTTTAATCAAAATAGGGTGCTTAACGATCCACTCTTTTGGTATGTTGACAGCTTTCAGTGTATATATCGAGATTATATTGATGGATGAACCTTCATCAATTAATCCACACTTGACTTTCAATCCATTCAATATTAGTTCCAAATACAGCAAAGTATTTTGGTGCTTTCTTGCCACTAGCTTGTCTTTTGGAGTAAATACTAGACTCATTTCCCCAGATTTTTTCATTCTCCTTGTCCTACTAACGATCATATTGCACTCTTCTTGGTGCTTTTGAGCAGTGCGCAATATTGTGGATACAACTTCTCTTCTCACTGAACCTGCTTCTAAGTCAATGTTGTCAAAAAAACTGGCAAAGCAACACGTGTTGGCTAAAGAGTTGGCCAGTCTTTCATCATCATCATCTTCTTCTTCTTCTGTTACCTCTTCTATGATTGGGCCATCAAATTGCATGTATCCACTCTGAGATTATTTTGTTTGGGGATAGTTAAGGTATCGAGACTCATTTGATTCCTCCAGATGCACTATCTTTTTTTTCTTCTACTTCTCGATTTCTAAGTACCAGATCTCCTGCTCTTATTTCTCTATAAAAAAATCCACCGAAGAATGAAGCACTCATAGGTGTTATGAGTAGGGGTTCTATGGAACCGATAAAACTTTGGCCCATTGATCTTCGTTTAAGTAGGCTGCCTTTTTTTGTTGTGGTAACATGATCTAATTGTTCCTGATCCAATCCTTCAAGATGTCTACTACCTTGTTAGCTGAACAAATAAATTTTAGAGGCTCTTGTCTTTCTCTAGAGCTTTTCTTCGGCTTCTTACTGCTACTGCCTTCAGCTACCACTGACATTGGCATGTTCAGAGTAATACAATGCTTTACCAGAATTTCTTCTTCGGTCTTGTCTTGGCACTCCAACGTTTTCACCCTGAATTTTTCAATGTAGCTCTCTAGATTTTCTATAGGGCATTGGCGCTTTGTGCCAAATCTATCAGCGTATACTAACGCGGAATGGTGCAGAACTTCTTTAAAAACTGCTTCACCATTTTAATCCAACTTTAAATACTCTCAGGCTCCAACCTTGTGTACCAAGTGAATTCCTTGTCAGTAAGAATCTTTGAGAATTCCCTCATCAGTAAATCTTGATCATATCTCCACAATTCCATGGCATCAAGGAATCTTTTGATATGATCTCTTGCATCTCCATTCTTGCCATTGTATTTTTCAAAGCTTGGAACCTCATATCCTTAGGGGTTTTCTTTTAACATTACCACCCTAGGATAAGGAGGAATGAAGCTGAAATCACTTTCCATGGAGATAGATCTTCTTGTCGAACTCTTCAAAATTCAGTCCAGATGTACCTTGGTCATGAAAGATGAAGTAGGGACGTAGGAAGTGCTAGGTTTGCCTAAATATGGCACTGCTAGTGCAAAAGTATTAAGAATAGGAGCTTCATGGTTCTGCTTTTCCTTTGGTTCAAAGATTAGACTATGAATAACTAGAACAACAGATTCTTTGGGGATTTTTCTCACTTCTACTTCTTTCTCTGTAGATTTCTTCATTCTAGAGCTATGCATACCAGCTTCTAGATCTACCAGGTTGCGAGCAACTACTGGTGGTGGAGTCTTTAGATCAGAACTTCCATTGTTAGTATTATGATTATCCACTTCTTTCTTTTTGGATACTTTATCATTGGCGGTTAAAGAATTGATTGCAGCTTGCATACTAAGTAGCATCTGCTTCAACTATGCATTTTCATCTTGGATTGAATTCAACTGAGCAACCAAAATTTATGACATTGGATGCCTGAATAATCTTGTGCACAAATGATTGTGCCCTTCAAGTCAGCCTTCATTAGTGTCTGGCGTGACTGGTTCTAAATCGTTATCAAGATTACTGTTGAGATTCGCTATTTCACTTGAACTTCAAATCAATCTCTCCAGTAGAGTCATCAAAATGTTTAAGGTGAATTTTGATTCGCTTAATTATTGGTTGGAGTTGCTAGCGGATTATCGAGAAATCCATAAGGAAAACGAATAAAAATATAACGTAAATCTAAATCACACAAAAAGTACATTATTTAGCTTATGAGACATACGTCCACAGATACAATTAGGAAATTTTTATTAAGGATCAAAGATTATAAGACGTACTGGTTGCGTATACAGAAATCTAGGTAATGAGAGAAGTATTTGACCAATAAAAAAATTGAATTTGCTTCTTATGTAATGCAAAGAATATTTTGGTCTCTCTAATTTTTTTTTTCTTTTCAAATAAGCTGAAGGAACCTATTTATAAGCAAAATGAAATAACTGTTTATGAACGAAAAAATCTATTACAACAACCAGTCATTTAAGCGCCATGTCATTTTTTAGACGATTGGCATAGAAATGATCTGCTACTTGTGCACTCTAGATAAAACGCAACTCCTGAAAGCATTACCCGAAATTCATTCCTGTGGTAATGCACATTTTTTGCATCTAAAGATGGTACTCTAGAGAGGAGTAAACGTCCCTAGGCGTCAGTCTCGTGAAGGTTTTTTAAAAATCAGAAAAAATACAAATTAGAGGTTTGAACTCATAAACTAATGTGTAGAAATACAAATCTTAACTATTAAGTGTTCTTGTTGTGATATTATTATTTTTTATAAATATATATTACATATTATTTAGTTTAGTAATAATTATAAACTATTTAATTAATCACTTACAAATTACAACAATATAAAAATTTAAATTGTATATAATTTATGTATAAAATTATATATATTAATATTTATAAAATTATAATTATTATGCTCTAGAGAGTTTGTAAAAGTAATAAAATTCGTTAAAAATTAATTAATTTAAATTTAAATTATTTTTACTTTAATTAAAATTTCAAAACGTCCGAAAGTATTCAAAAAACTTACACTTCAACACTTCGTGATTTACATCTAGCCTCGTTGAGGAAAAATGCCTCTACCAAGACCTTCAACTCTGAAAACACTGTAGAGAAGAGTAAATTCTAGATATCGTGTCTCTGTACAAAATTAAAAATCTAGTTATATATATATATATATATGTCGCTCTCTTGTTATAAGTTTGCCACATATCCTGTCAAAGGACGCATCTATCTCCATTTAATGTTGAAGATTCTTTTGATTTCAGTTGTCAATTTAATTCCTCTGTATTTGCAACTCTTTGTCAGTCTTTGTATCTCATTGCTAATTACTTGATGGGCCTGAAATTGTCCCAACTTGGTGAGCGTTGTATATCCCTGGTTTCTGATCAAGAGAATAAATAAAACAAGAGAGAGCAGCAATGATTCAAAGAAGCGCGTGCTTTCGCTCTCTGGTTCAAACTTTGCGAGCTGGTTCTGCTTTTCCCAAGGTTGATTCAATCATATCCTCTTTCAACTTACAATGCTACAGTTTATTGGGTGTAGCCCATAATAAACGATGAATAATTCAATAATATTATCGAAATACTTTGAATTGAGGGTTACAGTTCTGGAGTTAAACAGAGAACTTTAATTATCTATTTGTGCATTTTGCAGTTTGTAGCTTACCGTATCCACACATCTCAGGCTGCATTTTCTATGCAGCAAGTGTGTGAACAAACTTCCTACAGGTAACTGCAATCTCCATGTTTTAAATTGTGCTGGTGTGGTGGTTACTCTTAACTATGATGGGTAGAAAGCAAAAGTGAGAGAAAAGAAGAAGGCAGAGATTAAAGCTTGGATATAGTTTTTAGATTTCGAAAACCATTTTCAAAAATAAAAAAATATATATTTTAAAAAAAAACCATATTTAGATAATTATAAATTGAAAATGATTTTCAAAAATAAAAAAAAACTGTAAAAAATTATTTGGATTTAAAAAGCTAAAAACTAAAAACTGGACAAAAAATTTTAAAAAAAAAATCCATAGCAGTAAAATGCAAGCGAACTCACACGCTGCCCACAAGCCTCATTCTCTTTTTTTTTCTTCTCTTCTTCTTCTTCTTCTCCCCAAAAATCCGATCTTCCTTCGATTTCGTTTTCCTCTTCTTCACCTCCTCATTTTCTTGTAGCTTGATGAGATTAAGAGAGGTGCTGGATTTGTAGTGTTTTCTGTCTGGGTAGCAAAAAAAATGGAGAGAATCTTTTTTTTTTTTTTTTTTGATAACGGACCATTACGGCTACCTTACAATCTTTGACTTAAGATCCTGTGGATGATGTAAATCACAGGATGTGCAGTGCAGTGATAGTACTTGAACCCGAGACCTCACAGAGAATTCATCATTTCGAAGGTCGAATTTACCGCTGCACTATATACTCTGGAGGCAAATGAAGAGAATCTTTTTATCGTATAATAGGTAGAAAAAGAATAGTGTGATGATTAGTGTTTTATTTTCAGGTGAATAAATTATAATCATTTCAAATTAGGATGACGGAAAAGTATAAGCTAAAATAAAACATTTTTTTTTCTTTCTTCGCATTTTTGCATCATTTTTATTAAATAAAAGATAAATACATCAATTATCTCATTTTTTTTCATCCTCACTCTAAAGTAGAAGCTAAAATAAAACTTTTTTTTTCTTTCTTCGCATTTTTGCATCATTTTTATTAAATAAAAAATATAGACATCAATTATCTCATTTTTTTTCATTCTCACTCTTCCTTTCTCTTACTTTTTCAGAGCCCTTAGTTTCACACTTTCACGTCCAACTGCACATCAATAATTTGCCTATTTGCTAGCTACCTTAGACAAATTGGTATTTCTTAGATGGTGATTATTGGTGGTAGTTCTGCAGATTTTGTTTGCGAGTTGCTGTCAATGAATAAAATCACTATTCAAAATTCACACGTTTAGTATGCTAAAACTTTTAGTGAATTGTGAAGTAATCTTACCTTCTTTCTCACTTTGATTTCTTATGCCTTTTGGCTCTTTCTTTTGCTGGGTGTGAATGCTTTTTTGCAGTGACGATCAGAATGCTGATGTGGATTGGGATAATCTTGGATTTGGCCTTGTTCCTACTGATTACATGTACATCATGAAATGTTCCAAAGACAAAAACTTTGAGCAAGGAAAACTAAATCGCTATGGAAATATTGAGTTAAGCCCTTGTGCAGGAGTCTTAAATTATGGGCAGGCAAGCTGCAGTTGTTTACCTTTTTAGAAACTTCAACATTACTTCATAGTCTTTAACAGATTCTGTATGGTTTGGTGAAAACAATTTAGCTAAGGTCACTTGTTCTTTGGCACCTGTAAGTTAATAGTTTAGTTCCATTCTGAAATCTATTCAGGGTTTATTTGAAGGCATAAAAGCATACAGGAAAAAAGATGGGCACCTTCTTCTGTTCCGTCCTAATCAAAATGCCACTCGCATGAAGATTGGCGCTGAAAGGATGTGTATGCCCTCCCCATCTGTTTATCAGTTTATTGATGCTTTGAAACAAACTACTCTTGCAAATAAACGATGGGTAATACTTTTCTTCCTCTTCTAAAGACAAATTTTAAGTTTCAGTGTTGCAGTGGAATTGTCCTATGATTCTTGAAAAGTTCTCATATCGTCTACTAACATTTTTCCCCTTTTCTGTTTACAAGGTTCCTCCTCCAGGAAAGGGTTCTCTATACATGAGGCCTCTGCTCATAGGAAGTGGTCCTGTACTGGGTCTCTCCCCGGCACCTGAATACACTTTTCTTGTATTTGCTTCTCCAGTTCGTAACTATTTCAAGGTGCGGGAATTCTCTTTCCGTTGTAGCTCATCTCGCACTTTTTACTTTTAACGACAGATTTTTACTTGTTTCCCTATTCTGAGTACAGGAGGGTACAGCACCCTTGAATTTATATGTTGAGGAAGAATTTACACGTTCCTCACATGGTGGAACTGGAGGTGTGAAAACCATTGTCAATTATGGGCCGGTAAGTGATCATTACTTCTTTCAGGCAGTTGTGAAAGAAAGTTGAATAATCACATCATCACTTAAATTTTCTAAGTAGCATTCATTCTTGCATAGTGAGCTCTTTTCATATCAAACGTAACTTCCATGTAATTAAGCTTTGTTTTTCATTTCCTTGTCAGCTACGTTTAATAAGATACAAGTTCTTTGTCTTTTATTTTTAGGTTCTTGAAGCAATGAGAAGAGCAAAAAATAGAGGATTTTCTGATGTCCTGTATCTTGATGCGGAGAATAAGAAAAATTTGGAGGAAGTTTCTGCTTCTAACATTTTCATTGTGAAGGTACTGTCGAAATCAAGTTCCCTGTCAAAGTTAAATCTCATATCTTAACACCTTTTTGCCTAGACCAGATAGGGAGTTGAAGAAGTACCATATGACCTAAGGAAAAAGGAAACTTGGGGGGATGAGTTTTACTGATCTTCAAAACAAGTTTTCTGTATTCGATCTGATCCTGTTGGATCTTTGTAGTTGGTTTCCTGTTGTGATTTTGTCAATTAACGAAGTCATTCATCCAAAAGGAAAAAAAAAAAAAAGAGTTGTTTGATAGATAGAAAAGTAAGATGAACAATAGGTAAGCAAATGAATCTGGAGAAATAAAAGGAAGATTTGTTGACAAAAAATGACTAACCCTATGACTTAAAGATGTATCACATTTGCGTAAGTATAATGATGGTTATTCTATCAAAGAATGAGTTTCAGTGAGGTCAACCAATTGAATTATTTACAAACCTATGATTTTTTTTTTAAGATCAACTATGAGTTTTCTCATCTTAACTCTTGGCTATCCACCTCATGCGTCTACTTACAATCTTTTCAGGGCAATGTTATCTCAACTCCTGCTACAAATGGGACCATTCTCTCAGGGATCACTAGAACAAGCATTATCGACATTGCTCGTGACTATGGTTACCAGGTGAGTTGCTTGTACCTCTAAGCCTCCGAAGAAGAACCTAATTTCCTTAATTATTTTTGAGAATCTGTGTAATTCTGCATAAATCAATTAGTAACATTATAATTATGTTTGAGTGGCACTTGATTCATTTATTTGTGAGGTTACGTACTCGTTTGTTTTTCTGATGACATCTTGTTTATCTTCTACATTCAAAGTCATCTAGAAAGAATGACTTTTTCCCCCTTTTTGATAGCAATTTTGGACTAGTTGCTTTCTCATCATATAACCCTTTTCAGTCAAGGAGCTAGTTACCTTCTCAAACTTACACAGACATTTTATTCAATATATAACACTCTAATTAGATCAGATTAAGTAATATCTTGTCCCACCTGAATTCATTTCTAAGATTACCTTAACCTCAAATGGGATCAGGTCGAAGAACGTGCTGTTTCAGTGGATGAATTGAATGATGCTGACGAAGTCTTTTGCACGGGAACTGCTGTTGGCGTAGCTCCTGTAGGCAGCATTACATATCAGAACAGAAGGTAAATTATTTGTATCTTATCTTGCTAATTGCTATAATAAGAATTGAACAAACCCATTTGAGAACAAATGATGAGCACAAAGACGAATAGTTGCGTTCTAGTTCTAAACCATTACAACATACCTCCTCATGTTTTGAATAGCTTTTAGAATAATGTGATCAATCTCTAACCCTTTGAAACACATATCTTTATATGCTTGCAGAACAGAATTCAACGTGGGTGCTCCCTCTGTGTCTCAAGAACTGTACTCTACTCTCGTTGGAATTCAATCGGGTCTTGTTGAGGATAAAAGGGGCTGGATTCTTGAGATCAATTAACTCTGTATTCACTTTATTATATGCAATGAACAATATTCGGTCAGGTTTTAATGGTTGTTGCGTTTGTAAATCCATCTTATCCCAACTATCAAAATTGCTCAATTACATTGTAAATACATAAGCAGGAACTCTGCCTACTTTACAATTGATCTCAAATTATGTCACAATGTTATGTTGAGACTGAAGCTAGGTGACTCTTTATATAGTGCACCAACTTCTTGATCAATCTTGAGTGTCATTCTCCACCCTTAGATCTTGATGACCACTTAATCATGACCCTCCATCAATCCTAAGTGGTACTGTGCGTTTTAACCTTGCACCCACGCACTTAACAAGAGGCTGAAACAAGCTGTCAATGTGTGCATCAGTGTGCCTAGCGCTGCGGCCTTGACCAGGGGGCGGTGTGGCGCTAGGCAAAGCCCTTTTTTACCTCCTTGCTGGGCAGTGCGGTGCTGGTGAGGGAGCGCTGCTCCCTTGACTCTTCTCCAGCACCTCCCTTGCTGGGCGGTGCGGCGCTGGTGAGGGGGCACTGCTCCCTTGACTCTTCTCCAGCACCTCCCTTGCTGAGCGCTGCAGCCTTGGTGAGGCAGAGGTGTAGTGCACACTGAAGCTGGAGCCTTCACAAGTGTGCTCACTTCTTGTCTTGCTGAAAAGGGAAGGCGCGCACATCCCCAAAGTGATGCGCACACTTGTGTGCACTCTTTTAACATGCTGAAATTAATTCTTTCAACTTTGTTTGCACTTTTTTAACATGCTGAAATTAATTCTTTCAACCTTGTTTAAACTTTAAACCATGTTTAAACCTTAGACAAATATCAACACAAATAAAATAAAATAAAGTTGCATTTATAAAAATACATACATTTGAATGCTTTTTTAAAATTACAAAATTGAAAGATTTGAAATTTTATTCTAATTTTCCAAACTAACTTATAAAAATACATGCATCTTAAATTTGTATTTTCAAATAAAATATTAAAATATTTTATATGCTAATGCATATCTTATATCGCAATAAAAAAAACTCATGAGATTTTGACTAGAAAAATAATTTTCAAGACAGCATTTTAGCAAAATTGTTCTCGCTATCATAGAATTATTAACGGCAAATTTAACGTCAATATAAAATGATATCCATTTTCATGGGAAACAACCACTGTTGACTTGGAATGTGTATTTGGTCACTCTTGGCTAAGCTTGCCTGAGTGGAATTATGGAAATTATAAACCATCATCTGTGACGGCTCCCTCTTATCCTTTCGAGTATTTATATATATACATTTGACAATTTAAATTGATGTTATCAATAAATCTTTTTTAAATTATTCATGAAGTTTTCAGTTAGTATATACCACTCGAATCAAGAAATCATCCATTGTTTCTTTCAATTAGGCCGCTACGTTGCTTGTCCAAAAATATCTGTTTCTGTATTCAATTCAACAAGTCTCTTCACTCTGTTTTTGCAAATTCTATTTCTATCTTATCGCTTATTTAAGTTTTCTTAAACTCTCTAATTTTCTGCAAATCGTTTTAAGGATTGTGTTGATACTTGATATATAGTTGCAACTGGGTTTCGAATTTCAAGAGAAAAGTAAGGCAGCCATGATTCAGATTTCAGATGACTGCATACTTGCGCTTGCGCAGTTTGGTCCAATCTTTGAGTGTTGGTTCTTTTTCATCTAAGGTTGGTCCTTTTAACATTTTATATTGCTTGATCATAGTACTGTTTCTGTTGTACGTTATCACAGCAGGAAGCCTAGATTTCAAAAGTAAAAATCTGCAGGAGATTGTTGTCCTTCAACTTATTACAATTGTTCATGAGAGAAGAATTAATGATGGGTGTGCATCTCTGATCTGAATTAGGTCACAAACTGATCTAAGTTTTGCATGATTTGCAGCTTGGAGCTTACTGTTGTTATGCATCTCAAGCTGCTACTTCTCTGCTAAGAAGAACCCAAATCATATGCTTACAGGTAACAGAGCAGTTCCACGTTATCATAATTTAGTCTAAGTCGCAGCTTCATTCATTTCTTAGTCCTTTCATGATTAACACTCCGTTTGGAACCAAATGAACATTTCATTATCAAATGAATTGAAAATGAAATCATTTATAAATGAATTGATTGAAATTTTTATGTTTAGTTTTCTTATACCGTAGAATTCAATTAAATTGTCATATTTAAAATGTTTCGAATAAAAGAAGAATTTAAAATAGGAAGGAGAGGGAGGTAAAGAAAGTATTTTGGTAAACATAACTTTAACAAACTGATCGAAAAGGCTTTTGGTGAGGATGAGTATGCTGATGTGGATTGGGATAATCTTGGATTTGGTCCAAAGCCAGCTGATTACATGTACATCATGAGATGTTCTAAAGATGAAAATTTCCTACAAGGAAAACTTAGTCTCTTCGGAAACATTGAGTTGAGCCCTTCAGCAGGAGTCTTAAATTATGGGCAGGCAAGCTGCAGTTCAATTCCCTCTTTAACAACTTTTTTTCTTTTCATCTTATTGCATACTTTATTTACTACTATTTCTTACTCTGAAACCTACAATCTGGGATGACTTACTTTAATTAAATGACATCCAATTTGGAACTTTACATGACTCGACACTAGCACATCTATTACCTGTGTAGTTGAATTGCCATGATTTTGCTCAATTGACTATCTTAAAAGGTTCTGTTGCAGCAAAATTGAATGAACCATGAGCTTACTAGATGAAAATTATTCAATAAGACACATTAAACTAGGCTATTACTTGATGTCACCTGTCTTTTGGCTCTTCAGCTAAGTTTGGCGCGTTGTATGTGACTTATGGAATGTGTTTGATAATCTATTCAGGGACTATATGAAGGCACAAAAGCATACAGGAAAGAAGACGGGCGCCTTCTTCTCTTTCGTCCAGATCAAAATGCCATCCGCATGAAGCTTGGCGCTGAAAGAATTTGCATGCCTTGCCCCTCCATTGATCATTTTGTCAGTGCAGTGAAACAAATTGCTCTCGCAAACAAGCGTTGGGTAATGGTTCTTTTCTTTCAAAAGCTAATGCTTAACTCTCCATTGCAGTGTTAAATGTTTCTTTAAAAGCACATGTTTTCTTCTTTCAGTTTGTAAAAATTGACTCCACCATTATAATCAGGTTCCTCCTCCAGGAAAAGGGTCTCTCTACATTAGGCCCCTGTTTATGGGAAGTGGCCCTATATCGGGTTTGGCACCGGCACCTGAGTATACATTCCTCATATTTGCTTCCCCTGTTGGCAACTATTTCAAGGTGGGGTTCTCTATCGGTTGTTACTCATCTCAGCTTTGATTCTCAACAAAAGGGTTTCACTATATATTAATCATTCTAGCCACAGGAGGGTACAGCGCCATTGAACTTATAAGTTGAGAAAGAATTTGTGCATGCCTCTCCTGGTGGAGCCGGAGGTGTTAAATCCATCACCAATTATGCTCCTGTAAGCCAATTCTTCCTGCCTATTGTTCGTGTCAAGAATCTTAGTGCCTTAATTGTGAAGCTCTATTTTAAACCAAAGGATTGGTATGTAGTCTAATGTTATGGCATCAAATGTTGGTATGCTAATGTGTGATACATTCGTATCTTTGACAATAGGTCTTGAAAGCACTAAACAGATAAAAAAAAACAGAGGATTTTCTGATGTCTTGTACCTAGACTCTGTGAATAGGAAATATTTGGAGGAGGTTTCTTGTTACATTTTCATTGTGAAAGTAATGTTCAGATAAAATTTTCTGTTTTTTGGAGATGTTATTGACAATATGACTGAACCAATATCATGTACGGATTATCAATCTTTTCAGGGAAATATTATTTCAACTCCTGCTACAAAATGAGACAATTCTTGAAGGGATCACACGGAAAAGTGTCATTGAGATTGCCCATAATCATGGTTACCAGGTGACTTATCTTGTATCTCAAAACTACATAAAAAAAATGAGCCTAATTTCTTGCATTATATCTCAAAATAGTGCATTTAGATGAAGATGGTATTCCTTACATGTAAAGGCTTGGCCGTGCTATAAAGTGCGTGCACTTGTGCTTGAATTTGGCTGATATTAGCCTCTTTATGTTTGCAATTATAAAGACTTTCTCACTTGAAGTCGCAGAATTCTTATGGTCAACAAGATATGAACCTAATTACTTTTTCAAATTAATGGTGATATTTCTTAGTATATGCTGTAGCTAAATTAGACCATGCATGGTAAGCTTAGCCCTTCTGCATATATTCTGAAAATGTTCCCAAACCGATACAGGTCAAGGAACGCGCTATTCCGGTGGATGAATTGATTGATGCTGATGAAATGTTTTGCACTGGAACTGCGATAGGTGTTTCCCAAGTAGGCAGTGTTACGTATCAGGAAAGAAGGTAAATAATAATGCTTATTGTATCATATATTCTTGTTATGTTGTGTTTCCAAGCTAATTTAGCACATAATTAATTTATATCTATGCAGAATTGAATTCAAAGTCAGTACCCAGTCTGTTTGTCAAGAACTGTACTCAACTCTTGTGGGAATTCAAACAGGTCACATTGAGGATAAGAAGGGCTGGATAACTGAAATCCACTAGGCTTTTCATCCACCTCATGAAGCAAGCTAGACAACAAATATAGCAATTCCTCAAATTGTAAGAATATTAAATCTCTGTGTATGCCATAGTGCGTGAATTGAACAAAAGATGTTGACTTATTTCTCATTCTGTAAGTACCAGGAGTAAATACAAAATGCCTGCTTGGTACTTGTATAGGGAAAAAAAACCACAGATAAAGATCAGTTCTTCAAGTTTAATGGGCGTCTCATTTCTGAATTTCCTTTGTTATAAAGTCCCACTGAAGGTACTCTATAGTATCGTTTGGAGGACTTGGATCTTCTATAGTTTTCTTTTTTTTAATTTGAGTGATTCTATGCAGTTGGTGATGTATGTGATTCAAGTATAACCCAGATTTAATTTTTAAATGACGTGGACACCATGAACATTGTCAACAACAGAGAATCAAATTATAGTGGACTGAAATCCTCATTTGGCATTTTAAAGTGTTCCTATTTTTGGCTGGATTACAGAGGATCCAGTCATAAGATTTCGACAATTGCTGGTGGTCATTTTTCAAATTCTTACTCTTCTCAGAAGAGTTCTCATCATAGATATTCAGCTTCAAGGTTTGGCAACACCAGCAATAATGAGTTAAGAAAATGTATATAAAAAAAGGGGATATATTAAACCCAAGCATTCGGAGTATAAAACCCTAAAGTAACAACGAGCTCAAGACACTGCGGTCAAATAGGAACATGGATGTCCCAAGCTTGCCAAGCCCTCATTGTTTTCAATCCATACTCTAATACAGAGTATTACCTGGACAGTTGAACTCAATATCTGATTGTCATTATGAAAATCAACCAGGCATGCGAGGGTTGGAATGATGCTTGCTAGTAGTTTGACTTTTATGAGTTTGTGTAAAATTTTGTTGGCAAATCACTGATTCATGGAATTTTGATATTTTTGTTTCTGTTTGTTTTGGGGTAACAGCATTCAGTGCCAAGACGTTTTGGTCACTATGGGCCACAACAGAGCATGCGGGGACTAGTTTTGTTTTCAGATTTTTATTTATTCGTCCTTGTGTTTATCTTTTGGTCCTTGTATTCTTGCTGTTTCATAAAGCAATTTAGTTTTGGATATAAATTATTTAGGAAAATTTATAGAAACTCACTTCATTTTTTTACATCGCGATATTTACTTACTTATTGTTTAGAAAATGACATTTACTTATTTTAACCGTGTTTAACTAAACAAAATGTTAAATTTTTAGACAGAAAATATAGAAATATACAAATGCCTTCACATAAATAGTCTGATAGAAATACAGAAACCTATTTTCCTCAAATCTGAAAACACTTCAGTCTCCTCATCTCTTTCTCTCCTTCTATATATATATATATGTGTGTGTGTGTGTGTGTGTGTGTGTTAGAATTGAAGAGAGTAAAGAGATGTGAGAATTGAAGAGAGTAAAGAGATTGTACAAATGCTTACTTGAGTTCATATTATTGAGAATACAATTAAGAGTATATATAGGTTGTTAAAGGAAAAAGACACTCCTTAAAACAAGGAAGGAAACATGGCCTAAAATAAGCCTTAAAACAAGGATGAATATATGGCAAGTGTGGGTGAAGTGGAATAGTTAGTGACCCTAATTAAAGAAAAGAATATGGACTTTGCCATCCATTGACAGCCCCCCTCAAATTGATGCAGGTTGATCAATAAGTATCAATTTGCTGCTTAAGAAGCAATGTCGATGGCGAGTGAGCGCTTTGGTGAAGATATCAGCAATTTGTAGGTCAGTGGAAACATGTGGAAGAGTGATAACACAAGCTTCAAATGCTTCGCGGATAGAGTGACAGTCGACTTCAATATGCTTCGTGCGCTCATGATAGACAGGATTGGCCGTGATCTGAATAGCACTTGTATTATCAGCATGTAGAGGTGTAGGATCAGTTACAGAAAAATCTAGCTCAGCAAGCAAATCTCGAAGCCAAATAATTTCGGAACAAGCAAGAGACATCGCCCGATACTCAGATTCTGTAGATGACTTAGAAACTCTGTCTTGCTTCTTACTCTTCCATGAGATCAATGCATCACCTAAGAACACACACCAACCAGTAATGGAGCGATGTGTATCAGCACAACCAGCCCAATCAGCGTCGCTATAAGCAGTAAGTCGATGAGAATTGCCTGCAGGAAAGAATAAGCCACGGGCAGAAGTTCCCTAAACATAGCGTATGATCCTACGGACAGCAACCAAATGAAGGTGACGAGGGGTCTGAAGAAACTGGCTGACTTGTTGTACTGCAAAGGAAATGTCCGGTCTAGTAATGGTGAGGTAGACAAGACTGCCCACCAACTTTCGGTATAAACTAGGATCAGCAAGTAAATCACCCTCCTCTTTGTGAAGCTTGACATTCAATCCCATGGGAGTATCAACAAAAGTGGTCTCTTGTAGGCCTGCTGTAGCCACCAGGTCACTAGCATACTTATGTTGATTGAGTGAAATACCCGACGGACTACGATGCACCTCAAGACCGAGAAAATATGTAAGAGACCCAAGATCTTTCATATGAAAGGACTCGGAGAGATGGGTCTTGAGCCGGCCAAGTAAAACAGAATCGGAACCAGTAATCACAATATCATCAACATAAACTAAAAGAACAACAATACCCATGTCTGATTTTCGAAGAAACAAGGAAGTGTCATACTTGCTCTGCTTGAATGAGAATTGTAATAAATTAGTTCGAAATTTATCAAACCAAGCCCTTGGAGCTTGTTTGAGACCATAAAGGGAGCGACGAAGCTTACACACATGTGAGTTTGGAGAAGGAAACAATCCTGGGGGTGGCTTCATATAAATACACTCTTTAAGATCCCCATGAAGAAAAGCATTCTTGACATCCATCTGATGTAGTGGCCAATCATTGGAAGCAGCAAGAGCTAGAATCATACGAACAGTGGTCCTCTTAGCCACAGGAGCAAAGGTTTCTTCATAATTAACACCATATTCCTGTTTATTTCCAAGTGCAACAAGCCGAGCTTTATAACGATCCAAACTTCCATCAGATTGAACCTTGACGGAATAAACCCATTTGCAACCCAGGGGGACTATAGTGGAAGGACAAGGTGCAATGTCCCAGGTGTGATTGGCCTCTAAAGCAGCAATTTCTTCCTGCATAGCTTGTCGCCAACAATCATGCTTGACAGTATGTGAGTAGCATGTGGGAATATCAAAATTGGACAATGCAAAACACGCCGAAACATAGAACACGCCGAAACACAAAACCGAGAAAAATTACAAACGAGAGAAGAACCTAAGCAATTGGCTCTGATACCATGTTAGAATTTAAGAGAGTAAAGAGATTGTACAAATGCTTACTTGAGTTCATATTATTGAGAATACAATTAAGAGTATATATAGGTTGTTAAAGAAAAAAGACATTCCTTAAAACAAGGAAGGAAACATGGTCTAAAGTAAGTCTTAAAACAAGGAAGGAAACATGGCCTAAATTAAGCCTTAAAACAAGGAAGGAAACATGGCCTAAAGTAAGCCTTAAAACAAGGATGAATATATGGCAAATGTGGGTGAAGTGGAATATTTAGTGACCCTAATTAAAGAAAAGAATATGGACTTTGCCATCCATTGACAGTGTGTATTGGGGGGAGGGGGTAATCAAGTTTGCCATGTAATGTCGAAGATTCTTTTGACTTCAGTTGTCAATTTAATTCCTCTGTATTTGCAACTCTTTGCCAGTCTTTGTATCTCATTGCTAATTACTTGATGGGCCTGAAATTGTCCCAACTTGGTGAGCGTTGTATATCCCTGGTTTCTGATCAAGATAATAAATAAAACAAGAGAGAGCAGCAATGATTCAAAGAAACGCGTGCTTTCGCTCTCTGGTTCAAACTTTGCGAGCTGGTTCTGCTTTTCCCAAGGTTGATTCAATCATATCCTCTTTCAACTTACAATGCTACAGTTTATTGGGTGTAGCCCATAATAAACGATGAATAATTCAATAATATCATTGAAATACTTTGAATTGAGGGTTACAGTTCTGGAGTTAAACAGAGAACTTTAATTATCTATTTGTGCATTTGGCAGTTTGTAGCTTACCGTATCCACACATCTCAGGCTGCATTTTCTATGCAGCAAGTGTGTGAACAAACTTCCTACAAGTAACTGCAATCTCCATGTTTTACATTGTGCTGGTGTGGTGGTTACTCTTAACTATGATAGGTAGAAAGCAAAAGTGAGAGAAAAGAATAAGGCAGAGATTAAGGCTTGGATATAGTTTTCAAAATTCAAGAAACATTCATGTTAAATCACCAAGAATGAATAAATTAATATGTGGAAGTGTACCTGAATCCATGACAATCAATTACTCTCTAGAGCCATGCGGTATGTCTTCCAAATAAACACGTTGTCTTAGAGAATCATTTGTTTTCTCTTGCTCTCTATTTGATGATGGGATGTCAAAGAATAGAAAAACAATCGTACATGTGTGATCTGGGGACCATAACCATTATTAATAGATAACTTCCTTGTTATCTTTTGAAATTTCTATTTTAACCCATCAAAAAAATAAAAATGACCCTTAAGTCTTTACACATTAAAGGCCCACACTCTATTAGATACATTAAACCAAATTACGTAAACCTTAGTAGACCACTTTAAATGGGCTTAACCTTATATGACAGTCTACAACACATAATTATTCACATATAAGCCCAATATTAGATTAAAGATCAAACAATCTCTCACTTGGGCTATATGTGTAACTTTAAAATTATGCGTTGCAAAATAATAATCATATGAGCTCTACTTTGTTGTCATTACTGCAATGTATCTATAACAAATCCGGTCCATCAATCATACCAATATAGGATCAAAACGACCTTCGTTACATCTTTCGTAACTCGACCCATCAATGGTCACGTGTGTCAATACAATAGAATGACATGGATCATGATATGGATGTGTAGCATGGAGATTTCATGCAATGTGATCTTAACATGCCTATTTCTAACTGGTCCACCTTTAAGCCTTAGTGAGATCAATCAATATCAAAATCAGAGTGTAAATAAACCAAAACTTTTTTTCTACAGAAAATAACTTTAAAATATCCATAAACTGGAATAACTAAAAATGTGTCTATATCAAAAAGCATCTAAAATTATAAACTCCCATTAAAACTGAATACCCTCAAATGACATGACACCCATATGAGCAGTGTGCTCATGAACAAGTTGGGTGGCAATCCCTTAGTAAGCGGATCCGCAATCATGGAGTTTGTACCGATGTGCTCTATAGACAACTGTCCACTCTAAACTCTTTCTTTAACAACTAGGAATTTGATGTCTAAATGCTTTGACTTCGTCGAGCTCCTGTTGTTATAGGAATATAGAACTACTGACTTATTATCACAAAATAAATTGAGTGGTCTTTCAATACCATCCACTATACGCAGTCCTGTGACAAAATTTCACAGCCATATTCCGTGATTGGATGCCTCATAACACACTATGAAAAAATTTAACAACTAGGAACTTGACGTCTATAGGTGTTGACTTCGTTGAGCTCCTATTGTTATTGGAATATAGAACTGCTGACTTATTATCACAAAATAACTTGAGTGGTCTTTCAATACCGTCCACTATATGCAGCCCCATGACAAAATTTCGCAGCCATATTCGGTGATTGGACACCTCTTAACACGCTATGTACTTTGCCGCCATGGTAGAAGAGGCTATAAGAGACTGTTTAGCACTCTTCTAGGATACAACACCTCTAGCTAGCAGGTAAACATAGCTCGACGTAGATTTCATACTATCTTGGCATCCAGCAAAATTGGAGTCAGTATACCCAATGATCTCAAGCTGATTTGACCTCCGATACATGAGCATGTAGTCTTTTGTTCTCTGTAAGTACTGCAAGACCCGTTTAACTGTTTTGCAATGGTCTAATCCTGGATTACTTAAATATCTGCCCAATATCCCAACAATGTACGCAATATCCAGACGCGTACAAACCTAAGCATACATCAGACTTCCTACTCCTGACGCATAAGGAATCTTCTGCATTTCCTTTTCCTCAAAATCATTCTTAGGGCACTGATTGAGACTAAACTTGTCTCCCTTTGCCACAGGGGTATTACTTGATTTGCAATCCTGTATGCCATATCTCTTGAGAACCTGTTCGATATAGCTCTTTTGTGATAATCCAAGAATATCCTGAGAGCGATCCCGGTGTATCTTTATGCCTAATACAAAAGAGGTGTCACCAAGATCTTTCATCTCAAAATTCTGAGCTAGAAATCTGTTAGTTTCGTGCAATAAACCTATATCGTTGTTGGCAAACAAAATGCCATCGACATATAAAACCAGAAAATTATACTTGCTCCCACAAAACTTATGGTATATGCAATCATCGACCAAATTCATCTCAAAACCGAACGAGATGATCAATTGATGAAACTTGAAATACCATTGTCGAGATGCTTACTTGAGTCCATAGATGGATTTCTTAAGTTTGCAAACCATATTCTTTTGATCTCCCGACACAAAGTTTTCTAGTTGTACCATATAGATCGTCTCATCAATTTTACAATTGAGAAACATTGTCTTTACATCCATTTGATGTAGCTCAAGATTGAAATGCACCACCAATGTCATAATAGTCCTGAAAGAGTCTTTCAAAGAAACAGGAGAGAAAGTCTCTTTATAATCGATACTTTCTTTTTGTGTAAAGCCCTTAGCAACAAGATAAGCCTTGTACCTTTCCATATTGCCTTTCAAATCTCTGTTGGTCTTAAATATCCATTTACAGCCAATGGGTTTCATACCTTCTAGCAATAGGACAAGATCCCACACTTCATTGTCCTTCATGGACTTAATCTCCTCATTCATGGCATTAATCTACTTTTGAGAGTTAGAACTTTCCATGGCTTGACGGAAGTTGATCTGATCATCTTCTATCACTCCAATGTCAACCTCATGTTCTTGAAGAAATACAATGTAGTCATCTGGCACTACACTTCTCCTTTATCTAGTGGATCTTCTTAATGGCATAGGCTCTTGAGGTGGTAGAGTTTGTTTTTTTGGAATAATTTCTTGCATGAGAGGTTCTCCGATATTATCTTGATCTGTTGTGTCTTGAACAAATTCAGGAATGGAATCCTGATCAATGTCAATAACACCTGTGAGAATATAAACATATTCATCTTCAAAGAAAAAGTCCCTAACTGTATCTCCCCCCACAAACTCAACATCCTCGAAAAACCGGGCATTTCTCGAATCGAAAATCGACTTAGTCATGGGATCATAAAACTTGTACCCCTTGGATCTTTCAGAGTATCCAATAAAATAGCAACTCACAGTTCTTGAGTTCAGTTTCTTTTCATTGGGCCTATAAGTTCTTGCCTCAATTGGACATCTCCAAATGTGCAAGTGCTTTAAACTCAGTTTCTTGCCCGTCTAAAGTTCATAAGGGGTTTTGGTAGTCGCTTTAGTTGGAACCCTGTTAAGGATATATGCTACAGTTTTAAGTGCTTCTCCCCAGAGTGACTCTGGTAAGGTAGAATGACAAATCATACTCCTCACCATGTCTTTAAGCGTCTTGTTTCGTCTTTCAGCAACACTGTTCATAGTGGGCAAACCTGGTACAGTGTACTGTGGGATGATAATGCATTCCTCTAGGAATTTAGCAAACGGTCCTGGACGTTGTTCACCTGAACCGTCATATCTGCCATAGTACTCACCACCACGGTCAGATCTGACAGTTTTGATCCTTTTGCTGAGTTGGTTCTCAACTTCAGCCTCAAAATTTTTGAACATATCCAGTGATTGTGACTTTTCATGAAGGAGATATATGTAGCCATATCTAGAATAATCATCTATGAACGTTATAAAATATTGTTGACCATTCTAAGCAACCGTAAGGAATAGCCCACAAATATCCGTATGTATAAGTTCTAAGACATCCAAAGTTATGTTGGCTTCAAATATGCTTTTATTGGTTTGTTTTCCCTTTATGCAGTTAACACAAACATCAAAATCTTGAAAATCTAAGGGTCTAAAATTTTGTCTGACACAAGTCCTTCTATTCTATGTATGGAGATATGACCTAATCTCTTGTGCCACAACGCAACCAAATTTTCATTGGTTACTTTTCTCTTTATACCTCATGTACTTAATTGCAGAGATTCATTAAATGAAGCAATTGTATCAATCAAATAAAGATTATCATAACCCGAAAAAGAACCAGAACCAACCAATTTTTAATCATGAAAGAAACTAAATTTTCCATTCCTAAATGAACAAGAATAACCAGATTTGTCCAAAGCAGAAATATAAATCAAATTCTGTTTAAAAGACAGTACAATAAATGTCTCATTAAGATCCAAATAAATTCCAATCTTTAATAATAATCTAAATTTTCCTATTGCCTCAACTTGAACCATCTTGTCATTGCCCACATAGATGTATCTTTCACCATCACTTGACTTTCGACAACTCAGGCACTGCATAGACACACTGATATGAGTTGTTGCACCAGAATCTATTCACCACGTGTTTCTAGGTACTAAAGTTAAATTAACCTCAGAACAAACCAAATTAAGAAGCATACCTTTCTTAGAACGCCATGCGTGGTAGTTGGTGCAATGCTTCTTCATATGCTCTTCAACATCATAAAAGAAATAACCAGTACCTTCCGGTTGACTCGGTTTCTTTTGTTGTTTCTTTTGAGGTGTTGTATCTGTAGCTTCCTTATCCTTCTTCCTTTTGTTTCCCTTGTCCTTGTTCTTAGAGGTTGAGGCCAGGTGAGCACTCTCACACTTGAAACACATGCACACATTAAGTCCCAGTTTTTTTATTTTTAGAAAAGATAAATGCATGTTCTTTTGGTAAACAAAAATTTGGGTTGATTTAAAATTTTGATAACACTTCATTAGTAAGCTTAAAAGCTGGAACACATAGTCTTGTATTAGGAATTTTACAAAGTTAGTTACCTATCTCAAGGCACCAAAGAATTCACAAGTTTGATCCAAATTTGCACAAAGCACATTCAACACGCATTTGTGTGAGGTATGGCACATAATTCTTTTATATATGTTTCCATAACCTAACTGTAAACGGATGACTTGTTGAAAAGAACATTTTGGCATAAGAAAAATAAAGAAAAATGTTCATAATGCAAAAAGTGATTAAAAAGCTTCTAATGATCATTAAAAACTTTCCACTGAGTAGCTGGGCCTCTTGCCTCAGTAAGAATTGAGTGTTCACGTCAAAAGGAGGGAAGTAAGCCTTTAATGATCATAATAACAAATTTCCACTGAGTAACTAGGCCTCTTGCCTCAGTAAGCATTGAGTATTCACGTCAAAAAGTGGGAATTTCATTTAGAAGCATTAAAACCTGTTAGTTCCATAGCCTTTTTTATTCGAGTTAGTAAGTCCTTAGGGGTGTCTTTACACGTAATGCCCTAAAACCATCTGGTTTAGGAGTCATTGGCTAAACATTCGTTACAAGGGTCAAATAGAAAGCTCGATGGAACTCAACATGGCAAAAAATCGCATGATAAAAAGAAAAAGAAGCAAGTATTATGCCATTTTTGTTCTTGTTGATAAGGAATTCAATAGAGGTTTAGGCATTGAAACCCTATAAACTAAAATTATGTGGAAGCCCCATCTTATATGTGCTAATTCATCACACACAAATCAAACTTGCGATGCCTTAGGCCAGCCTTAGGTAAGCAACACAAGCTTTTGAAAATCTTTTTTCAATACAAAAATATGTTTTTATTTTAAGCTTACTCATGAACGGTTATCACAGTTTTATATACAATCCAAATTTTTGAATATCATGGAAATGAATTTATCTTTAAATTTTGTTCTAACATAGTCTTTAGTTTTGTATTGCTAAGGGACTAGCAATATGTAAGTTTGGTGGTGTGATAAGTGCTTAAATAGTCATATTTAAGCCCTTTAATTTACACTTGTTAGGCTATTTATTTATCTATTTCTATGGATTCTACTTCATTTTCGTGTTTTATGTGTTTTTCACAGGACTTGGACAAAAAGATGATAATTTGGAGCTTTTAGAAGCAAAAGTAAAGATCTGTCATCCAGCAAGGTGCGCTCGAGCACAACCCATTGAGATCGAGCGCACGAGCACAAATGCACTTGAAGAAGGCTCGAGCGCACACTTGCGCTCAAGTGCATCCCGCATACGCTCGAGTGCAATCACTCCAGAGGCGGCAGAGCCAGATATAGAAAGAAGTCTTCCGACTCCAATAAGGAATTAGGGTTTCGGAACACTAAGAGGACCCTATAAATAGCCCTTTAAAACACTTAAACCACACCTTTGGTTCTAGATTCGAAGTAGAGAGCTTAGGAGAGGAATTGACGACTCGTCTCCCAAGTCTTCTTCGATTTTAGTTTTCTGTTTTTATTTCATTATGTTTAGAATGTTTAGTTTACTTAGCATGTATAACTAAACTTCTATAGGGCTCGATTGAAGCTCTAGTTATACTTTTCTACATGTTCATTCATTGATTATCTTTGCTATAGCCTTGTTAGAATATTTAACTTGATTAATACCTGTTTGTATTTATATTCCTCATATGTATGTGCCAGATCAACGTATGCATGTGGTATGGATAAGTTAGTCAAATCAAGTTGGATGACCGAGTCCTGGGTTCGACATTAGTAACAAGGGATATCCACACCGGATTCCCGGGTTAATCAACATGGGAAACCGAGAGCGGACCAAGCCCTAGGTCCCGTGTGGTTGCCAATCTCCACAGCCCTCATGCTCTCTTAAGGAACAACTCAGTATACACCAATGCTGAATCCCTTAAAAGAGAAAAGAGTTAGAGTATACACCATGCCTAACTCGTTGCATAGGGAGATCAATAGCCTAAGGTGTGGACCAAGCCCTTAGGTTGGCAACCATCAGATATTCATGATAAGGTTAAAGCATTGAAGCTTTACTTAGTGGGAAAGTATAATTAGGGTGGATATCGTAGTCCTATGTTCCCATTATTGTTATTTACTCACAATCAAACTGATATTTCTCTTTTTAAACTTGAAGAAACTAATTCTAAAACGAAATTCATCAATCCCTGTGGAAATGATCTCACACTTGCACACTATGCTATCACAGACCTTGTGCACTTGCAAGTAAAACTAGGATAGTTATTTGCATATTTATTTAGGTAGATAATCGCTCCAATAGATTTCATTTGTTCCCACAAGTCATGTTCGACTCCACAAACATGTCGGTACCCCTAGTTTATCCATTACACGACTATATTACATTTCTACCCTAAAAACCGCTTAGTGTTGAACTTTATTAGACTAAAACACACATTTTTAGAAAACTAGTGATCCAAAAATGATTCCATTTGTTCCCACGAGTCACGCTCGACTTCACAGACGTGCCGATATCCCTGGTTCATCAATTACACGAGTATTTTACTTTTCCACCGCTAAGTGTTGAATTTTATTAAACTAAAACACAGTTTTGGAGAGCTAGTGATCGGAAATGGATTCCATTTGTTCCCACGAGTCATGTTCGATTGCATGGACGTGCCTGTACCCTCGGTTCGTCCAAACGAATTTCATTTGTTCCCACGAGTCACGTTCGACTCCACGGACGTGCCGGTACCCACAGTTCGTCCATTACACAATTTTTTTACGTTTTCACCTTAAAAACCACTAAGTGTTGAACTTTATTAGACTAAAACACACTTTTGGAAAACTAGTGATCCCAAAAGGATTTTGTTTGTTCCCAGAAGTCACGATCGACTCCACAAACATGTTGGTACTCCTGGTTCATCCATTACACGACTATTTTACATTTTTACCCTAAAATCTGCCAAATGTTGAACTTTATTAGATTAAAACACACATTTTTGGAAAACTAGTGATCCAAAATGGATTCTGTTTGTTCCCACGAGTCACACTCGACTCCACGGACGTGCCAGTATCCCCGGTTCATCCATTACATGAGTATTTTATTTTTCCACCCTAAAAATTGCTAAGTGTTGAATTTTATTTAACTAAAACACCTAATTTTCGAGAGCTAGTGATCCGAAACGGATTCCGTTTGTTCCCACGAGTCACGTTTGACTCCACGGATGTGCCGGTACCCCCGGTTCGTCCATTGCACTACTATTTTACATTTTCACCTTAAAAACCGCTAAGTGTTGAACTTTGAAACTAGTGATCCCAAAAGGATTTAGTTTGTTCATACGAGTCACGTTCAACTCCACAGACGTGCTGGTATCTCCGGTTCGTCTATTACACGACTATTTTACATTTCCACCTTAAAAGTGCCAAGTATTGAATTTTATAAGACTAAAACACACACTTTCTATCGAACTAGTGATATGAAATTTTGAACTTTCATTTAATTGAATTTAACTTGCAATAGGTGGTTTATGTGGCACCACAAAATGTTGCATCATCTGCTGCTACTGCACCACCTGTTGTAGTTGTTGCTCAAATTGTTCTCGCATTTCTAATTTGTCCTACTCAAATTGGTTTTCCATTTTATCAAGACATGTCCCTTATTTGTCTTTCTTCTTCTAGTTCCTGTTGCACTGTTTTGACATCATTGAACGGTGTAGAGCATGATGCATTGGATCTATTTGTCAAACTGTTTCCCGGAGAATCACAACTAAACATGCGACCACTAAGCATCCCATAAAACTGTCCCTTCTTTATCCCTCCAGATGACTCAACCCACTCACGGTGCGTGATCTTAGCTTGAGATGATTCGTCAAACTCCTCACCAGTGCTCTCTTGTATGAGCCGCCCATACATTTCCTACCATACAAATTAATGCATACAATCAATAATCTTTTATCTCCCAAACAATATTAGTAAGGAGAATTATTTATTGAATAAGTAAAAAATATATTATATACATACAACGGTCGTACATGACCTCTGATCAACATATTCATTCGTCACTGGGCTCTTATGGGTCTTATTAAATACCTCAACAGGATTAGCTAGTCTGCCCAATTCCTTGAACTACACATTGGAATTTGTTAACAAAAATTAATTGAACGCAATGCATATAAATATCTCTTTATATGTGTGTGTGTGTCTATATATATATATATATATATATATATATATATATATATATATATAATTGTATAGAAATAAAGAAATCATATACTAATGACTTCGCATGAGCATCCATACTAATCGACCCCCTAATATGGTGAACACACCAATCATCTTCTGACCACCTGTTCTGAGATGCCGACTTGGAGCAGTTAGTCCAAACATCTTGTTCCCAAAACTCCACCAAACTGTTCCGATATTCTAACTGGATGCCATGGCCTATCTTCCCATCATTTTTACCCGTCCATCCAATCCATGCTGATTTGTCTAGGCCCTTATCTTTTGTACATCGATCTCGTAATTCATTCATCCAGTTAGCATAATGGATCCCAACAATTTTTTCATGGACCTTTTTAGCATATGGTAGCTTCTCTTAAGTTGCAAATGTATAATATCACTACGAACCAAGCAAAAGATAAATGCAAGCCAATTATTAATATATAGCACATGCATATAATTAATGTGAATAGAAAACAAAAAAATGAGGGAAAAGGTAATACAAAAAATTATGGGAAAATTAAAACTCACAACAGAGAAAGAAGAACAAAACCAAAGAAGCATAAAAAGAAAGAAAAAAATCAACTAAACTAGTAATCTCACAACTGCACAGTAGATAATTTGCAGAGACAAATACATACCTGAAACTGAAATTTGTTTTTAAATGGAGAGCTGGAGAAACGTTATTCCAAGAAGACGAGTATTATTATAGAGAAAGGAATAATTTTGTTTAGTTATTTAGAAAATAGATAATGTAGCACATGTGCAAATCTAGTATGAGAAAAAGAAACAGAGAGAGGAGTTCGAACTTCACCTGAAGCTGGGAAGTCGAGACCACTTTGTGGGTTTTTGGGTTCAGATTTTAAGGTTCAAACAAAGAACAAAGCGAGAGTTGTACTTTGGGTAGGAGCAATGTGTTTTCATCTTTCAAAATTTTCCGTTCAAATCACACGCAAGGAAAGAAAGAGAAAAGCGGGTGAAGACCAAGTTTTCTGACCGAAAAATTAAGGCAAGAACAGTTGCAAGGTGATGGAGGAGTTGCAGAATGGTTAAGGGAGGGGACGTGGAGGAGGACGTGCGGTAATGACGATATTCCAAATTCTGGTGGCTGGTGGGTGGAGGAGCGTCGAATCGCTAAGGCCCAAGGGAGGGGACGTGCGGCGCCGCTAAGGTTCTAGCAAAGTAGTGAGTCAGGACAGAGAACTGAGAGAATAAACATTTATTATATTTTGGCTAGTGGGTTGGGCTTGACTCAAAAAAATTTGGGCTGTTCTTATTCGTTAAAAAAATGAAAACCCATTTTATTGAATAAATATTTGTATAAATTATTTTATTTTTTGAGTTTTGAAGTGGTATGATAAATAATTTGATGCTCCTGTTTGTTACTAAAATATTCGATGTTATTTCATACATTGTCTATGTATTTTTAAAATATATAGAAATATTTAGAAACAAATGACAAATATGATATATTATAAGTAAACATAAATTCATTTCAAGTTGGTAAACCCTCACTGGTCACCACAAACCAGTAGATTAATTCTAAACAATTCCATAAGATTAATTGAACTATACTTAAATCAAAGTGTATACTTGTGGTATAGCGGTGGTGGAACTGCAAAGATGGTGGAGTAGGACAGCAAAGCTCAGAATGGAGGCCAAAGTTACCACTAAACCCTGAATGCTAAACTCTGGCTAATTAATTAACCACAAACTCTAATTACCCTAAAACCTCAAACCCCAAACCCCAAACATCAACCCTAAACCCTAAACTGTAATTAACCTAGTCCTAATTAACCAACACTAAATTACCTAATCCTAAACCCTACACCCTAATGCTCCGTTTGGTAAAAGTAATGGAATCAGGGCTAGAATCCTGTTACATTGTTCGGTTAGAACATGGAAAAAACCCTTGAATTGAAACTAAAACCGATTACGTTGTTTGGTTAACCTTTATATCACTATAATGAAATCAAATTGACTAAAATATGTATAAAGATAAAATGTATATAAAATTAATCATAATAATTATTATTACCATTTTATTATATATACCATATTATTTAATATTATTGTATTACTATTTATTTTATTATATATATCATATTATTTACTATCATAATATTATATTAATTAACTATCTTATATTTAGTTAATTATGTTATTGTATCAATATTTATGTTATTGTTTTCCAAAGTTTATCAATATATGATTTTTATATCAATATAAATTATACAAATATCTTATACTAGTTAATTATATTATTTTCAAATATTTAATATTATATTAATATATAATGATATTTTATTTTTATTAGTAGTCATATATTACTATATTTTTATTATTAAATCATATTATTTATTATAACAGTATTGTTTATTTATTTATCAATTATTAATATACACTAATTCGCCAATAATATAAAAGATATTCTTAAATGTATTTATTAAAAGTGTTACTTATCCCCGACCGCATAATTTCATTTGTGATAATGATTTTTTTGGTTTTAAAAATAGCTAAACAATGTAAAATATATTTTAAAAGCGTTACTTTTCATCGATGACAAAATTCCATCGGTGATAGTTTTTTTTTTTGGGTTTGAAAAAATAACAAAACAATTTAAAATATATTTTAAAAGTGTTACTTATCACCGACGGCAAAATTCTGTCGGTGATAGTATTTTTTTTGGGTTTTAAAAATAAAAAACAATTTAAAATGTTTTTAAAATACAGTTATTATCACCGACGAAATATTTTGTCAGTGATAGTATTTTTCATATGAAAATTTAATTAGAAATTAAAAGATGAATTGTAAAAAGATTATTATCACCGACGGAATATTTCTGTCGGTGATAATTTTTCGAATATCACCAAGGGATAAATTCTGTTGGTGATACATCGACGGTGAAAGTAGCTGTCATCGACGGAACAATTTTCATCAGTGATAATTCGTCGTTGATGCTGCTTTTTCTTGTAGTGAGTTAAAATAGAACAAGTATAAAAGAAAGGAAAAAAGCCAATGCATGTTGACAGAATTATGTAAAAAAGTATTGGAGAAATCTGAATTCTCCTCTCTTCTCATTATGTTATTATATACAAGTATAAATTCTGTTAGTTACATCAGTTACAGTGGTCAAATCCCACAATATTTGCCCAAATCCCAAAACATCATCTCATTCTTAATATGTACATATATATCTATTCACACCCTCCCTCAAATTGATGCCAGGAATCTAGTAGCATCAATTTGCGATTGAGAAATTCATGTCGATGGTGAGGAAGTGATTTGGTGAATATGTTAGCCAGTTATAAATTTGTGGACACATGAGGAAGAGTAATTTCGTGGAGATCATAAGATTCTCGAATAGAATGACAATCCACCTCAATGTGTATTGTTCGTTCATGGAAGATTGGATTTGTAGCAATCTGAATGGCACTAGTATTGTTTGCTTGTATTGGAGTCGGGCTATTCTAAGAATATCCAAGCTCATAAAGAAGGCCATGAAGCCAAGTTATTTCAGAATAGGCAGTAGACATGGATCTATACTCAGCTTCAGTAGAAGATTTGGACACTCGTTCATGTTTCTTGCATTTCCAAGAGATTAATGAATCTCCTAAAAACATATACCAACCAGTTGTGGAGCGTTTAGAGTCTGGATCCCCTCCCCAATCAGCATTAGCATAAGCTTTCAGAGACAATGGAGTGTTAGATGGAAATATTAACCCTTTATCAACCGAAGAATGTATGTAATGAATCAAATGATGGACAACAGTGAGATGAAGTTGTCGAGGATCTTGCACGAATTGGCTGACAATATGAACAACATAAGAGATTTCAGGTATGATAATTGTAAGATAGATGAGACTTTAACCATTTTCCTGTAGTGAATAGGATTAGAAATTGGTTCCCCGTCATCTTTCCTTAATTTGACATTCAACTCCATTGGAATATCTACCATTTTGTCATCCGTTAAATTAGCAAGAACAACCAAATCAGAGCTTACTTCTTTTGAGACAGAAACATTCCCTTAGCAGATCTCTGGACATGAATTCTTAGAAAGCATATCACATGTCCTAGATGTTTCATATGAAAAGATCTTTTAAGATCCTGAAGAGCAGTAATTCCATCATCATCATTACCAATTATTAAGATGTCATCAACCTATAAAAGAAGAAGAATGATTCCAGATGGAGTACGCTTGATGAACAATGAATGATCGTACTGACTCTGTCAGAAATCCCCTGACATAGTGTTTGACAAAATTTGTCAAACCATGCCCGCAAAGCTTGCTTGAGTCCATATAGTGATCTCTTTAATTGACAAACTGATATTGGCTTGATATTGACAAGACCTAGAAGAGAGACTTCTTATACATTTCTTCATGAAGGTCACCATGAAGAAATGTGTTCTTTACATCCATTTGGTGTATTAACCAGATATTTGAATAGGCAATGATAAACAAAGTGCTAAAAGTAGCCATTTTGGTAACAAGGGAAAATGTCTCCTCGTAGTCTATGTCATATTCTTGGCAATTGCCCAAGGCATCTAGTTGTGCTTTATATCTGTCAAGATAACCATCTGATTTAAACTTTGCAACAAAATCTCATTTACAGCCAATGGGAACAACCTTTGAAGGATAAGGAACAATCTCCTAAGTGTTATTTTCTGCAAGAGCTCGCAACTCATCATCTATAGCACATTTCCAACAATTATGTTGAATTACTTCCTTATAGGATTTCAAAATGGTAATAGAATGAAGTTGGGAAAGATAGCCATATTTGCTTGGGGCTGTAATAGTACGAGATGAACGTTGAAGTGAAGGATTAGGTTCATGGGAAGTATGATCAGTCAAGGTAGTAGGTGCAACTTTTTCATGATTCACACGACGCTGATAAACAATTCCATCCTTAAAACAAACTAGGTAAGAAGACTTAGAAGAAGATGGAGAAGTGGCATCAAAAAGAGGAAGCAGGACTAGGATTAGGAAGACAACATTATGAGAAATACGAACTTGTTTGATTAAAGGATCATTACAACAATATCCTTTTTGACCAGAAGTATATCCCAAGAACACACATTTTGTGGACTGTGATGAGAGTTTGGTCCTTTCATGAGTAAGAAGCTGAACAAAGCAAACATATCCAAAGGAATGAAGAAGATTGTATTTTGAATTTTCTTTAAACAAGCGAAAATATGGAGTCTTGTTGTTCAAAGATGGAGAAATTTGTCCATTTATTAAGAAAACAGATGTTTGTTTTGCTTCTACCCATAATTTCAAAGGAACATACGAGTCAATTAAGAGAGCTCGAGAAACATCTAGGATGTGCCGATGCTTTCTTTCTGCAATGCCATTCTGTTAAGGGGTATAAGGATAAGATTTTTCGAAACGAATGCCTTTTTTAAGCAAATAGGTTTGGAAAGCATGAGAAGTATATTCTCCCCCAGAATCAAACCTAAGAATTTGAATAGATGACTTGTATTGACTTTTGATCGTGGTTCGAAAATGTTTAAAGACCTCAACCATTCCACTTTTCGCATATAAAAAATAAATCCAAGTGAAGCGACTAAAATCATCTATAATGTGACATAATATTTGTAACCAATATGTATTAATTCAAAAGAGGTTGTAGTAGCACTAACATGGTTAGGAAAAGGCAGTGTTTTGCTTTTGGCCATGCAACATGTGGAACAAGGAAAACAAACATCATTTTTTGAAAAATGAATTTTATTTTGAAAAAGACCAGATTTTAACATTGTCACCATTCTGAAGGAATTCGGTTGACCTAACCGATGATGTCAAATCGCACTTAGATCTTTTTTTGAATGAATAGAAAGAAAAACAACAAATGAAGATGTTTCCTGTGAATCTAGTGTGAACAAACGATCACATTTACGACCTTTCCTGATCACTTTCCCAATTGCCAATCCTGTATAACACAACCAGAAGGAAAAAAAAGCCACATAACAATTGTTATCAACTTATTGTCCAATAGATATCAAATTCTTAGATAACTTGGGAACTAGCATAATGTTATCAAGTTGAAGGGATAAAGATGAAAATGGATAAGAGTTACCAATGCCAGATATAGGAATTCTTTCACCATTAGTAGTTTTAATGGTAGAGATGCCATGATAAGGGTAAATTCTTTCAAGATTCTGGGTGAGTATGTCATATGATTGGATGCTGCAGAATCTTAAAACCAATGAGATGAACTATTTTTAGAGGAGTTACCTAAAACGTTCATAGCAAAAAGTGCATTCTGAATTATTTGTTGAACCAGTTAAGCTGTCAAAGACGAGGAAGATGAAGCAGAGAAAGTGGTAATAACAGAAGATGCATGCGAAGGAGCCACTTGAAATAAGTCATCAATCTGTGCTTGATAGGCTTGATTTCGATTTTATGGTCTCCGAGTGCATTTAGATATGTTATGGCCCTTTTTTTTTTACAGTAATTCCAAGTCTTCTTAGAGTAGTGATTTGCAAAGAGCCCAAATTCCTTACAAGCAAAGCATTTGACTTTACTCATATCCCTTCGAAGTCGTCCCTGAGCTACAAAAGCAACATTTGGTGGTCTCTTTGAAATTAGTTTTTCATGAGCTGATTGAGTTTTTATACATTGTTCTTCACGTAAAATTTCTACAAACAAGTATCTAGAGAGGGTGGTGGCATTTGATTCATCAAATCAATTCTTAGGATATCATAATCCTTCCGAACTTTCATTAGAAATTGATGCTTTTGTAAAGCCTGATGGACTTTTTGAATGGCCAAAATAGAGTCCGATGATAAATCAACATAAACCAATGAAGTGTACTCCAACCAAATATTCATGAAACCAACATAGTATTCTTGAATGGATTTCTCATTCTGCCAGTAGTTGTTCAATTGGCATTCTAACTTATACATACGAGATGCATCAGTTAGGTGGTAGACATTCTTCAAGGAAGTCCACATTTCAGCAGTAGTTGCATATGCTCTGAGATTAATGGCTATGTGTGGTGCAATAGAGTTTAGAATCAAACTAATGGTTCGAGCATTATTCATTTTCCAGTCTTTCAGTTTTTCAGATGTTGTTTCTGTTGGTTTCTTCTCTGAACCATCAATATATCCCCAAATATCTTGCCCTTCAAAAAATTTGTTGAAATGGAATTCCCACAAATAATAATTTGACCCATGTAATTTAACAAGGATAATTTCAAATTCTTCATATTCCATGTCTTAATCCAAGCAGCAACAAACAATAATCTCAAATCAATGTTCCAAAAAAAAGAGTTCTTAAGAATACCTGAGATGTAGGACGCACCAAGCTATTAATATATTCAAGAGGGACAAGCTCTTTGCAAAGGAATCAGACAAAAGATGATCACCAAAATGGAGTCTTAGGACTATTGAAACTGAGTACACCAACGAAGTCAAGTGTACAACAACAAAGATTAGTAGTACAGTTGTGCTACTAAGACAAAATCTGAGAAGGGATTTTGTGTAAAATAGTCTTTTATTGCCACAAGATAGAAATGAGCCAAAAGAAATGGTTTAATAACCTTGCTTTGATACCCATGAAAGAATTATGTAAAAATGGTATTGGAGAAATCTGAATTCTCTTATCCTCTCATTATGTTATTATATACAAGTATAAATTATGTCAGTTACATTAGTTACAATTGTCAAATCCCACAATATCTGCCCAAATCCCAAATCTATCCAAACTAGATCATAAATCTGTCCAGACCAGATCCCAAAACATCAGCTCATTCCTAATATGTACATATATCTATTCACGAAGTCCTAGAACTAAAAGAAAAGAAATCTTTTTCTTTGGTAACTGTGGCGAGCTGGTGCTATATATATATATCAATGTAATTTTTCTCCTTTGAGAAGTACAACAGAGAAAAACAAGGGATATAGATATACAACAAACATATCCCCATGAATGGTTAAAACTTCTTTTCTTTTAGGCTATTGTATTTTCCCAATTAAATTTTTGGTAGGCTAGATTTGGATGTATTTGGGATTTGGTCTTGGGGAGTTTTATCTCTCTTGATTTGTACTCCAATTTTGATTATAATGGAATCTCTCACTATCGCCCAATGGACGTAGATGAAAATGGATAAGAGTTACCAATGCCAGATATAGGAATTCTTTCACCATTAGTAGTTTTAATGGTAGAGATGCCATGATAAGGGTAAATTCTTTCAAGATTCTGGGTGAGTATGTCATATGATTGGATGGTGCAGAATCTTAAAACCAATGAGATGAACTATTTTTAGAGGAGTTACCTAAAATGTTCATAGCAAAAAGTGCATTCTGAATTATTTGTTGAACCAGTTAAGCTGTCAAAGACGAGGAAGATGAAGCAGAGAAAGTGGTAATAACAGAAGATGCATGCGAAGAAGCCACTTGAAATGAATCATCAATCTGTGCTTGATAGGCTTGATTTCGATTTTACGGTCTCCGAGTGCATTTAGATATGTTATGGCCCTTTTTTTTCTACAGTAATTCCAAGTCTTCTTAGAGTATTGATTTGTAAGGAGCCCAAATTCCTTACAAGCAAAGCATTTGACTTTACTCATATCCCTTCGAAGTCGTCCCTGAGCTACAAAAGCAACATTTGGTGGTCTCTTTGAAATTAGTTCTTCATGAGCTGATTGAGTTTTTATACATTGTTCTTCACGCAAAATTTCTACAAACAAGTATCTAGAGAGGGTGGTGGCATTTGATTCATCAAATCAATTCTTAGGATATCATAATCCTTCCGAACTTTCATTAGAAATTGATGCTTTTGTAAAGCCTGATGGACTTTTTAAATGGCCAAAATAGAGTCCGATGATAAATCAACATAAACCAATGAAGTGTACTCTAACCAAAGATTCGTGAAACCAACATAGTATTCTTGAATGGATTTCTCATTCTGCCAGTAGTTGTTCAATTGGCATTCTAACTTATACATACGAGATGCATCAGTTAGGTGGTAGACATTCTTCAAGGAAGTCCACATTTCAGCAGTAGTTGCATATGCTCTGAGATTAATGGCTATGTGTGGTGCAATAGAGTTTAGAATCAAACTAATGGTTCGAGCATTATTCATTTTCCAGTCTTTCAGTTTTTCAGATGTTGTTTCTGTTGGTTTCTTTTCTGAACCATCAATATATCCCCAAATATCTTGCCCTTCAAAAAATTTGTTGAAATGGAATTCCCACAAATAATAATTTGACCCATGTAATTTAACAAGGATAATTTCAGATTCTTCATATTCCATGTCTTAATCCAAGCAGCAACAAACAATAATCTCAAAACAATGTTCAAAAGAAAGAGTTCTTGAGAATACTTGAGATGCAGGATGCACCAAGCTATTAATATGTTCAAGAGAGACAAGTCCTTTGCAAAGGAATCAGACAAAAGATGATCACCAAAATGGAGTCTTAGGACTATTGAAACTGAGTACACCAACGAAGTCAAGTGTACAACAACAAAGATTAGTAATACAGTTGTGCTACCAAGACAAAATCTGAGAAGAGATTTTGTGTAAAACATTTTTTTATTGCACAAGATAGAAATGAGCCAAAAGAAATGGTTTAATAACCTTGCTTTGATACCCATGAAAGAATTATGTAAAAATGGTATTGAGGAAATCTGAATTCTCTTATCCTCTCATTATGTTATTATATACAAGTATAAATTATGTCAGTTACATCAGTTACAATTGTCAAATCCCACAATATCTGCCCAAATCCCAAATCTATCTAGACTAGATCATAAATCTGTCCAGACCAGATCCCAAAACATCAGCTCATTCCTAATATGTACATATATCTATTCACGAAGTCCTAGAACTAAAAGAAAAGAAATCTTTTTCTTTGGTAACTGTGGCGGGCTGGTGCTATATATATATATATCAGTGTAATTTTTCTCCTTTGAGAAGTACAACTGAGAAAAACAAGGGACATAGATATACAATAAACATGTCCCTATGAATGGTTAAAACTTCTTTTCTTCTAGGCTATTGTATTTTCCCAATTAAATTTTTGGTAGGTTAGATTTGGATGTATTTGAGATTTGGTCTTGGGGAGTTTTATCTCTCTTGATTTGTACTCCAATTTTGATTATAATGGAATCTCTCACCATCGCCCAATGGACGTAGAAGTTTTAGCTCTGAACCACATAAATTTTCTTTGTCTGTTTATTTTTTCCACTGCTTTATTCCTAACATGTTGAAATTCAATCTTTTTGTTAAACGATGTTATAAGATGGGGTTATACATATGGAGGGAAGAAAGTGTGACATGGGATGGGAATACTTATAGAAAAATTTGATTTCTAGCCATATTAAAATGAAACAAGCTGATTCTTGATTGATGGGCATATGGAGTGATAAAGTAAGCAATTTATGGTTTTCATAAGAAAATGCATCTCAATTTTTAACTGCAGAATTTCTAAAGCCACTGATTGATTTTTAACTCTTTATTTTGGAATCTTTACTCCTAGAAGGATGAAGTAGTCTCAAGCGTAGGAAATTTCATTTGTGTTCTTAGCATAGAAGTCTAACTGTCACGAACCAAGCACATGGCTTGGATGTATGTCATAATTAATGTATCATTGTGGGCAAATTAAGATGCGGAGAGAAAAACATTATTAGAATCCAATTTGGAACTTCTTCTGAAAATCAAGTTTCTATCTATGCTAATTTAGAGAAGTAATAGCTTATGGAATCCTTAGCATGTTAAAGTTCTTAAACATATTTGAAGAAGAAAACTTCTCTGTTCATTTGCCACAGTTTAGTCACTATGAATTTTCTTGTTTGATATCAATCATCAGCTTGAACTCATAGTGCCATATGCTACTTCTTGGTGCAGGAATTGGATTTAAGAGCGTGTTTCTTGTGAGTGCTCAGCCTCACATATATAAAAATGGGTATTGGGTTAAATTTAGTGAAAATCCCTACCAAGATTATGGAATTAGGTATATAGTTCCTGAATGGGTTGGTAGAAGACTTCTTCTCTCATGTATTCATGACTTATTTGGTGTTGACAAGTTCTTGCCAACAATTGCTATAATCCTCCCTTTGAAGTCTGAGAAGGTGAAAGCTGTAAAAGCACAACTATCAGAGTTACACAGGGAGCTTCTCATATTCTTATCAAAGATAAAACGGTTATATGTGCATGGAAATGATTATGACCCTGAAGAACCTTAAAAAATCATAGCAATATTTATACAGAGAATAGGGTTAGATCGAGGATGGATATGGAGGAATGGGTTATTACGCTTGCTATTTGGAAATAAACTGAAAAAGGAAACTTCTTCAATTGGTGTCTTTGCTTTTTTGCAGACAGCAATGGTTATAAACTTCCCATTTGTAATTCAAGCTGATTTCATACTTGTTTCATCATGAGAAACTATACTGTTGAATGACAAATGGAACTTAGGAATTCTTGAATGTGCCCCTTTAGCATATTTGGCGGCATTTAAGTCTTGTTTGAATGGGGTCTCCCCATTGTTTTCAATAGCTCAGGTTTTTGAGTTTTTGCTAGTTGAAGCCTATGCTATTATTGAGCTCAACAACACTAAAGAGTCCATAAGAGTTATGTTGCAACGCCTGAAGTTTGTACCATGTGAGAGTTTTTGTAGTAAAGAGTTTGTTTGCTAACCTTTTTGTGCAAGTAGGATTCTGCCAGAATTTCGGAGACTCTTAAGCAAGATGAAGAGCGAGGGGTTCCCTTTGGGTGGGTTATCTTCGTTGGAGAAGTATGTATTGCATCATTCTCTGAACCTAAAAAAATACAGCTCCACTCTTAACTTTCTTGGTGTGTGTAAATGTATATATTTCCTAATGTAAATAATATTAGAAAATCCTAGTTCTAATGTAAATAGGAAACTCTCATATACATACATTATAAATATGAGTTCCTACTACTGCAACATTAAGCAGTCAGTAAACACAAAACCCTAATTTCTCTATTAGTCTTTTCATGGTATCAAAGCAGTGAGATCCTAAACCTTAAACAATGTTCTTTTCTCTTAAACCTTAAATAATGGAAATTTTTCTTAACCCTCCCTCTACTTAACCCGGCGATACAACTACCACTGCTGCCACCTTGTCTCCTGTTGTCAGCATTACCATCTTGCCTCCTCTGCTAGCGCACACTACCCACCTACTGCGGCTACCAGTGCATATCTCCCAGCTGTCAGGATGCCCTTTCCTTCCCCACTTTTGCACACCTGATCCCTTTAGCCACTGTCACCTCTTCCCTCTCCTCCCTTACTGCTGCATCACTCCTGCCACAGCCACAATACCTCCGTGACACTGTCACAAATTCTTACATCTCTCCTCTTGTTGCCGCCACACCAATTGCCCTTACTAGTGGAGCCATCGGTCTTAAACCTTACCACCTTCTTCCAGTCATCAATCAAACTCTAGCTATGCCCAATGCACCACCATTTACTTTTCCAAACCTACCCCTATTTTCTGCTCCTAGTATCAATCACCTAGTGAGTCTAAAATTAGACAACAACTATGTCATTTGGTAGTCTCAATTTCTACTAGTTTTCATCAGTTATAACCTACTTGACTACGTTGATAATTCTTCTCCCTCTCACCTAGCCCTAACCAGTGACGGTCAAACTTTTCTCAATCTCGCCTACACTACTTAGGTTCAGACTAACTAGTGCCTCAGATCCTGGATTAATGTAACTTTCACCTCTGACATCTTGCATGATGTCTATGATCTCTGTACTTTCCCGAGATGTCTGGATTACACTAGAACAAAGGTACCTTGATGAGTCCAATGCCAATGAGTTTGACTTTTGTTTGAAGCTTCACAAACATACCAATGATGGAAAGTTAATGGAACAGTACCCATGCGACCTCAAAGCCATAGCTGATGCCCTTACTACCATCAACTCACCACTCTACACCAAAGACCTTATCACCTATGCATTAGTAGGTTTGTCTTCAGAATATGAGAGCTTTATGACAACAGTCACCAGCAGCAACATCAAAATCACCTTGGATAGTTTGCATACCAAGATGCTTCTACAAGAACAACGGTTGAAACATATTCGGGTCACTTCTCATACTTCTGACCCTCCTACAGCTCTAGCTGCCACCACCACTTTTGAAGCTTCTCGTAGTCTTGGTAAGAGTCGCTCAGGCAATCCGGGTCGTGGCCGAGGCCGTGGATACAATACTGGTCGTGCTAACTAAACTCATCACGGTTCGAGTACAGTCATTCCTCTAATTATTCTCTTATATTTAATTGCTCTGTTAGTACTACCTTTTACAATTGTAAAGGTCTATTGGGATTGCATCCTGGATCCTCCTTTACACCATGTCAGATTTGTCACACCAGAGGTTACCTTGCCCTTAATTGTCCACACCATTTCAATCATGTTGTTGTCTAAAATGACTTGCACAAATCATTTGCTACTATGTTTCTTGGTGAGTCTAATGCTACCCACTGGTACCTTGATACGGTCACCTCAGCTCACGTGACTTCTCAATCAGTTATACTTACTAACCTTAGGTATACTTACTAACCTTACACCTTATTTTGGCAAAAACTAAATTTTGGTTGGTAATGGACAATTGCTTGATATTAATAATATTGGTTCTACTTTCTTAATCACATCCACTAAATCTCTTCGCCTTAACAATGTCTTGCATGTGCCCTAATTATCTTATAAATCTTTGTTAAACATTTATGCTATGCTAACTTTAATGCCTCTTTTGTTGTTATTAAGGACAAGAGTACGAGAAAACTCTTCTCAAATCCTCCGGTGATGGTGATTTATACCTTCTTACTCTAGATTCGATCATGTTGAAATGTAAAATTGAAAAGAAACTTTGTATTATTAATTGATGATCTGAATACAATTCAACAGTCATATATATAGACTTATGAATATCAAACCTAATAGAACCAGAAGATATCAACTAGATGAGATAGATATGAGCTAAGTCAGATTAAGAAATTTACTAGGACCCATAATAATAAACCTAATTAGAACTCTTAACATAAACCTAATTATAACTCTCAACACTCCCCTTCAAGTTGGAGCACCAACTTGTTCCAAGGAAACTCATACCAACAACAAACCTCATCCAATAAGTTAGATTAAGAAATCTACTAGGACCCATAATAGTAAACCTAATTAGAACTATCAACATAAACCTAATTATAACTCTCAACACTCCCCCTCAAGTTGGAGCATACACCAACTTCTTCTTCTTCTTCTTCTTCTACTAACTGGTTTTTAATACTCAGGTCTTTTCTTTACTGCATTTTTTTTTGTACGATTCTAATAGATGTTTTTTTTTATTACTGAGGTTTTTTTACTGCCTTTTTTTGTTTATCTATCTTCTTATTCTTCTTCTTCTTCTTTTCTAACTAGTTTTTTTTAATACTCAGGATTTTTTACTACCTTTTTTTGCCTATTCTTTTTTTACTGTCTTTTTTTTACTGCATTTTTTTTCGTACGATTCTAACTGGTGTTTTTTTTTATTACTGAGGTTTTTTTACTACCTTTTTTGTCTATTCTTTTTTTACAGTTCATTTTTTACTGCTTTTTTTCAATCTTTTTTTTTTCTTCGTACGAATCTATTTATCAAACTTTCTCAGCTATCTATGAACAGTGCCCATGAACAGTACTCGTAAACATATCCGTAGTTGTTTTTTTTAAAAAAAAAAATAGCTCCGAGGTCGCGCTGAGAAAATTGTCGGAAAAAAAAAACTAAAAAGATTTTGAACTATATAATGGTGTTTATCTTAGATCATCTCCAGGATCCCAAACCTTAAGCTTTGATACCATGATGAAAATAAGAATTGACAAGAAATTTTGTATTATTGAATAATTATTTGAATACAATTGAACAGTCTTATATATAAACTTTTGAATATCAAACCTAGTAAGACTAGGAGACATCAACTAGATAAGACAGACATTAACTAAGTAAGATTAAGAAACCTACTAGGACACATAATAGTAAACCTAATTAGGACTCTCACCATAAACCTAATTATGACTCTCAACAGGTTGCTACCTCTCCTCGGGCGCTGGTCTCTCGTCAAGTTTCTAGTGATGTTTGGCATCGTAGACTAAGTCATTTAGCTCATCGTGTGTTATCTCTTTTACAAACTCATGAAAATATTTTTTTTTCTTCTAAATATTCTAGTTTTTGTTCTAAGTGTTAGTTAGGCAAGTCTAAACATTTATTTTTTTTATTATGTTGAGTATTGTACTGCATAACCATTAGCTTTAATACATTTTAATGTTTGAAAATCTTCTACTTTATCCAATTTAGGTTATCGTTATTATGTTATTTTGTGGATGATTTTCTCGATATTCTTGGATTTTTCCTATGCGCAAGAAATTTGAAGTTTTTCAACACTTTTGTAACTTTAAAGCTCTGGTTGAAAATAAGTTTTTCACCAAAATCAAAATTTTTCAAAGTGATGGTGGTAAAGAATTTGACCAAACAACTTTCAAACAATTTCTTGCTCATCATGGTATTGCATTTTGTATGTCTTGCTCGAACACCCCACAACAAAATGGTGTCTCTGAGCGTAAGTATCGATACATCAGCGAAATGGCACGCACTCTCCTAATTCACTCCTCTCTTTCTAAATCATTTTGGGTCGATGCTACATACACTACACTCTACATTATCAATCGCCTCCCTACTCTTATTTTGCAAAATCAAGCTCTCTATACAAAATTGTTTTCTAAAACTTCTGATTACTCTACCTTTTGTGTTTTGGGGTGTGCTTGTTATCCTAACCTCATTGCTAATGCTCCCCACAAACTTACACATCACTCCAAAAAATGTGACTTCCTATGGTATGCTCAAAATTATAAAGGATATAGGTGTCTTGATCCCACCACGGGCTGTGTTTATACCAGTCGTCTTTCATGAACTTTCTTTTCCCTATCCTAGTCTCTCCAAACATGTCCTCTCCACTCCAGTTACCCAACCTCCCACTCCTCCACTTGTACTTACCACTATTGAACCTTTACATCCATCTTCTATCTTGTCCACTGTGTCTCCCAACAACCTCGTGTCCAATATCTTTGCTTTTAGTATAACTTCCCCAACCCCGACACCTCTTACCATGCCACCTCCCACTTTGGCCTCTTCCCCAGAGCCTTCTCAGTCATCCCTCACACCCACCACCTCATCTTCATCACTAACAACACCTCTTCCCTTGTTGTCTTATCTTACTGCCAGCTTCGGCCTTTTCCAGTCACACTATCCAGTCTCTTGAACCTGTCGCTCCCTTTACCTCTACCTTTACTTTCACTATTCCTCCCACGTCTACCACCGCCTCTTGTCATCCCATGATCACTCGTTCTAAAGCTAACTTTCGCAAACCTAAACAATTACTCTCTTTCAATTACTACCCTGCCCTCTTAACCAATTGATGAATTTAATGCGCTTTTAACTAACCACACTTGAGATCTGGTTCCATGTGATCCAATAAAAAATTTAGTTTGGTCTAAGTGGATTTACAAGATTAAATATCGGGCTTATAAGTTTGTGAAGCATTACAAAGTGAGGTTGGTTGCTCAGGGATTCCACTAACAACTAGGTATCGACTATCATGAAGCTTTTAGTCCAGTTGTTAAACCTATTACTATATGTACTATCTTATCCTTAGTTATTTCTCATCATTGGGTGATTAGACAATTAGATGCTATATTGATGAAGTTGTGTACATGAAACAACCTCCTGGTTTTGTTGATAACATCCGCCCATCTCATGTTTGTAAATTATGAAAAGCCATCTATGGTCTGAAATAGGCTTTTAAGACTTTGTTTCACCGCTTAAATTCTTCTCTCTCTTGGTTTTTCTTGCAGTCGACCAGACACCTCTATGTTTGTTCTCAAGTCCTCTCATGGTTTTCTTATCCTTCTTCTTTATGTTGATGACATTATCCTCACATGTACTAATACTACCCTCATTTTTCGCTTTATTCATATTTTATCTAACCAATTTGCTGTGAAGGATTTTGGTGATCTCTGTTATTTTCTTGGAATTGAAGTGGTTAGTCATCCCACCTGTTTGTTTCTCTCTCAAACTAAATACACCAAATTCTAGCATCCTAATATATCGGATTAAACAACCTAACATCTTAATATATGCTACACGCGTGCGTTGAGACGCTAGTTATTTATTACAAAAAAATTGAAATTATTTATTGATCTAAGAAATGCAAAAAAAAAAAATAAAAAATCTGAGGATTAATGTATAGTGGGTACTATGTAACTGCTTCCGTGGTTATTGAGATAAATTGTTTTTGAAATTGGTAATATGTGCTTAGGTGGTTATGGGAGATAATTGGTTTTTAAAACAGAAAGTTGTTATTGATTAGACAAATGTCGGGTGATTAGTTTTACACTTTTATACTTGACAACACAATAAATTTATATCTATGTGGTGGTATTTTTGACATTTCAAAAGGGGATACCAAAAAGGTGCTATGACTTTATTAATAATAATAATAATAATAATAATTAATAATATACTAGCATCTCAACACGCGCTATGCGCGTGTTGATCTGTTCTTTTACGTGATAAACAATATGCTAACAATTATCTTCTTATTGATAAGCATGCCAAGCAATAGATAAAATCAACATGGATTGAAGAAAAGATAGATAAGGAGAGTGAAGAAGTTAAATCTAAGTGGGATAATAGGAGAGAAAAACATGGGAGAAAGATGTGAGGAATTGGAGTCAATTGAGCTAAATAAGTAGGAGTTTAAGGGATATTTTGACGGATAGACACCAAGTAAGAGTTTTAACTTTATTAATAAGAAACAATGGTTATATTGTTTTATTTATCTTTCCAAAGTGAAGGCAATTAGGTTTATACTTCATAATCATCAAAACCTTTTACATTTTTCATTTTTCAGGTGTCTTTGATATGACTTAGCTAGAAGCAATGGTTACATATATAGGTATTGCTTAGGATCATATTTAAGCCATCAGTGTAATATTTACTCTGAAAAAAATTTAAACAAATTGATTTAAGTCGGCTTAAACCTACCACAAACATATCTATCACATACATATCTATAACAATACATATACTACTATTGCTCCATATTGATCTTAGAAATAAAAATAAATAAATAAAAAATGTGCAATTAGTTGTGGGCCAGAACTAGGAACAAGTCTTAAGGCTTCACACGACTAAAAAAAGGTGGTTTCACTTTACGTACAATAATAATTTATAATATTGATATTTTAAAATTTTTTATTGATATTTTTTATTTTGATAGTTAAATTTATAATAATATTTATAATTAAATTATTTTTTTGAGAGTATCTAATTTTAATTTAAAACATTATTGTAAATTAAATAAATAAAAATATCAATAATAATTTTTAAATTGACAATAACACCATCACGCAAGAATAACATGTATAGGGTACAACCTATAAGGTGTATATGCTTTAATCTTTAAAACATAAAATTTTCTTTACTTTGTGATATTGTCAAATAGAGAAAGGAAATTAATTAAGTTGGCCTTGAGCTAGCTGTACTGATGATCTGGAACATTTTCGCCAACAATTTTTTTTTTTTTTTGAATTTTCAAAGATGTAGGTCCATTCAAGCATGAAATTATATATATATATATATATATATATATATATATATATATATGAAGGAGAAAGAGATCAATTATATGGATGGGTGGGTGGGTGGGTGGTAATTAACCTACAAAATTGACCTTGTCATTATATACATTTTGACATTAATATTTTCCTTTTGTGTTATTATTACGTGGAGCAGTAGTACATATATATATATCACTCTCGATTTCTAAAAGTTGAAATTATATTAGTACCATCTTTGACCACTATCCGAACAAAACAAAACAAATCAAATAAAATTTCATTTGCAAATTCATATTAATAAGAAAATAAATGCAAGACATCGATATGACGTGTGACGCTAGATTCAAACGGTATTAAATTTAACAATATTGTTTTTCATGATGCACAGATATGATATAAATTTTATTTTTTTTTAAAAAAAGATAAACATTTATATGCTTTAACGTTCAAATATATATATATATCAATTTTGTTTGATTTTAATTTATAATTTATGTTTATTTTTAAAATTATCAAAAATTTAATTATATTTTATTAAATAATAATTAATAAATAATTTAATTTGATTAAACTTTTTTAAAAATTAAAATAAATTCTTATTTAAAATTAATTTTAACTTAAATCAAAACATCACCTATCAATCATGCCATAATGAGATTGAGAAAATAATGCGCAAACATCAGGATCAAGATGTGACACTTGGTACCTACCAAGTAAAATACATTGCATTTGCACCTCAGTTTATGTGTTTTGACTCCGGTGAATTGCATCACTAGTCCATTTTCCACACAATTCGCTAGTACTCTTCTTTACCCCGAAGTTTGTCGCTTTTATTATTTATTTAGTTAAATGATTAATTTTTTTAAAATTTTTAATTTTAAAATTTTATGTTTTTTTTTTCAATTATACATAAATAGAAGTTGAAAATTTCTAAATATTATTTTTTTTATATTTTTCAAATGCAAAACATATGATATATTTAAAAGAAAAAATTTGCTAAAAAAATCAAGCAAGAGAAGACTAAGTTTTTTAAAACAAATAGTGGATTCAATAGTGACCATTAAATAAATAAGAATTTATAAGGGGTAATTTTTCTCACCTAATCGACACATATTATTTTGGGACGGGCTCAACAACTAAGAAATGTATGGGGGTGCTAATGTCATTTTAGTTTATAAAAACATTAATTTTATCATGATATTTCAATTCATTGAACTCTAGTTTTATCATGACATTCAAACTCACATAGTCCTAATTTTAATAGAACTCTCAGCATTGATTACTCCTTTAAAAAGACTTTTCCTCTAAACACTGTATAAAAACACTCTCATCATTGTAAGTACACACATAATCCACTCTCAAATTCTCCTACTGTCTTGGTTCCTGCTTTTCTAAGCCAAAGTCTCCATAGGCACAACTCGTCCAACCTTTCGAATCTTTAAGGTTTTTTTTTTGTCTTTGTGTGCGCAGGTACCTCAACGTAAAGAACTCCATCGTGTCCGTACGTTCGTCTTGTAAATTTTCAACATAAACCATTATTATAATTTTTAAATGCTAATTTACCTAAATAATTAATTAAATAATACCAAAATCATTGTTAAAGAATTTAATTACAGTTCTTAAATTGAAAATAATCAAAACCAAACCCTTGAGAGTGGCTGGTTTGCCAAACTTTGAGAGAGGCAAGCCCTTTGAAACCTTCACAACTGTTAGACTTCTGCTGCATCCTTTGGACCTTGTGGAAGCTATCGCAACGAGGTTAAATTTAATCAAGCGCGGCAGCCTAAGCCGATTTAGCTTGTCAGTTAAACAGAGTCCAGACCCCGCTTTATCGTGGAAGCAAGCATGGCAGGTGGATCATACAAGCAACAAGCGGGACAACCTCAGCACTACCCCTACTGGATAATGTTCTTAAGTTTATCATGTATCAGAAAAATAAAATAAAATCAAACCCAACCCAACCTTTCTTTTTTAAAAATGAAAACCAAGCCTTGGTTTATCCATCAACACGCTTCACGTACGTGTCAAATTCAAAAGATATATAGTCATATATTCATATATATGAGTTTGTAAAACAGTTTTATATAATTAATTTCATAAATTAATTAAGTAATATTATTCTAATTCAAATCGCTCCTCCAGTAATGTTTTCATCTTTCTAATGGTAGAAGTTCAATTCTTCGGCTATTATGATGCATGGGGTTTATAGTCGTTTCGCCTGAACACTAAAAAATGATTTATAATAAAATAATAATTATTTAGTTATTGATAAAACAATAATAAAACAGTTTTTAACATAAATTTCAGTTATTTTTAAAAACAAAAACTATTACATAAATTACTTTTTAAAAGTAGTGATTGATGTGCCTTCTTTTTATATTTTTACAAAATAATAAAAATCATTCTATATACTATCACAAAAAATTATTTAAAACGATATTAAAGAGTTGTTTAAAAACCCAAAAGGTATTAATTTAAATTTAAAGGTTGTGATTTAAATCTAAAGGGTGTGATTTAAATCTAAAAGTTGTAATTTAAACAAAAATGTATCAAATTTTTTAAATATTTTTTTAAATAGACACAATCTGGTCCGTTAAAAACCAACAAAGATGATCGGGCTCTCATTAAATCTGAAAAAATCATGACTTTCCAGAATTATTTGAAGATGTGCTTCTATAGTTATAAATACCCCTCACTCCCTACTTTAGAATACAATTCATTTTTCATTTTTTCTTCCCTCTTTTTCTCTAAAAAATTCTACCATAATATTTCAATATTTCAAAGATGAATTAAATCGGAAGTTCTTCAAATTTTGCTGTGTGCAGGCTTCAAGTTTGAGACTGGGTTGTATCAAGGAGGACTATTCGTTTATAACCCATAGCAAACTTGTTTATACAAGTGGGGACGAATAGAGCCTTAAAGATAGTGATTAATTAATGCATCTAAGCCTTGATTCTCATATTCTGTTATCGCTTAGAAAAATTTACAACAATTTTAAGGTTTTATTTATGTCCAACAAAATGGAGACAGAATCATGCAAGATGATGAATCAAGACTTCATCAAGCAAGATAGATTCGATAGAAATAATTTCAACCGGTGGCAAGACAAGATTATGTAATTGCTTACTACGTTGAAAACTTCATATATGCTGGATTCGAATCTATAGCCCATTCTTGATGATCCAGTATCTAAGGAAGACGAGCAACCTCAAACAATAATGATCGAAGAACTATAGAAATAAAGAAAGAAAAGAGAGAAGGACGAGTCGCTGTGTCTTGGGCATATTTTGAACACATTATCAGATCGCTTGTACAATCTGTTCACAAACGTCAAATCGACTTGTGATATTTGGAATGCTCTTGAGTACAAATACAAACCGGAAGAAGAAGGTACAAATAAGTATTTAGTTTCCAAATACATTGATTTCAAAATGTTTGACAATAAACCTATCTTAGAACAAGTGCACGAATTCCATGTTATTATCAATAAACTACGAGCTTTTATATTGTTTTGCCTGAATCATTCCAAGTGGGAGCTATTATAGCTAAACTTTCCCTTTTTTGGAAGGATTATGGAAAAATATTGTTGTACAAATCTGAGGACTACACTTTAGAGCAAATTGAAAAAAAAAATCTTCATATTGAAGAAGAGTCACGTTTACGTGACAAAAGTAGTAATGTTAAAAGTGGTCCTAAAGTGCATTATATGGAGGCAAGCAAAACTAAAAAAAGCATGTTTTGCAAGTGAAAGCTGAAGGAAAATTTAAGAAGACTGCAAGAAAGAATAAAGGGAAAGATAATTTGCATTTGTATATAATGGTATGCAAATTTAATTATTTTGAAAATGAAAGTGAATGCGGAATGCATTTGAGGATGGCAATAACATGTCAATTCATTTGGTTTGGTTTGTTAAAGTTGTGAGGCCATTTGGCCTGTATGAATTTAAATTTATAATTTAATTTGGTTGATTAAATTATTTAATGACACTATAAATATACATAAGATATTAAATTAAGATTTATTATAAATTTATAGTAAAAGTCACAATGAACATTTATTATTATAGCTTATTTGTGTGCATAAGTTGTTGTAAAATAAATTTTGACATGAAAAGAAATGGTGATATATCTATCTAGTGGGAATGATATAACATCTCTAGATTTATTTGTAGAAATATGTGTTCAAATAACAGTCTCTTGCTTGAGATGTAACTGCTACATATAAGTATGAAGTGTTTGTCTTTAAAAGATAACATGAATATGAGAAACATTGTGTTGAAGCACATTGATAGAGTTGTTGTCTTTGTGCATGAAAACTAGTGTGGTTGGTACATATGTGGGAAAATTTAATTACAGATGCACATGAAATATAATTACTTGTTGATCATGTCAATCTAAAAGTTTAATGTTATTTTAAATTGAGGGGTTTAAAATTTCAAATATTTATGTAAAACACACACACACACACACACACACACACACATATATATATATATATATATATATATTTTAAGTACTTATAAGTTATAGAAAAGCAGAAAATTAAGTTTATTGGAACTCTCAAAGTGTGGGGGTATTTGGAATAATATAGAGTTCAAATCCTAAACGAAGAATAAAGTAAAAAAGTATAGTGGGGTTATGCTTTGAGTCCTTAATAGTACATTATGAGAATGTACAAGATTAGTAGAATCCTTGGTTATCTAGGTGAAACTATTGAGTTGCTATGAACTAGTTACTCAAGAGGATACATTGATGATATGGTAATCCAGTTGTACCAAGAGGATACACTGATGCTAATCGGATGATGAGAGTGATAGGTATAAAATACCTAAGAGGAGGTAATGTCTCTTGAAAGAGCAAGAGACATGAAATCTGAATTAATTGCCTCGATAGCAATTGAGAAAAAATGCTGAATGGATTAATTAGAAATTTATTGTTGGAAATAAATTTCGTGGCCACATCATATGCATTTAAAATCCGTACTTTGTGATAATGAAGTTTTGTGAGAGGTACCTTAAATAGTAAGTCTAGACACATTAGTCTTAGATATGAGTATGTGAGGCAATTGATACAAGATAGTATCATTACAATTGTCTATGTAAAGTCGAGTAAGAACTTGGCTGATCCATTTAGTAAGACACTCACAAGAGACCTAGTAAGTAATACATCTAGAGAGATAGGGCTTAAACCATTTAAAAGTCAGCAGTGATGACAACCCAACCTAATGCTAGTAGACCACTAGTCCTAAGTTTTAATGGGTAATAAGAAGTTACTATGATCGACTGTTGATATTATCACAAAGTTGGCATATAATTGAGAAAGACAATATCGTCTGTTATGTTTTAGAGGATGAGTTAAACTCTTAATGAAGTTATAAAATGTGTTCTAGTAATGAAAACGGAATAGGAACTTCACCTATATGAACGAAGGAGTGGTGTCGCTTCTTATAGAAAGTTATGGTTTACTTTCTTGAGGTTCATGAAACCAGGATATAGCACATGGCCATAATAGTGCTAAGTGAAAATAAATTCTCACCGAAATAAGAGAATTGTATGTGTGTGGTGGCTCCAGTTGTATCACATAGGAATGCTGGTTTAATCTAAAGGACACCATTCATTTCTATATGACTTTGAGTTGTTTAAACTAATAGAATGTTTTAAATCGAAAGATACCTACATTATGCATACAAAACTTGGAGATATTGTGGCAGTATTTTTCAAAATTTTTTTTTCAAACAAGTAAGGGATTGCTAGAAAAAACCATTTAAAATGATATTAAAGGGTTGTTTGAAAACCCAAAAGGTATTAGTTTAAATCTAAAGGTTACGATTTAAACACAAATGTGTGATTTAAATCTAAAGGGTGTGATTTAAATGTAAAGGGTATGATTTAAACAAAAAGGTGTCTGATTTTTTAAATATAATTTTTTAAGCAGACACGATCTGGTCCATTAAGAATTAACAAACATGATCGCAAGACTCTCATTAAATCTGGAAAAATCATGTCTTTCCAATTGGAAAAACATGACTGTCCATAACCATTTGAAGACGTGTTTCTACACCTATAAATACCTGTTATGCAAAAATCCACCTAAATTAATAAGCAAATATTTGAACAGTTTTACTTGCAAGTGCACAAGGTCAACAGTATAATAGTGTGCAAATGCGAGATCATCTCCACAAGGATTGGTGAATTTCGCATTAGAATTAGTTTTGCAATATAAAACGATAGAAATAAATATTGAGTTTGAATTAATAGTGATAAAAGCATAGGGACTTGATATCCACCACTAATCATGCTACCACAACAAAACAATATGCCAATGCTTTACTCATACTATGAATACCTAATGTTTGTCAACCTAAGGGCATGGTGTATACTCCTTAAGCTATTGATTTCCCTAAGCAACGAGTTAGGCATGGTGTATACTCTAACTCTTTTCTTTCTTAAGGGATTCAGCATGGTGTATACTGAGTTGTTCCTTAAGAGAGCATAAGATCTGTGGAAATCGACAACCACATGAGACCTAGGGCATGGTGTATACTCTCGGTTTCCCATGTTGATTAACCCAAGAACCCGGCATGGATTTCTTTTGTTACTTTTGTTAAACCTAGGACTCAGTCATCCAAATTGATTCAACTAACTAATCCATACCACATGCATATACTGATCAGACAAACACATATTAGGAATTTAAATAAAAACAGACATTAATCAAGTTAAGAATCACAACATAAATATCGTAAAGGCGCCAATACTGGATTATTGAATAAACATGATTATGGCTTCAATCAAGCCCTTACTAAGAAGTTAGTTACACATGATTGTGATGCTAAACATCTTCATAAACTAAAATAAAGGAAAGAAGAAACCCGAAAACACTATGGAGAAGAGTCGTTAATTTGTCTCCAAAGCTTAAAACTAAAAAAAAAAGATAATGTTTATGTGTTTTACAAGTATATTTATAGGGTCTTAAGACATCTGGAAACCCTAACTAGGAAAACAAAACCTTAACCCTACTTTCCAAAACAGGTGATGTTGTTTTACTACACGTGTGCGCTCGATCACACTCTTCTGTGCTCGATCGCACTTGGCTGTTTCCAGGTCTTCCAAATTTCTTCCTTTGAGTTCCAAAATGCTACATTTTCTCCAATAACCTATAAAAACACAGAAAACACAAAAATGAAGTAAAATAGAATAAAACACGTAAACGAACAGCTTAACAAATGTAAATTAAGGGGCTTAAATATGAATATTTAAGCACTTATCAATACCCCTCACTCCCCACTTTAGAATACAATTTAATTTTTCATTATTACTTCTCTCTTTTTCTCTAAAAAAATTATGCCATAATATTTCAAAGCAGAATTAAATCGGAAGTTATTCAGATTTTATTGTCTACAGACTTCAAGTTTTAGACTTGGTTGTATCCTGGAGGATTATTCGTCTATAACCTATAGAAAACTTGTTTATACAAGTGGTGACAAATAAAGCCTTAAAGACTGTGATTAATTCACACCTCTAAGTTTTAATTCTCATATTCTGTTCTCGTTTAGAAAAATTTACAACAAAAACTCCCCCAAACAAACTAAGAGGAAACCACTCTATTGAAGTTCATAACTATTGGTGCAACACAAATGTGACTTCCATTTAGGGTGCATGCCCAATTTCAAGGGGAAAAAACCATGATAAAATCTATTGCTCAAACTAACATGGTGTTGTTCTCTTCTAATTTTTTTGGTGTTTTAGTCATTGTTAGAGGTTTATTTACTTAAATAATTAGGCAAATAATCATTATAGTTTTACTTGCAAGTGCACAAGGTTTATGGTAGCATAGTGTGCAAGTGCGAGATCATTTCCACAGGGATTGGTGAATTTCTATCTAGAACTAATTTCTTTAAGTTAAAAGAGAAATAATAGTTGATAGTGAGCGAATAACAATAATGAGAACATAGGACTATGATATCCACCACTAATTATACTTTCCCACTTACTAAGGTTTCAATGCTCTAGCCTTATCATGAATATCTAATGGTTGCCAACCTAAGGGCTTGGCCCACACCTTAGGCTATTGATCTCCCTATGCAACGAGTTAGGTATGGTGTATACTCTAACTCTTTTCTCTCTTTAAGGGATCAACATGGGTGTATACTGAGTTGTTCCTTAAGAGAGCATGAGGTCTGTGGAGATCAGCAACCACACGGGACCTAGGGCTTGGTCCGCTCTCAGTTTCCTATGTTGATTAACCCGGGAATTTGGTGTGGATATCCCTTGTTACTAATGTCGAACCCAGGACTTGATCATCTAAATTAATTCAATTAACCTATCCATACCAAATGCATACATTGATTAGGCACATACATATGAGGAATGTAAATATAAACAGGTATTAATCAAGTTAAATACTCTAACAAGGCTGTAACAAAGATAGTTAATGAATAAATGTGTGGTAAAGCATAACTAGGGCTTCAATCAAGCCTTATAGGAGTTTAGTTACACATGCTAAGTAAAGTAAACATACTAAACATAAAAACAGAAAACTAAAACCGAAGAGGACTCGGGAGACGAGTCGTCAATTCTTCTCCTAAGCTCTCTACTTAGAGTCTAGAACAAAAGGTGTGTGTTATGTGCTTTTACAGGACTATTTATAGGGTATTCTTACAAAACCCTAATTCCATTTTGGAGTCGGAAGACATCTTTCCAATTCTGGCTCTGCCACCTCTAGAGTAATTGCGCTTGAGCGTATACGGGATGCGCTCGATCGCATATGTGCACTCGAGCCTTCTTCAAGTGCGCTTGTGTGCTTATGCGCTCGATCTCAAGGGGGTGCGCTTGAGCGCACCTTGCTGGAGGGCAAAACTTCACTTTTTGCTTGTAAAAGCTCCATTTTGTTATCTTTTTGTCCAAGACCTATGAAAAACACACAAAACACAAAAGTGAAGTATAATCTACTAAAATAGATAAGTAAAGAGTCTAACACATGTAAATTAAAGGGCTTAAATATGACTATTTAAGCACTTATCACACCCCCAAACTTACATATTGCTAGTCCCTTAGCAATATAAAACCAAAAACTATGTTGAAACAAAATTTTAAAGATAAATTCATTTTCATGGTACTAAAAAATTGGGGTTGTGCATGAAACCATGATAACCGTTCATGAGTAAGCTTATAATAAAAATACATTTTGGATTGCAAAAAGACTTTCAAAAGTTTTATGTTAACCACCCAAGGTTGGCTTAAGGCATCGCAAGTTTGATTTGTGTGTGATGGATTAGCACATATGAGATGGGGTTTCCACATAATTTTAGTGGATAGTGTTTCGGTGCCCAAACTTTCATCTAATTTCTTATTAAAGATAACAAAATGGCATAATACTTGCTTCTTCTTTTCTTTTTCTTTTATCATGCGTTTTTTACCATGTTGAGTTCTATCGAGCTTTTTATTTGACCCTTGTAACGAGTGTTTAGCCAATGATTCCCAAACCAGATGGTTTTAGGGCATTATGTGTAAAGACACCCTTAAGGACTTACTAACTCGAGTAAAAAAGGCTACGGAACTAACAGGTTTTTTTCATGCTTCTTAATGAACTTCCACATTTTGACGTGAACACTCAATGCTTATTGAGGCAAGAGGCCCAGTTACTCAGTGAAAAGTTGATTTTTGGAAGCTTTTTTCGATTTTCTTTTTGCATGATGAACATATTTTTTTTCTTTGTTTTTCTTATGCCAAACTTTTCAACAAGTTATCCAACTACAGTTTAGGTTATGGAAACATATAAAAAAGAATTATATGTCAAACCCCACACAAATGCGTGTTAAATGTGCTTGTGCAAATTTAAATCAAACTCGTGAAGTCTTAGGTGCCTTGAGGTAGTTAACTTAACTTTGTAAAATTCCTAATACAAGACTATGTGTTCTAGCTTTTAAGCTTACTAATGAAGTGTAATCAAATTTTTAAATCAACCAAAATTTTTGTTTACCAAAAAAACATCCATTTATCCTCCTAAAAAAAACTGGGACTTGGTGTGTGTGCATGTGTTCCAAGTGCGTGAGTGATAATATCTAGTATCTCCCACTACCCCCAAAATTAAAATGCACATTGTCCCCAATGTGTGTGGCATGGAAAGATCTGACCTAGGAGATGGAGAACTAGGTTGCTTGCTTGCTTGTACACGCCCTCAAACTTGAACTGGATGCATGCACTAAGTACCTGACAAAAGTAAACAAACGTTGTTCCAGAAAATAAAATAATAGATATGAAAATATGACTATAAAATAAAAGTACTAAATAAAAAAGGATATGTCTGGGGTGCCTCTCATAAGCGCTAAGTTTAACATCTTCAGCCATACAGGTATCTCTTCACTGCTGATCATCAGTGGGTGCAGTCGAGAAGGTATCGAGTGCAGTAAATAGGCGGTCAAGGATGGACTGTAGCATGGCCTCCTATCATGTGAACTGTGCCTTTAACTCATCAATCCGCTGAATGTCGGACAACTCACAACGGAAGGAGGATAGCTCATCTAGGATGTGCTGATACTCCACGGATCCCATATTTATCTAATCCTCCTCCAATGAAGGGCTCACCGATGGATGCTCGGCCTCCATCGGATCATCTGCAATAGGTTCAATGGTCGGTATCTGTGCCCGGGGTCCTCGAGACATGTGTGACTGGTTGAGGCTCCACCGTGCTTTCCCAAAGAAGGGATGGTCAGTAACTGGGCCATCTATAGAGGATCCTCTAATCCCATTCTTCTTGAAGATATGGCTTAGCAAGAAGGGGAAAGGAAGGCCCCAGGCATTAGCCGTGGTCGTCTACCGGTTATGTACCCCATCCCAGAACTTGTGTATCTGACTCCATATGACTGCTGGGATGGAGTACCAATGACCTCGGTGGAAAGTGTATAGAGCTTTGAGAAACTGATCCCGCCTCTGTGTCTTGTGCCCCAAAGGACACACATTACGCTGCAGGACTGAATTGACGAACCATAGGCGATGAGGCAACCTCGACCGGCTCCCTGTATTGTTGTGACGGTCAGCATACTGCCCAACACACATGTCCTCAACTATGTGTGGGAGAGGGAACAAGTCAGGCTGCTCCTCTATGTGGTTGTCCTCTGGTGGGGACTCATCGCAGCAGTGCAAAGAGCTGGCTATATCAGTGGTGGTCAGCTCTAGGAATCTGCCCTGAACTGAGGAAGATAAGATTTCTGGCCTGGTGCAGTCGTAGGTCAAGTTCTCGTAGAAATTGATTACAAACCGAGTGTACGTCGTCGAGCAGACCGGCTTGAATAGCCGCTTGAGACCCCGATTCTTGAATTCTTTAACTGCCCATCTTGTGGCGTCCAAAGTCTTGAAGTCATTTTCTACATTAAATATTGTCTTGAATAGTATTTCACGCTGTTCGAAACTTGGTCGGGATGCTTGCTGGCGACTGCTTGAAGCACGGGAAGTGGAAGCCATGTGTTGTGGATAATGTAGTGGTGCTTCTAGTATAATCGCGCTCGTGCGCAGTTGCTGGTGCGCTCGATCACACAGTTAAAGTACGCTCGATCGCGACTACCAAGCGCTCGATCACACTCGATCAAGTAATATATCGAACACCTTATGTGCACCAAAAACCTGAAGCTGTAAAATGCATATACCCTTGACCCGAAACCTCCTGCAAAATGGAAAACTATCTAATCAATACATACGAATATCATATATAGATTATGTAAATGTGAACTAAAGATCAAAACAGTGTGTGCAAGTAATAAAAAGGACAAAACAAAAAATGTGTGTACCTTGTGTGTGTGGGAAGGTCGCATATGTGCAAGGGTGGAATAGAGTGGCTAGGTCTGGTGGTGGGTTTAGTGATGTGGTGGGGTAGTGGTAGTGTGGAGTGGTGGATGAGGATTTAGGTTAGTTACCGGTCAAAATTTAGGGCAAGGGGAGACATAGTGCGATTTTTGAGAGTGTGTTGTGCGCTAAAGCGTAAATGAGGGGAAGAGGGAAAACTGTTTATAATCTGCACATGCCCTCTTTGCCCTGATTGCGCTCGAGCGCATTTGTGATGTGCACTCGATCATATGATGTGCAAGTGCTTAGTGTGATGCGCTCATTCGTAGTGCAGGGTGAGGTAGCGCTCGAGTGCATATGGTGTGCGCTCGATTGCAAGACCGAAATAGTAAAAAGAGGTTATAGAAAAAATTTAATTAAAGTAAATAGGAACGATACAGTCATACCGATTTGTAGTGGCCTCAGTACCACTAACCTTGATAGAGGCACTTGAGCTATATGTTGAGTGAATGAATTTTCTCAAGTTCTCTCTATGGTAGCTCTTAAGGTTATATCTCTTTAAGGAGGCAATTAGGGCCCCCATCAGGTGGTTCTAAGTCTGTTGATAACTGCTCTGTCTCGAAATTAGGTACCTGGTAGATAAAACAAGGAGGGGTAGTATTAGTAAGTACATGATTTTTAACTTGAGGATTATACTTACTTGAAGGTTTAGGTGTGCTCTTGATGGTGTGCACAACTCCGTGGACATCTTTAATCACATTATCTTCCGGCCCAACTAACAATCCTATGTCATCATGGATGGTCTTCAATGCAACAGTGAAATGGTCCTTGGATACTTTCTTATTAATTTCTTGCATGAAACTCACATTATGACACTCATCGTTAGTATTTGTGGAGTCTAGTGTATTAAAAATTTTAAATTCTACCTCTTCATCATTTACTCTCATTGTGACAATGCCTCTTTTTACATTAATGGTTGTGTTAGCAGTGATCATAAATGGCCTCCCTAAAATGATAGGGAGTGGTACAGGCATATGGCACTCCTCCATGTCTAATACGATAAAATCAGCAGGTAAAATAAATTTACCTACTCTTACCAAAACATCTTCGAGGATACCTCTTGGACATTTGATGCTTCTGTCAGCCAATTGTAATGTGACGGAGGTTGGTTGGAGTTCTCCCAAACCTAGTGTCTCAAATACACTATAAGGTAGTAAATTGATACTTGCTCTTAGATCCAATAATGCATGTTCAAAGAGCTGGTCACCTAGCCTGCAAGGAATAGTGAAACTACCCGGATCTTTTAATTTAGGTGGTAACTTTCTCAGTAATACAGCACTCACCTCTTCAGTCAAGGCTACCACCTTATGCTCCTGAAACTTCCGTTTGTTAGTGCAACAAAATTTTAAAAACTTAACATAAGCAGGTAGTTGTTTTATTGCCTCTAGTAAAGGAATATTTATTTCTACTTTTTTCAAGGTTTCAAATATGTCAATCATTTTAGTTTCCTTTTTAGGCTTTACTAACCTTTGAGGGAAGGGTGGAGGTGTATTTACCATTTCTATCTCTTTTACCTTAGATGTAGTGGTTTGATCTGGAGACACTTGTGCAGGCTCGTGGGTGCCGATGACCTTTCCACTACTTAAGGTAGTTATGGCATTCAGCTGCTGGTGGCCTCTTGGATTAGGTAATAGCTGGGCTGGGAGTTCTCCTTGCTTTCTACTACTCAATTCCTTGGCCAACTGTCCCATTTATACTTCTAGCCCTTGAATGTCTTGATCGTGCTTGGCAGTGATTTGCCTCATTTCAGTCCGAAATTGCCTTGACTCTTCCATGAATTGTTCATGCTTATTTAGGATTTGTTGTTGTTGAGTCGCTAGTTGCCTCACAATAATTTCAAGATCATTCTTCTTTGGTTCAGGAGCTGATTGGGCTACTGGTTGGAAACTTCTTTACTGCCTTTGATTGTTTTGGTTGTTGCTCCATGAGAAGTTCGGGTGATTCCACCATCTAGGGTTGTATGTGTTGTCATAGGGGTTGTTCTTTGGCGGATAATTGTTAGGACCCACAAAGTTGGCTTGCTCATGATCTGCAAATGAATATAAAGGACAAGTATTAGTATCATCATCAAACTGTGAGCAAATGGCACATACCTGTAGTGGTGCGGCTGATGGGTTAGCTGAGGTGTTCTGAGCAGCCATTGCTTTCACTAATAGGTCAATTTTCTTTTCCATGGCAGTCATTTTAGGAGATGATCCTCCATTTAAGCTTACCTCATACATACCCTATTTTTGGTTATGTGTCTACCTCGAGAGGAGAACTGCTGTGTGTGCTCACTTAGGGTTTTGAACAGTTCCATTGCCTCTTCGCTACTCTTTTCCATCAGCACTCCTCCACAACCTGAATCAACAATGTTTTTGTTAGAATTACTTAAACCTTCATAAAAGGCTTGTACCAGTTCGTCTTGGGGTAGGTTGTGGTGTGGGCACTTGAGTAGTAGCTCGTTGAAGTATCCCCAGGCCTCGAAGAACAGATCTCCATCCTTTTGTTGGAAGGATTGTATTTTTTTCCTCATTTGCCTTGTCTTCTGGGCTGGGAAGAACTTCTTTAGAAATTTGCTCGCCAACTCCTCCCAAGTGTGGATGGAAACTGCAGGAAAAGAATTATACCATAATTTAGCATTGTCTATCAAGGAAAAAGGGAAAATAATTAACCTTATTCCTTCTTGGTCTAGGCCTTGGATGTGCTGGAATTTGCAAAGGTCAAAGAACTCTCGAATGTGCAGATGTGGATCCTCACTAGGTGTACCCCTAAAGTGAGTTAGTGCACTGAGTATCTGCAGAGATATGTAATAGTTTCCTTCCACCTCAGGTTGATATGCAATGCACAAAGGTTGTTCGAGGTTCTTCGGGAAGAAGGACTGCTTCATCGGCCTACGCTCAAGTGGTTGCTGTTCAGCTATTTGTTCTGCCATTAGTGGTGTCTCTTCCTCATTCCCTTCTTCTACCTCTTCCAGGTTATCCTGAAACCTTTGTCGGATTGACCTTTCAAGCTCAGGATCAAAGGGAAGGAATACTGGATTCTTGGACCAACGTCCGTGCATGAATCGATGGCAATTACTTGTGGGCAGCAGTCAACTACTGCTTCTCGGATTACTCTCTGCCTCAATTACGCTCGATCGCACAATAGAGTGCGCTCGATCGCAAGTGGTACAGAAGGCTTCCTGGAGTACCTGAAACAAAGAAAAAGGAATTGATTAGAGTTTTTAGTAAAATGAAAAATATAAGATAAAAATAGAATAAAATAATGGTAACTAAATGAGAATTTAATTCTAAAAGAAATTTAGTGCAATCCCCGGCAACGGCGCCAAAAAATTGTTAGATGTTTATTTACTTAAATAATTAGGCAAATAATCATTATAGTTTTACTTGCAAGTGCACAAGGTCTGTGGTAGCATAGTGTGCAAGTGCGAGATCATTTCCATAGGGATTGGTGAATTTTTATCTAGAACTAATTTCTTTAAGTTAAAAGAGAAATAACAGTTAATAGTGAGCGAATAACAATAATGAGAACATAGGGCCATGATATCCACCACTAATTATATTTTCCCATTTACTAATGTTTCAATGCTCTAGTCTTATCATGAATATCTAATGGTTGCCAACCTAAGGGCTTGGCCCACACCTTAGGCTATTGATCTCCCTATGTAACGAGTTAGGCATGGTGTATACTCTAACTCTTTTCTCTCTTTAAGGGATTCAACATGGGTGTATACTGAGTTGTTCCTTAAGAGAGCATAAGGGCTGTGGAGATCGGCAACCACACGGGCCCTAGGGCTTGGTCCGCTCTCGGTTTCCCATGTTGATTAACCCGAGAATCCGGTGTGGATATCCCTTATTACTAATGTCGAACCCAGGACTCGGGCATCCAAATTTATTCAACTAACTTATCCATACCACATGCATACGTTAATCAGGCACATATATATGAGGAATGTAAATATAAACAGGTATTAATCAAGTTAAATACTCTAACAAGGCTGTAGCAAAGATAGTCAATGAATAAATGTGTGGTAAAGCATAACTAGGGCTTCAATCAAGCCCTATAGGAGTTTAGTTACACATGCTAAGTAAAGTAAACATGCTAAACATAAAAACAGAAAACTAAAACCGAAGAAGACTTAGGAGACGAGTCGTCAATTCTTCTCCTAAGCTCTCTACTTCGAGTCTTTAACAAAAGGTGTGTGTTATGTGTTTTTACAGGGCTATTTATAGGGTCTTCATGGCGTCACAAAACCCTAATTCCGTTTTGGAGTCAGAATACATCTTTCCAATTCTGGCTCTACTACCTCTTGAGTAACTGCACTCGAGTGTATGCGGGATGCGCTCGATCGTATATGTGCGCTCGTGTGCTTATGCGCTCGATCTCAAGGGGACCTTGCTGGAGGGCAGAACTTCACTTTTTGCTTCTAAAAGCTCCATTTTGTTATCTTTTTGTCCAAGACCTGTGAAAAACACAAAAAACACAAAAGTGAAGTATAATCTACTAAAATAGATAAGTAAAGAGTCTAACACGTGTAAATTAAGGGGCTTAAATATGACTATTTAAGCACTTATCAGTCACCTACAAAAATAAAAATTCCTTTTTAATTTCCACATTGTTTCAATATTACTGGTTGTGTGTCCCATCTTTTTGGCTTCTAGAACTTTGCTGGCTTAGATCTTTCATTGAATGTTACAATCATTAGATGGATTAACCTTTTATCTCAATTTCAACCTTATCATTTCAGCCATTAATTACTTCTGTATGAAGTTAGGTTTTGATGATTCAATGATGTTGCCATACAATTATAATGATCAACATCTCATGTGTATATTGATAATGCAATAAGAAATTAATGGAAAAGTTTTGAATTATATGTATAATTCTAAGAACTCAAAAGTAATAAGGGTAAATTCATATAACACCTCTTGAGGTTTGCTTGAATTATGTTGACCACCCTTTTATTTTATGAAACTAGATTGCACCCCTTGGACCTTCCTTTGATAGTTGAAAACAAGAATCACCTTATTTGTTTGTTGTTGTCACAATCACTATAAGAAAAATGGTTTTTAGCGACGGCTTGTCACCGAGGGACACGTGTCCGTCGATGATAATTATTATCATCGAGAGCCCATCCCCTTAGTGATAAGTAATTTCCCTCGCATTTATTGATTTTCAAAGTTCTCATAAAATAAATAATTATTTTTAATATGAAAATTATTATTACCGAGGAAATATTTCCCCTCGGTGATAATAAATATGTTAAAATAATACTTTTAAAATTTTAAAATTGATTATCACCAAGGGAAAGTGTATCATTCGGTGATAATATTCATTTAATTAGTAAAAGTACTGGATGCTTGGTTCAGTCGACTGAATCAATGTAATTTAGCATCAGGTGCTTTATTCAGTCGACTGTATGAACTAGTTAGTCGAGTGGACAGAGAGATAGAACTTTATGTTCTTCATTCAGTCGGCTTGATGAATCATTTAGTTGACTGAGTCAAAGGCTAGAAAGTTATGTCCTTCAGTCCATTGATTGGATGAATCATTCAGTTGACTAAATGAAAGGCTAGGACTTTCTATCCTTCATTCAGTCGACTTAATGATCCATTCAGTCGAATGAATCCCTTGAAACATAATTTCTCTGTTTTTTAAATGTCTTATAAAATTAAGACTAAGTTCATACGTGTTGACCCTTATCTAATTTTAATGACAAAACACTACTTCAATTGTACTAACAGTTTTATCTAAGTTTTTAAATGATAAAGCTTTCAGCAAAGAATCAAGATACAAGAACTCAACCAGTATCAGACGCCAAGACAAGACAGAAGATTTAGAATAGGCATTAAGGTATTGAAACAATATGTAAATCTCTTATGTTCAAGTAAGTAGCTTGCCTTATGGCTCTTTTTACAAAATAATTTTGACACAACTATTAATTTAAACACTTCCAAGACAAAAATAGTTTTATTACATGAAAAACTGGGTTGAAGGGCAACCCAGTTGACTTGTTCATATGTACCAGTCGACTGATATAGAGCACCTAGTCGACTGGCATCTGGGACAGTGAGTTCTTAGTCGACTGGTGCTTAGGACCCAGTCGACTGGTACTTTCCCACAGCCTAAAAGTGAGATTTCTCACTTGACCCAGTCGACTAGTACAAAGACCCAGTCGACTGGTAATTCAAAAATATGACCGTTTGAGATGCGAGACTTGAACATTTAATGCACCAAACCTACCAAGTCAATGTCTAACAGCCATATTGATTCAATGCTATATAAACCCACTTCAATGAGAATTTAAAACAAGAAGATTATACATTCAATTCATAAGTTTGCTCATTAATTCTCGAAAGCTTTGAAAAATTTACTATTGAGCCATTCTTCAAGCTTTTTCTTGAAAGAGAGATATTGTTCATTTGTAAAAGCATTCATTGCTATCTCTCTACCATTTACTTTACATCAAATCACATTTATTGTAAAGAGGAAAGAGTTGTAATAACTCTTAGAGTGTTTAGAATTAAACAGTTATTTGTAAGCTTCCGTGAGGAAGGGATTGGTTGTAAGGTTTGTACAACACCCATGAAGTTGTACGACTAAAAGTTTTAATGGATCACTTCAAGGAGGCTCCTTGAAGAGAGTGGACATAGGGTCGGAAGAAATCCGATATTGTCGAACCATTATAAATCGAGTTTGCACTTTCTTTTCCTTAAACTTTTTTACTTAAAGCACATTACTTGTTTGTATGCTTGAGCATTTAACTGTTTTTATAAACTTGCAAACAATTTTAAAAACCCAATTCACCCTTCTCTTGGTTTGGAACCACAGTCTACAATTGGTATCAGAGCTTTGTTCTCAATTTCAGGCTTAAAATCCTTGAGTTGATCTGATGGCATCAAATAGCTATTCTGAAGGACATTCCTACACTAGGCCTCCCTTGTTCAATGGCTCAAACTATAACTATTGGAAAAACAGGATGAAAATCTTTGTCGAAGGACAAGATTACAATCTATGGAGAGTAATTGAGGAAGGACCTAGAATTCTTACAAAGGAAATAAATATTGGATAAATCAATCATATAATGCCTAAACTCAAAACTAAGTTCAATGAAGAGGATTGTAGAATGATGTCTCTAAATAGTAGAGCCATAAGTATTTTACATTATACTTTAGATATTTCTGAATATAATAAAATTTATGCTTATGTTTCAGCTAAGGAGATTTGGTATAAATTGCAAGTTACATATGAAGGAACTAGCAAAGTTAAAAAATAAAAAATTTATATGCTAGTGTTTGAGTATGAATCTTTTAAAATGTCTCCTAACGAAACAATTTCTCAAATGCACTCACGTTTCACCACTACTGTTAACGGTTTGAAGCTTCTTGGTAGGAACATTGAGGAATTTGAACTAACAAGGAAAATCTTAATGTCTTTGCCATCCACTTGGAAAGCAAAGAAGACGACCATCACAGAGGCCAAAAATCTCTACAAACTTGATGTCGAAACAGTTCTCAGATCAATATTAACATACGAGATTGAAGAAATGAATCCCGTTGTCAATGATGATGAGAAGAAGAAAAATGTGATTGCTTTCAAAGCCTTTAGGAGCAACAAAGAAGAAAAAATGGAAGAAGAGGTGGAGAGCAGCGAAGAAGATGGTGAGATGGATCTAATCACCAAAAGGTTTCACAGATTCTTTAAGAAGAGCAAAAAACCATACACAGAGAATCCCACTTCAAAAAGGGAACCATTGTGTGTTATGGTTGCAAGAAGCCCAGTCACATCAAGGCTGATTGTACAACGACAAGCAAACCATATAAGAGCATTAAAAAGAAAGCTATGATTGCAACCACTTGGAATAACGATGAAGAAGAAGAATCCTCGGACAATGAGGTCGAATATGAGGAGATTGTCAACCTATGTCTTATGGAAATCGACGACGAAAATGAGGTATCAAATTCTTCCCCTTCTAATAATAACATTGTTAGTAGTAGTGAAGAATTAATAGAGGTCATAAATGAAATGCATGAAGAATTGAAGAAATTCGATTCTAGGAATACTATTCTAAAAAAGGATGTGTCATCTCTTTCTAAAGAGATGGAAGGCTTAAAAGAAGAAAAAGAAAAACTATTTTCCTTGCTTTATAATTTTTCTCAAGATTTTCTTAAAGATGAAAATGAAAACTTAAAGAAGAAGATAATAGAATTGAATATCACTATATCAAGACTTATGCTTGGAAAAAAAAAGAAGCTAGATGAAGTTCTATCTTGCCAAAGATTAAGTGGAGGAAAATCTGGGTTAGATTATTCTCCATTAGGCAAGCAAAAATCAAAAGAGGCCTTATTCACAAAAGCATAATGTGTGAATGAAGCCTTTACTTCAAAGACCACTAGCAAGGTTAAAAGCACTCCTTCAATGAATGCTAGTAGGCCTAAAAATACTAATTGTGATGCATATACAAGAATTAAGCATCCGAGAAATACTTATGCATATATGTACGCTCACTCAAGAAATTCAAATGCTAGGAACAATCATTCAAGAAATGCATATACACATCCTAGGAGTAACCACTATATGAATCCTAGAGATAATATATATACTCAAAACTTGCACACTGCAGATGCGTATCCTAGGAATTACTATCATGTGTATCATAGAAATAAAATGCATGTTCACAATAATGCTAGCATAAATCCTAGAAATCACCATCATACATTTCCTAGAAATGACATGCACAATAGAAACATGTATCACAGGAATACTCATCCAATGAGCTATAGACATGCACAACTAAGAAATTCTAGAAATTTCAATAACTATTATCCTAGGATTGTGCATCTTCAATATGTCTATAGATATAGAATACCTTACAATGTTAAGAAAGTATGGGTCTCTAAAGGAACAATATTTTCTAGGATTAACCCCAAAGGACCCAAGAAATTTTGGGTACCTAAGAGTGCAATTGTGTATCCTTGTGTGATGTAGATATGTCTCCACACCAAAGAAAAAGGTAATTGTTGGTACCTTGATAGTGGATGCTCAAAGCACATGACCAGTGATCGAAGTGTATTCAAAGAGATAACTCTAAGAGATGGCGGACATGTCACCATTGGAAACAACACAAAAATAAAGATCATCGCGCATGGAAAAGTGTAATGATTTTTAACCATTAATCATGTATTATTTGTGCAAGACCTTAAGCCAAATTTACTAAGTATTAGTCAACTATGTGACAAAGGCAACAAAGTCATATTTGAAACCTCTCATTGTCTAGTTATAGACATCAAGAGTAACAAGATCAAGTTTGTTGGCCATAGACACAAAAATGTCTATATAGTTGATTTAAAATCCTTTCATTCAGAAAATGAAAAATGTTTTCCCGAATTTAGTGAAAATCCATGGCTATGGCATAAAAGGCTTGGTCATGTGAATATGGATTTGCTTAAAATCATTTCAAGAAAAGATTTAGTCATTGGACTTCTGAAAATCAAATTTGAAAAAGATAAGGTGTATGATGCTTGTCAAATGGGAAAACAAACTAGAATTTCTTTTAAATAAAAAAAAATTAGTCTTAACTACTAGACCATTGGAACTTTTGTATATGGACTTATTTGGTCAAATAAGTACCATTAGTCTAGGTGGCCATCAATATACTCTTGTTATTGTTGATGACTATTCAAGATATACCTTTGTTATCTTTATTGTTTACAAGGATGAAGCTTACAAAGGATTTGAAAACTTTTGTAAAAAGGTTCAAAATGAAAAAGGAATTTGTATTTCAAGCATTAGAAGTGATCATGGAAAAGAGTTTGAAAACCAAAACTTTTCAAAATTTTGTGATGAAAATAGAAATGATTGCAACTTTTCTGGTCTTAGAACTCCTCAACAAAATGGAGTTGTTGAGAGGAAAAATAGAGTTCTAGAAGAATTTGCAAGAACAATGCTTTGTGAAAATAGCTTGCCAAAATACTTTTGGGCAGAAGCCGTAAAAACCTCTTGCTATATCTTAAATAGAATTTTAATTAGACCTATGCTTAACAAAACTCCATATGAATTATGGAAAGGTAAAGCTTAATATCTCCTATTTTCGTGCCTTTGGTTGTAAATGCTTAATCCTAAATAACAATAAAACTAACTTGGGTAAATTTGACTCAAAAACCGATGAGGGGATATTCTTTGGATATTTAACCTCTAGTAAAGCTTCTAGAGTCTTCAAAAAGAGAACACTAGTGGTAGAAGAATCCGTACATATAGCCTTTGATGAGTCAAACCCAATTAGTAGTAGAGTAGTTTCTTTCAATGATGATGCAGATTTCATTCCAAGAACAGAAACACCTACTCCCATTGTTGACCTAAAGGAGAGCCCACCTTAAACAAATCAAGAGATAGAAGCTCTCAAACTGGAACCCTCTATAAGTCAACAAGGGGATAGTCTTCCCAAAGATTGGAGGTATGTAAATTATCACCCAATCGATCAAGTGATTGGTGATGCGTCATAAGGGGCAAGAACTCGTTCCTCTATTAGAAATATTTGCAACTGTGTAGCCTATCTATCTCAAATAGAACCTAAAACATTTGTAGAAGCCGAGAAGGATGTTGATTTGATAAATGCCATGCAATAAGAAATATATCAATTTGAAAGAAACAATGTATGGAATCTAGTTCCTACACCAAAGAATCATACAATAATAGGAACTAAATAGGTATTTAGAATTAAGATGGATGAAAATAGAATAGTATCTAGGAACAAGGCTAGACTAGTTGCTAAGGGATATAATCAAGAAGAATGAATAGACTTTGATGAGACCTATGCTCTTGTAGCAAGATTAGAAGCTATTCGAATGTTATTAGCCTTTGCATGCTTTAACAAGTTTAAATTATTTCAAATGGATGTAAAAAGTGTCTTTTTAAATGGCTTTATAGAAGAAGAGGTATATGTTGAGCAACCTCTTGGATTTGAAAATCCTAGTCTTCCAAATCATGTCTACAAGCTTTCTAAAGCTCTATATGGATTGAAGCAAGCTCCAAGAGCATGGTATGAAAGACTAAGTAAATTTTTTATTGACAATAATTTTACAAGAGGAAAAATAGACACAACTCTCTTCACAAAAACTCACAAAAATGACACACTACTAGTCCAAATATATGTTGATGATATCATATTTGGTAATACTAATGAATCTATGTGTCAAGAGTGTGCTAAGTGCATGCAAAGTGAATTTGAAATGAGTATGATGGGAGAGCTTATCTAATTCCTTAGACTTCAAATCAAACAATTGAAAGGAGGCATCTTCATAAATCAATCAAAATACACCAAGGACCTACTAAAAAGGTTTGGGATGGAAAGCTCAAAGTCACTTGGTACTCCTATGAGCACTTCTACAAAACTTGACATTGATGAAGGAGGTAAGTGTGTAGACACTAAAACTTATAAAAGCATGATAGGAGCTTTACTTTATTTAACTGCAAGTAGACCTGATATAATGTTCAGTGTATGCATGTGTGCTAGATTTCAAACTAATCCTAAGGAATCACATGTGATTGCAGTAAAAAGAATCTTTAGATATCTACAAGGGACTCAAAACCTAGGATTATGGTACTCTAGATATTCATCTTTTGAGCTTGTAGGATATTCATATGCTGATTTTGCGGGGTGTAGGTTAGATATAAAAGCACTAGTGGAACATGCCAATTCTTAGGTGCAATGTTAATCTCTTGGTTTTCCAAGAAACAAAACTCGGTTGCACTATCAACCGTTGAGGCGGAATACGTAGCAGCCGGAAGTTGTTGTGCGCAAGTGTTGTGGATGAAACAACAACTAGAAGACTATGGTATGAACTTTAAAAATATTCTAATTCATTGTGATAACACAAATGCTATCAACTTAACCAAAAACCCTATTCAACATTCTAGAACCAAACACATAGAAATTAGACATCATTTTATAAGAGATCATGCTTAAAAAGGTGATATAAGATTAGAATTCATTCATTTAGAAGATCAAATAGCTGATATTCTTACAAAACCATTAAATGAAGCTAGTTTTTATAAGATTAGACTGTCAACGGGCTTAATAGACTATGATAAACTATATGTTTGATTGCATCATCATTCATCATTTGCATATTTGACATCTAGTAAATGAGTATTAAACCTTATTTAATATTTCTCTCATTCAAGATGGCATAAATAAACAAAATTCTTGCTAAAACTCTAAGCTGGAGCTTTCTTTTAAGGGTCCAGTCGACTGGTAAGTTTACCCCAGTCAACAGGTAATACATTGCCTTTTCACCTAGTCGACTAGTCTAAGTACACAGTCGATTGGTAGAACAAGACCTTGTTTGGAGCCAAATTTTTGAATTTCTGGTAACTACCTAGTCGACTGGTATGAATAAACCAATCGACTGATATTTCTCTACTAGTTTACCTAGTCGACTGGTATCTCGACCTAGTCGACTGGTATGTCAAAAATTCCAAAATTAATAAAGGACCCAGTCGACTGCTATCGAGATTCTATAAATAGTCACTTTAGTTTTTCAAGGTTTTCAGGCCATTTTCAAAACCCTGAAACTTTCTCTCTCTAGAAAATCTCACTTTTCCATCCAAAATCTCACAAAAACACTCCATAGTATCCTTAATCTCATCCCCCATGTAATACTCGAATTTGTAAAGTAAGGGTAAAGAGGTACTTTAATAAATATGACATAGAGTTAAAATAATATATATTTAAATGCGAAAAGTCCAATTTGAATAAAGCAAATAAAAAAAAGGACGTCCAAGGACATCCAGAAAAGAAAAGAAGAAAAAGAGGAAAAACAATTATGTCGCAGCAGGTGGCAGCACCTGCTACCAAATGTTATGCAAAATTTGAAGGAGGTGTGCATGCTTTGCACGTCTCCAAAACGTGGAGCTTTTGAATTAGGCTGCACGTTTATATATATATATAAACGTTAACTTATCACGTATCGATTTCGTTTAAGTTTTCTTTCAATTACTCTATTTCCTTAAACACTTGGGGACCCAAAGAAATGTTGAAATAGCAAAATTTTTAAGGGATTTACGGGTGAATTTATAGAGAGTCACGAGAAGCCATAAGAAAAACATAAGGTAATAATGTAGTGTTTATTTTTGAATTTTTAGCATACATGAAATTTTTCGGAATTCAAAGTCGAAATTTTCAAAGTGTTGAGGAAATTTTCAAAGTCGAATTTTTAGCTTTATATGAGGAGAAGAAAATTGTGAAATTTATCAAGCAGAAAGTTAAGGAAAGATCGGATAGTTAATTTAAATATTTTGAATTCATGTGGTTTTATATTACTGTTCATATGCATATTTCATATCATTGTTCATATGTATATGCATTAAATAAGATAACCGAAAGAACCGGGAAGGGGCCGATCTAATTGAAAAACCGTGACAGCTGGTATATGCTAGAAATAAAAGAGACATCGTGATAACCGATATATGCTGGAAATAAAAGGGACACCATGACAGCCGGTATATGCTTGAAATAAAAGAACCGTGAGGGGGCCGGTCTAAGATACTAAAAACATATCGACATGTGGGAAGACATTCCCATAATAATAATTCATGCATTGCATCTATTTTTACTGAATGTTGTTGATGTTATGCATGTATTTGTAGATAAATGAGTCTTATGGAGAGAGACAATTACAGTGTGAAAAAGATATAGAAATATGATATGATAGGAATTATTTAAATGTTAGACATTATGCTACTATCTAGTTATATGAGAGATAAATGATTAAATATTAAAGGACTATTTATGAAATTTGAATACTTTTAGTAAATTTAATTCACTGAGCTTGTGAAGCTCATCCCTCATTGTACAATAATTTTAGGTAGCAGACAGGACAAGTAGTTTGGTGGGTTAAGAGTCATGCGAAATCATTTTCTGTAAGCCACATACGTGTCAATATCCTCAGACAAATGAGAAAATGAAATATAAAAAAATTCTATTTGTAAATATTCATGCATTTTATGTTGTATATTATGTTTAAATTAATATCAGAATGATATAAAAGAAATTTCTGTTAGTATTATTTTTATTGTTGCATATATGTGTCATGCTAGGATTCTCAAAATGTGATGACACCGTTTCGAGGGTGGCCAACTCGGGATGGGTCGTTACAATTTTGGTATCTGATAAGTCTTTAAATAGTCCTATTTAAGCCCCTTAATTTACACTTATTAGGCTCTTTGTTTATCCATTTTAGTAGATTCTACTTCATTTTCCTGTTTTCTGTGTTTTTCATAGGTCTTTGAAGAAAAGAAGACATTTTGGAGCTCTAAGGAATAAAAAGTAAAGATCTGCAACCAGCAAAGTGCGCTTAAGTGCACCTCTCTTGTGATCAAGCGCACAGGCACTCATGCACATACTTAGAGTGATCGAGTGCACCCATGCACTCAAGTGTAGAAGATCGCGATCGAGTGCACACGCACCAGAGGTGACAGAGCCAGTTTTGGAAAGAAGTCTCCGAACCTTAAATTAGAAATTATGGTTTTGGGGCACCTTTAGAACCCTATATATAGACTTGTAAAACAAACATCATCTTCCTTTTAGTTTTAGTTTTTAGGTCGGGAGGCTAAAGGCCAGAGGAGATTTCATAGAAGAATTGACGACTCTTCAATGGAGCTCTCTCGGGTTTCTTCTTTCCTTTATTTTATTGTGTAACTAAACCTTAATAAGGGCTTGGTTGAAGCCCTAATTATGTTTAACCAATAATTCAGTATTGGTACCTTTGCAATATTTATGTTGTGATTCTTAATTTGATTAATGCTTATGTTTATTTAAATTCCTCATATGTGTATGTCTAATCAATGTATGCATGTGGTATGGATTAGTTAGATGAATGAATTTGGATGATCGAGTCCTAGGTTCAACAATAGTAACAAAATATATCCACACCGGATTCTTGGGTTAATCAACATGGGAAACTGGGAGCGGACCAAGCCTTAGGTCCAATATGGTTGTCAATTTCCATAGATCCTATGCTCTCTTAAGGAACAGCTCAGTATACACTATGCTGAATCCCTCAAGAGAGAGAAGAGTTAAAGTATAAACCATGCCTAACTCGTTGCTGAGGGAAATTAATAGCTTAAGGAGTGGACCAAGCCCTTAGGTTGACAACCAGTAGGTATTCATAGCATGAGTAGAGCATTGACATATTGTCTTGTTGGGGTAGTTTGATTAGTGGTGGATACCAAGTCCCTACGCCTTTATCATTATTATCTAAACCCAATATTTATTTCTATCTATTTTTACTTTGTGAAATTAATTCTAAATCGAAATTCACCTATCCATGTGGAAATGATCTCGCACTTGCACATTATGCTACTATAGACCTTGTGCACTTGCAAATAAAACAAGTTCGGTTATTTACTTACTTATTTAGGTGGATAAACGCACAACAAATTTTTGGCACCGTTGCCAGGGATTATGTTAAATTTTTTTTTGGAATTATTTTTGTTAGTTTTATTTTATTTTGTTTCTTTACTCTTTTTTGTTTATATTTTCTTTATCAAAAACCTAATTTTTCTTCTTTTTGTTTTCTGTTTTCTTCTGTTTCAGGTCTGCAGCAGTGTTGTTTTTGGCCTTGCGATCGAACGGAAGCTTAAGTGAGATCGAGCATAGTACCTTGTGTGCTCGAGCGTAAATAGTCCAGAGACTACCCGAGCAGCAGTACTGAAGCTGCTGCACCAAAGTCTTCTAGCTAATTCATGCAAGGGCTTCGATCTAGGAACCCTACCATCGTTCCAGTCGACATAGAAATTGAGCGGACAATTCGACAGAGGCTTAGAGATAACTCTGAAGAGGTAGAAGAAGAAATTGAGGAAGAAGCACCAATGGCGGAACAAATAGAAAATCAACAACCACCTGAGCGAAGACCGATAAAGCAATCCTTCATCCCACGGAACCTCGACCAGCCATCTTACATTGCTTATTAACTTGAGGCAGAAGGCAACTACTACATATCTTCGCAGATACTCAATGCATTGACTCACTTTAGGGGTACACCTAATGAGGATCCACACCTACACCTTCAAGAGTTCTTCGATCTTTGCAAGTTCCAGCACATCCGAGGCTTTGACCAAGAAGGAATCAGGTTAATTCTTTTCCTTTTTTCCTTAAAAGATAATGCTAAACTGTGGTACAATTCATTGCCTACAGTTTTGATCCATACTTGGGAAGAGTTGGCCTGTAAGTTCCTAAGGAAGTTTTTCCCAGCTCAAAGGACATGACAAATGAGGAAGGAGATTCAATCTATCTAACAGAGGGATGAAGACATTTTCTTTGAAGCATGGGGACACTTCAACGAGCTGCTACTCAAATGCCCACATCATAATCTACCTCAAGATGAGCCGGTACTAGCCTTTTATGAAGGTCTAAACTACATAAATAAAGGTATAGTTGATTCATGTTGTGGAGGTGTGCTGATGGAAAAAAGTAGTGAAGAAGCCATGGAGCTTTTTGAGACCTTAAGCGAGCACACACAACAATTCTCATCCAGAGGTAGACAATGCATGAAAAAGGGCATGTATGAGGTGAACCTAAATGGTGGATCTTCAAATCAGATGGCTGCTGTGGAGAGGAAGCTAAATATGCTTATAAAAGCCATGATTGCTCAGAACATCTCACCTCGACCACAAGCTACACAACTCCAGGTATGTGCTTTATGTTCTCAATTTGATCACACTACTGAGACTTGCCATTTATATTCATCTAGAGATCCCGAGCAAGCAAACTATGTGGGACCAAACAGTGCATATGCAAATACTTACAATCAAGGAGGGCGAAACCACCCCAACCTCTCATGGAGCAATGATCAAAATGCCATGAACTTTCAAGGGCAACAAAGAAATTCCCAACCGGCAGCCTAATCAGTTCCGGAATCAAAGAAAAGTGACTTAGAGAGTCTTGTAAGGCAGTTGATGACCTCACAAGAACAATTCATAGCAGAAACAAGAAAATTTTGATATGAGAAAAGGGAAACCACTGCAAAGCATTAGCAAGCCATTTAAAGACTCGAGCAATTAGCTAAGGAGCTAAGTAAAAGAAAGCATTGTGAACGTCCCACCCAAGTAATACCTAATCCAAGAGGACATCAGCAACTAAATGCCGTGACAACTCTCAGAAATGGTAAGATCATAGGAGCTGATGAGCCTACACAAGCATCTCCAATTACAACATCCACATCAAAGGTAAGTGAAATAAAGAAGTGGAATGCACCACCCTTCCCCCAAAGGTTAGTAAAGCCAACAAAAGAAGGTAAAATGCATGATATCTTTGAAACCTTGAAAAAAGTAGAAATTAATATTCCTTTATTAGATGCAATTAAACAAATTCCTACATATGCTAAATTTTTAAAAGATAGTTGCACTAATAAAAAGAAGTTTCAGGAGCATGAAACACTGGCTTTAACAGAAGAAGTGAGTGCAGTATTGTTAAGGAAACTACCACCCAAGCTAAAAGATCTGGGTATTTTACAATTCCCTGCAGGACAGGTAACCAGATTTTTGAGCATGCATTACTAGATCTAGGGGCTGGAGTCAACTTGCTGCTATACACTATATTCAAGACACTAGGTTTGGGGGAGCTTCAACCAACTTCCATCACCTTGCAACTGGCAGACAGAAGCATCAAAAGACGTAGAGGTATTCTTGAGGATATCTTGGTAAAGGTAAGTCCATTTATTTTACCTGCTGATTTTATTGTATTAGATATAAAAGAATGTCCTATGCCATTACCTCTGCCCATCATCTTAGGATGACCCTTTATGCGAACTACTGATACAAAAATTTGTGTGAAAAAAGGTATTGTAAGTATAAAGGTAAATGGTGAGAAGGTTGAATTCAACATATTTGATACATTAAAATTATCCCAAGATAATATGGAATGTTCTAATGTATATATGATGTAAGGTGTTGTTGAGGAAGTTTTTCAAGTCCATCCCATTGCTCCATTAAAGACCACCTTCACCCATACGTCAACAAGATTGGGTATTAAGCCAGAAATTACAGATGTTACTGATGACATCACTAAAGCTGTGCACCTCCTAGAGGCCTCTCTAAAGTATCTACACACCAAATTTGGCATTGAAGCAGTTGCAGATGCACTCAACTTATGTTTTTCTAGGAGGGAATGAGAGTATTTGGCTAAAGACGTTAAACTTAGCGCTCATGGAAGGCACCCACAGCTTATCCTTTTATTTCTATTGTTTTTTTTCATATCTGTTGTTATTTATATATTTTTAATACTTTTTGTTTTCCCGTATTACGTTAGTTTTTCTTTTTTTAGGGACAATGTGTGCATCCATTCAAGTTTGGGGGTATGCTATGAGCCATGCCGATCCAACTAGTTCTCCATCTCTCAGGTTAAATCTTTCCATGTTATTGACACATTGGGGACATTGTGTAATTTAAGTTTGGGGGTATGGGAGACATATTCACACACTTTGTCCCAAGTTTCTTGAAAAGATAAATGCATGTTCATTTTGTGTTGAAAATTTTGGTTGATTTAAAACAAATATGATAAAACTTCATTAGTAAGCTTAAAATCTAGAACATATAGCCTAGTAATAAAAATTTTAAAAGTTTAATTACCTACCTCAAGGCACTTAAGAATTCACGAGTTTGATCTAGACCTGACACAAGCACATTAGCACGCAATTGTGTGGGATATGACATATAATTCTTATACATATGTTTCCATGACCTAATTGCAATCGAATAACTTGTTAGATGAACACTTTGACATAGTAAAATAAAGAAAAATGTCTATCATGCAAAAAGAGAAAATAAAATGCTCCTAATGATCATTAAATACACTTTCCACTGAGTAACTGGACCTCTTGCCTCAGTAAGCAGTGAGTGTTCACGTCAAAAGGTGGAAATTTCACTTAGCAGCATTAAGACCTGTTAGTTCTGCAGCCTTTTTGACTCTAGTTAGTAAGTCATTAAGGGTATCTTTACACCTAATGCCCTAAAATCATCTGGTTTGGGAGTCATTGGCTAAATATTTGTTATAATAGTTAACTAGAAAGTTCAATGGAACTCTACATGGAAAAATATCATGGTGAAAGAAAAAACAAAAAGAAGTAAAAACTATGTCATTATTATTCTTTCTGATAAGGAACTCGATGAAGGTTTGGGCACCGAAACACCATACATTAAAATTATTTGGAAGCTCCATCTTCTATGTATTAATTCACCACACACCAAATCAAACTTGCGATGCTTTAAACTAACCTTGGGTAAGTAACATGAACTTTTAAAATCCTTATTCACTACAAAAATGTGTTTGTATTATAAGCTTATTCATGAACAATCATCATGGTTTTATGTGCAACCCAAATTTTTAGATATCATGAAGAATGAATTTATCTTTGATTTTGTTTTCATATTGTCTTTCGTTTTGTATTGCTAAGGGACTAGTAATATGTAAGTTTGGGGGTGTGATAAATGCTTAAATAGTCATATTTAAGCACCTTAATTTACACTTGTTAGGATCTTTGTTTATCTATTTTAGTAGATTCTACTTTTTCTGTGTTTTTCATAGGTCTTTGAAGAAAAGAAGACATTTTGGAGCTCTAAGGAATAAAAAGTGAAGATCTGCAACCAGCAAGGTGCGCTCGAGCGCACCTCTCTTATGATCGAGAGCACAGGCACTTGTGCGCATACTTAGAGTGACCGAGCGCACCCATGTGCTCGAGCGCAAAAGCTCGCGATCGAGTGCACACGCACCAAAGGTGACAGAGCCAGTTTTATAAAAAAGTCTCCAGACCTTAAATTGGAAATTAGGGTTTCAAGCCACCCTTAGAACCCTATATATAGACTTGTAAAACACAGAAACATCATCTTCCTTTTAGTTTTACTTTTTAGGTCGGGAGGCTAAAGGCCAGAGGGGATTTCACAAAAGAATTGACCACTCTTCAATGGAGCTCTCTCGAGTTTCTTCTTTCCTTTATTTTATTATATGTAACTAAACCTTAGTAAGGGCTTAGTTGAAGCCCTAATTATGTTTACCAATAATTCAGTATTGGCGCCTTTGCAATATTTATGTTATGATTCTTTTTTTTTTTTATCTGTAAATAAACTTGTATTGATTGATCAAAATGTACAAAAAATTTTCACTGGGCATACCCAGGAGATTTACAAATGAGGTACATACAAAATAAACATGAGGCTTATACAAAGCCTAGTAAGGGGACCTACTGTGCCTTAACAGGCAGCAAACATAGAGACAACTAACCACAAAAGTTTACAAGGGAGCTGGGCATACCCAGGGATATCCAAGCAATCAAAGCAGCAAATAAAAGCTGAAGCTAAACAAAACAGTCCAGGGCATACCCTGCATAATACATGGGGAGACATTACAAGGAAAACAGCCAGCAACCAAACTTGAAGGAGTGAACACAGCTGGATTGAACCCTACAGCAGTAGCCTATACTCAGGGCAGGCAGCATATACAATTCTGTAAATACCAATATGAATTTTCTTCACTAAGCTGGCAGGTAGGGCAGGAGTTTTGTCAAACAGCTTGGCATTTCTGGCAAGCCAAATGTTGTAGACTATGATTGCAAGTGCAGTCCTTCTGGCCACTGTAGGGGGGCTAGTACCTTTTACTTTGAGAGTCCATTTAATGGCACTCTCAGTTGTTATCATTTGCCTTCTACACCCAAGCTATTTGTTGATAGATTCCCATACTTCCTTGCTGATTCTACAAGCAAAGAAGAGGTGTTCCTTATTTTCTTCCTGGTCAGAGCATAAAGGGCACAGCTTTTCATTCCCTTCCAGGTGGAGTTTATCTTTGGTAAGAAGTCTGTTCTTTATTGCCAGCTAAAGTATGAAAGACTGTTTAGGGGGGCAGTGACCATTCCAGACTAGTGAAGCCCATCTGACATCATTGTCTTTTTGTCTCATTACATTATACACTTTCTTAATGCTCAGTTCATCATGTGTCATCCATTCCATAAGCTTGCAGAGCACAAGGAGGCTGACCAACCATCTCATCTCTGATTTCTAGGATCCTCTTCCAAAGGGGGGAATCATCTTTGCTTGCCTTGATCTCTCATATGGATTTATTCAAAAGGTAATAGTGCTGGACCCATTGCATCCATAGGGAGTCTTTCTTCATACGAATGTTCCACAAGACTCTTGTAATGAGAGCCTTGTTCTATGTTTTAAGCTTCACCAGCTTAAGACCCCCTTCAGGTTTAGGCCTGCAAATGTCAGCCCATGCAACAAGAGCTTTCCTCATGCCCCTACACTTACCATTCCACAGGAAGGATCTACAAAGTTTGACAATCTTTTCAAGGATGTTGCCAGGGATGGGAAAGATTGCAAGCCAGAAGCACTCCACTCCTTGGAGCACATATTTGATAAGTTCAGTTCTCCCAGCATATGATAGAGAGGAACCAGCCCATACATTGATGTAACCAGAGATTTTCTCAATAAGAGGAGCATAATGAGTAGCATTTAACCTTGCAGAGGCAAGAGGGACCCCAAGGTATTTGAAGGAGAGGGAGCCTTCCTCCATTCCAGTGCATCTTCTGATTTCCCTGAGTTCCTCAGCCTTCACTCCAGCATGGAAGATGTTAGATTTGGTAAGGCTAGCCTTTAGACCTGAGCACTCACTGAAGGTGGTGACATATTTCATTAGCATCCCCACTGATTTTGCCTCCCCCCTAGCAAACAATATAAGATCATCAGCAAAGGCCATGTGAGTGATCTTGAGCTTGTCACACTTGGGGTGGTACCTGAACCCATCTTTCTCATTCAATCTCCTGAGTAGCCTTGAGAGGTATTCCATTATCAACACAAAGAGGTAGGGAGATAGTGGGTCTCCCTATCTCATGCCTCTTTTACCTTTGAAGAACCCATGCTGGCTACCATTTATGGAGAGGGAGAATGTTGTTGTAGTAACACATTCCATAATCCAGTCTTTGAACTTTTCAGGGAAACCCAGCCCCTCTAAAAGGCTGTTTAAGAACTCCCATTCCATTGTATCATAAGCTTTCCTGAGGTCAATCTTGATCATGCATCTAGGAGGGATCCTCTTCCTACAATATTTCCTAAGTAATTCTTGAACCAGGTAGATGTTTTCAGCCATGCTTCTTGCCTTTATGAATGCAGCCTGAGAAGGGTTGACAATTTGATTCAAGCAGGGAGCCAATCTTGAGGTAAGGATTTTGGAGATTACCTTGTAGATCACATTACAGCATGCAATGGGTCTGAAGTCCTCAACTCTAGAGGTATACTTCCCTTTGGGGATCAGGACAAGGGAAGAATGGTTGAACTGTTTTAGAAGCTTCCCATTCATGAAGAATTCTTAAATAGCCTCTATAATCTCTTTGTGTACTACCTCCCATGCTTTCTTGTAGAATTTAGATGAGAAACCATCTGGTCCAAGGGATTTGTCATCCCCTATACTCCATAGAGCAGCCTTGATATCTTCCTCAGTTACAGACTTGATCATCTCATCAACTTGGCTCTCTTGAAGAACAGGCCCCTCTCTAATAACTTCCATCTTAATGGGGTTGCAACTGCCAGATGAACCTAATAGCTCCTTGTAGAAACTGGTGAATTCCTGAACCATTTCAGCTTCAGAAGTTGTTTGACCACCATTGGCAGATCTTATAGAAGCTATATGGTTTTTGGTAGACTTCCTCTTGACCAGGGCATGGAATAGTTTGGTCCCCCTATCACTATTGAGTAAGTACTTGCATTTAGCCTGTTGGGATAAAAAGCTTCTCTCAGCTTCTACAAGCTGGAAAGCTTTCAGCTTAGTATTAGCCACTCTCACTTGTAATTCAGAATCATTAGGGTTGTCATGGAGATCTTGCTGCAGGCCAATCAGCTTGTTAGTAGCCTCCAAGGCTCTCTCAGATATATGGCTAAAGTGCTTCTTATTAAGGTTCTTGAGGTGGGGTTTGAGGCCTTTCAAGAGCTTACATAGGATGAATTATTTGGTGCCCCTCCTATGGCAGTCCCAAGAAGTACTAATTATGTCCATGAACTTCTCATGATCAGCCACATGTTGAAGAATTTGAAAGATCTCCTACCCCCACAAACCTCATCCATCAAGCTAGCAATACAGAGAGAATGGTCAGAAAGGCACCCAGCAGGCAGAAAGGAAGCTTGAGCTCTCATCCCCTTTTGGAACCACTAATTGTTAACCATTGCTCTATCCAGCTTGCACCATACTTTGTTGTTTGACCAAAGAAGCACCATCCTGGATTTACATCACACAACCCAGTCTCCCTACAACAAAAAGATGGGTCCCTAATCTCATAATCTGTTATAGGCAGCCCATTAAATTTTTCATCAATAGCAAACACATTATTGAAATCACCCAAAACAAGCCAAGGGGAAGACAATTCATAACTGAAATTACAAAGATTGTCCCATAAGGGCCTCCTAGATACAATGGAGTTGAAACCATATACAAAACTGATTACAAATTTAAAAGATGAGATTAAACATGCAACATTACAATGGATAACTTGAGGGGTAACTTCAATGGAAGATAGACTAACCTTTGAGGGGTCCTATAATAGCAAAATTTTGCCTGATGGGTGAGTGGAGAAGTTGTTGACCTGGCTCCACAAATTGAACTTGTTACCCATAATCTTTAACAACTTTGATTCATCAAGCTTGCATTCTAAAATCCCCATTACATCAACTTTATTTTTCTTCATGAGGTGAATAACCCCATTGTGTTTCAGGGACTTGTGAAAGCCCCTGATGTTCCAGCATACCACTATCATTGGAGAGGTTGGGAGGTAGTCCCTCCCATCCTAGTGGATTGTGGGCCTTTCTGAGCTGTTCTTCCTTTCCTTCTCTTGACTGCCTGAAACCCATCACATCCCTACACCATAGGGCCTCTGTCTCTTTCACTAGTGACTTGGTCCATGCTAGATTTTTTCTTTTTGTCCGTGCTTGAATGTTCAGGATGGTTGGTAGATTTTAGGCCAGCCACCACATGTATTGGAGGAGGTAAAGTCCCCAGAACCCCCTCTTCCCTTGTATCAGTAGGGACTTGATCTTCTGTAGCTTCACCACTCTCTTCTTGGGTTGCTTCTCTGGGCTCAAGGTTTGAGCATTCTTTTTCTTACTCATCCAGTCTAACTCTATCTCCACTAGGCTCAACTGCCTGGTTACTCCCTTCTTTGACAATATCACTATTTGCCTTAGCTATTTCCTGCCTAGCTGGCTCTTTCCCTTTCTCACTAGGCTTCCTCCCCTTTTTATAGTTGACCTTCTGGCTGCAAGAGTGGAGGTCATGGCCTACTACCTTACACTTAGAACAAAATCTAGGGAGGTTTTCATAAGAAATCTTTTGTTCAAATGAATCTCTATTAAGCAGGGTCAATGGGACAGTAAATTGTATATCCTTGGCTACATCAATTTCAACCAGTAATCTAGCATAGAAGATTCTCTCTTTACTTTTAGTAAATTGGTCAGCATAGAGGGGCCTCCCAATTAAGGTGCCAATCTTGCTAAGGCAGCTTGTTGAACAGAGCTCTAGGGGCAGGCTTTTTAGTTGAATCCAAACTGGAATAGTAGTGATTTCCTCATTGCCAAACTTGAAGAATTTTGGCATTGATTTCAAAAGTAAAGGCCTACCATACACTTGGTAAGGGCCTTCTTGTAGCACATTAAGACTAGATTTAGCATTACCAAATTTAAATACTATCCACCCATTTTCATGGAATTGAGTAGAAACCTTTACCTTCCAAGAATCAGTGAGCATTTTTAGGGCTGTCTTTCCCAGAAATCTCCCAGCAAAGTATCCAACCAAGCAGAAAGGTTGGTCTTTAAATACTTCCAGCATGTCTTCTTGAGTGACTTTAACAACTCTTCCCTCACTAGCTATGGAGGATAATTGGAGGCCCTTACTTTGTTTTCTATTCTCTGTAAAAAGGCTGACCCAGGGAGCTTTCTTGATCTCCTCATTAGTAGCAGGCCTCTTGCCTTTAGTTTTGGAGTTTTGCTGGATTTCCTTTGGACCTGGTTCAGGGGGATCAACATTGTCCCTTAAGCCAGCTTGGAGGCTCCCATGCTTCAAAGAGGAGTGAGGTCTGGACTCATTGCTATCTTCATCCCTCATTTGCCTAGTTGAAGACTTCTTACCATGAACAGTACCATGAACAGTAGCTTGACAACTTGTGTCATCTTCCTCACTAGAAGAATAGGACTCTATTGGGTCTGAGCCTTCTACACTCTCCTCAGGGGAGCTTAAGTTTTCATCCTTTAAGGCTTGGGACTCATCTTGCACTGTCTAGCTAACTACATTGCCTTGATTTTGAACTTTGGTACTGTTCACCATTGAAGCTTTAGCTGAGCTTCCATTCTTGCCCGGGCCTGAAGCATCCATTTGAGACCCTAAGGATTGGGTATTCTTCTCTCCCAAGGAGTAGGAAGATGAAGCTGACCCTTTGGATGGAACCCTGGCCCTATCCTTACTTGCACATATTGATAGTGCAGCTGGTACTAGTAGAGCTAGGAGAGAATTTGAGGTTAGGAAGGATGAATTGAGAGAAACTCTTAACCGTGCTATAGAGAGGATGAATACAGCTGAAGAAAGGGCTGATAATCTACAGAGAAGATTAGAGGAAAGAGGTTCATGAGGGAGAATGTGTGTTTACACATGAGATGCAAGGTGATTGTTTTGTAAGATTTCTTAAGTTTAAACCACAGTCTTTTAGAGGATTTGTAAATCCTATAGAAGCTAAGTAGTGGATCAGACATGTCGAAAAATATTTTGAGGTTTTGTCAGTGTCAGATAGATAGAAGGTTGTTTTTGCTTAATTTATGTTAGAGGGTGAGGCTTTTCAATGGTGGGAAGATATTCTGCCTAGGGTGAGTACACGGGTAGAACAACCTTTAACTTAGAATAAGTTTAAGTATGAGTTCTTTATGAAGTATTTCCCATATACCTTTTGAGCACAACAAGAGAGATATTTTATTCATCTAAGGCAGGGAAATTTATCGGTGGCTGAATATGATAGTAGATTCATAGCCTTGTCGAGGTTTCTACCTGAATTAGTGAATACGGAGGAAAGAAAATGTAAAAGATTTTTAGACGGATTATAATATGACATTCAGACTAAACTCTCTTATATGGGCATAGGGAATTATGCTATACTGGTGGATAAAGTATTACAGATTGAAAAAGATTTGATGGAGTTGAGAGGTAGGAGGGATTGGCTGAAGAGGTTTAGATTTGAGGGACCTAGAGGTGGTAGCAGTATGGGTGTACAGGGTGGAAAACCACCCCAAAAGGGACGTTTCTTGTCACAAATAACTGTAATGTAGAGTCAGAGGTAAATAGGATATGTTTCTTCTGTAGCTCAGAGTAATACTGGTGGGACCCCTAGATTTGGGAGTTATGGTAGAGGAGTAAGTATGCCACCAGGGGGAAGTGGTAATCTGATGTATGGTTGAGGGGCAAGGGCTTACTTTAGATGTAATTAGATGGGGTATCTGTCTCGGAATTGCCTTACACAGATATACTTTGTATGTGGTAGGGGAGGACATATTGCTATAGATTGTCCAGCGGGGAAATCTGCTGATGTAAGCATTAGAAGTGTTGGGAGAAGATTGGTAGAGAGAGGTGGCGGATCAGGGAGTGTGTGGGGTAGAGGTCGAGGATCAGTAGCAGAGCGAGGATATGGCAGTTAGCTTCAGTCCAGAGATAGCAGAGTCTATGCATTGACCCAACAGGATGCACAAGCCACTTCTGATGTTGTTATGGGTATGATATCTATCCTTGGTAGGCCTGCTAGATTATTGATTGATCCTGGTACAACCCATTCTTTCACATCTAGTGTTTATATGAAATCTATTGATGCTAATACTAGTCCTTTGACGTATGCTATTGTTGTTGAGGTTCTTACTGGAGATAGAGTTATTATTAGGACAATCTATCGAGGTTGTGTGATTGATATTGCTGATAGAGAATTTGAAGTTGATTTATTGCCTTTAGATATGACATATTTTGATTTAATTCTAGAGATGAATTGGTTATCTGCGTATCATGCTTGGGTAGATTTTTTTAGCAAAAATGTGGTGTTCAAGATACCCGGACAGAAGGAGTTTAATTCTCATGGAGAACGTAAGATACTTGCTAATTGTTTTATTTCTGCCCTAACTGTTAGTAAATGGTTGAAGATGGGTTGTGAGGGGTATTTAACACATGCGGTTGATTCTAGCAAAGAGAGTAGGAAGTTAGAAGAAATCTTGGTAGTAAAAGATTTTTCTGATGTTTTCCCTGAAGAATTGACTGGGTTGCCTCCCAATAGGGAGATTGAGTTCTCTATTAAGGTGATTTCAGGATCACACCCATATCCATAGCACCCTATAGAATGGCACCAGCTGAATTGGGAGAGTTAAAAGTTCAGCTTCAAGAGTTGCTAGATAAACAGTTTATCCAACCTAGTATGTCACCCTGGGGAGCCCCTATGTTATTTGTCAAGAAGAATGATGGGACAATGAGGTTTTGTATTGATTATAAACTGTTGAATAAGATCACCATCAAAAATAGATATCCTTTACCCAAGATAGATGATTTATTCAAGCAGTTATAGGGAGCTAGAGTGTTTTCTAAAATAGACCTAAGATCGGGTTATCATCAATTGAAAATAAAGGAGGGGTACATACCTAAGACTGCTTTTAGGGCACGTTATGGCCATCATGAGTTCCTGGTAATGCTATTTGGGTTGACTAATGCTCCTGCAGCATTTATGGATCTAATGAATCGGGTGTTTAAACCATTCTCAGACAGATTTGTGATTGTGTTTATTGATGATATTTTGGTATATTCCAAGAATGAAGAGGAGCATAGGCAACATTTTGAGATAGTGTTGGAGATTTTGAGGAGAGAGAAATTATATGCGAAGTTCTCTAAGTGTGAATTTTGGTTGAGCAAAATATCTTTTTTGGGGTATTTTGTGTCGGGAAAGGTGATAGTAGTTGACCCACAGAAAGTAGAAGCAGTGTTGAATTAGGAAAAACCCACGAGTGTAACTAAAATTAGAAGCTTTTTAGGGTTAACTGATTATTTTAGGAGATTTATCCAAAAATTTTCTATGATTGTTGGACCATTGACTAAATTGACCAGGAAGGATGTGAAGTTTAGGTGGTTAGAGGAATGTGAGAGAAGTTTTTAGCCGTTGAAAGAAAAAATGACTACAACCCCGGTATTAGTGCTTCTTTCTGGTGATGAAAGATTTATGGTTTATAGTGATGCGTCACATCAGGGGTTGGGATGTGTGTTGATGCAACATGGTAAAGTTATAACTTATGTATCTAGGCAACTGAAAAACCATGAGAGAAATTACCCAACCCATGATTTAGAATTGGCTGCCATAGTTTTTGCTTTAAAGATTTGGAGACATCATCTATATGGAGCCAATTGTGAAATTTTTACTGATCATAAAAGCTTGAATCATTTACCGACCCAGAAGGAGTTGAATTTGAGGCAGATGAGGTGGACGGAGTTGATTTGTGACTATGACTGTACGATTCACTATCATCCAGGAAAGGCTAATGTAGTAGCTGATGCATTAAGTAGAAAGGCTACATGGAGATTAGCTGCTATGGGGAGTCATAATACTAGCTTGATGACAGAATTAAGAAGCATAAGGATGCAACTGAGTGTCAATGATAGACGAGTTTTAATGGCAAATATGGTGATACAATCTTCTACTATTGATCGCTTATTGCAGATGCAGGGTAGAGATGAGGGGATAGAAAAGATCAGGCGGGAAGTGTTGAGTGGGAAGTCAACTGAGTTTAGAATTAGAGAAGATGGTATGGTAATATTGGGGCATAGAGTTTGTGTTCCCAATGATGTGGAGATGAGAAATAAGATACTAAAGGAGGCTCATGATTCTATATATTCCATGCATCCAGGTAATAATAAGATGTACAGGGGGTTGAAACAGAATTATTGGTGGTCAGGGATGAAGAATGATATAGCAGAATACATTGCTAGATGTTTGACTTGTCAATAGGTAAAGTCTGAGAATAGACATCCAGCAGGTTTATTATAACCTCTTCCAGTACCTGAGTGGCCATGGGAAAATGTGAGTATAGATTTTGTCTCTGGTTTTCCCCGTACCCAGAGGGGACGTAACGATATGTGGATTATAGTGGATAGACTTTCTAAGTCTTCACATTTTTTTTTCTATTAAAACTACCTGGAGTCAAGAAAAGTTGGTTGAGTTGCATGTAGTAGAGATAGTAAAATTGCATGGAGTACCCTTGAGTATCGTATCAGATAAAGATTCTAGATTTACCTCTAGATTTTGGAGAGGTTTCCAAGAAGCTATGGGTACGCAATTACAGTTTAGTACAGCTTTTCATCCACAAACTGATGGGCAAACGGAGAGAATCATCAGAATACTAGAAGATATGCTGAAGGCAAGTGTATTGAGTTTCTAAGTGAGCTGGGATGCTTATTTTCCTTTGATCGAATTTGCATACAATAATCAGTATCAAACTAGTATTGGGATGGTACCCTTCGAGGCTTTATATGGTAGAAGGTGTAGAACTCCTGTATGCTGGGAAAAAGTTAGAGAAATAAAGATATATGGTCCAGAAATGATAAACTTGACTACTACGAGGATCAAACTAGTTAAGGAGAACCTCAGAGCAACCCAGAATAGACAGAAGGGATATGCTGATAAAAGAAGACGACTTCTCGAGTTCCAAGTTGGTGATTGGGTATTTTTGAAGATATGTTCGTGGAAGGGAGTGTTGAGGTTTAAAAAAAAGGGAAAGTTGAGCCTGAGATTTGTGGGGCTTATGAGGTGATCGAGAGAATTGGACTAGCAGCATGTCGTTTGGATTTGCCTCCGAAATTAAAGCAATTACATAATATGTTTCATACGTCACTACTGAGAAAGTACTTACATGATGAATCCCATAGTATCTCGAATCAAGTGATAGAATTTCAGGAAGATTTGACTTTTATGCAAGTATCGGTCAAAATCCTAGACAGGAAGGAACAAGTCTTGCGCAATACTGTCATTTCTTTGATTCAAGTATTATGGCAAAACAAAGATGTTGAAGAAGTCACGTGGGAACATGAAGAAAGAATGAGGAAGGATTACCCCCAACTCTTTTCTTGATTTTAGGTAGGGAAATTTCGAGGACGAGATTTTTGTAAGGTGGGTAGAATTGTAATACCCGAATTTGTAAAGTAAGGGTAAAAAGGTACTTTAATAAATATGACATAGAGTTAAAATAATATATATATATATATATATATATATATATATATATATATATATATATATATATATATATATATATATATAAACGTTAACTTATCACGTACCGATTTCGTTTAAGTTTTCTTTCAATTACTCTATTTCTTTAAACACTTGGGGACCCAAAGAAATGTTGAAATAGAAAAATTTTGAAGGAGTTTACGGGGGAATTTATAGAGAGTCACGAGAGGCCATCAGAAAAACAGAAGGTAATAATGTAGTGTTTATTTTTTAATTTTTAGCATACATAAAATTTCTCGAAATTCAAAGTCGGAATTTTCAAATGGTGTAGTTTATGAAGAATTGAAGAAATAATTATAAATTTAATACAAATATTATGTCAGGTGTTGACAATCAGCAATCGAGAGAAATTGCTGAGATGAACGGGAAAGGCAATGAGATGATCCACGGGTAGCTTCAAGTGCTACGTGGTGAGTTAGATTTACTTTAAGCAATCTAAATAAAAATGAAATATCTAGTGATAATATTAAAATAAATTATTAGCTTATGCTTTGGTGGTAGATAAAAATTAAATTGATAGGTATGATATGAATATTGGACACATAGAAAATTATTATGTGAAAAGAAATATTATTTAGAATAATGAGTTGATTTAATAATGATGGCAATAAATAAATTCTTGACGAGTTTTGATTAATAAATTGATGTGTTATATGAGAAGAAGAAAATTGTGAAATTTATCAAGCAGAAAATTGAGGAAAGACCGGATAGTTAATTTATATTTTGAATTCATGTGGTTTTATATTACTGTTCATATGCATATTTCATGTTATTGTCCATATGCATATGCATTAAATAAGAGAATCGAAATAACCGAAAATGGGCCGGTCTAATTGAAAAACCATGACAGCCAGTATATGTTGTAAATAAAAGGGACACCGTGGCAGCCGGTATATGCTGGAAATAAAAGAGACACCATAACAGCCGGAATATGCTGGAAATAAATACCGTGATACCCGGTATATGCTGGAGATAAAAGAACCGGGAGGAGGCCTGTCTAAGATAATAAAAACATATCGACGTGTGGGAAGACGTTCCCATAATAATAATTCATGCATTGCATCTGTTTTTACATGTTTATATTTTTACTGAATGTTGTTGACGTTATGCATGTATTTGTAGATAAATGAGTCTCACAAAGAGACACAATTACAGTGAGAAAAAGATATAGAAATATGATATAATAGGAATTATTTAAATGTTAGACATTATGCTACTATCCAATTATATGAGAGATAAATGATTAAATATTAAAGGGCTATTTATGAAATTTGAATACTTTTAGTGAATTTAATTCACTGAGCTTGTGAAGCTTATCCCTCATTGTACAATAATTTCAAGTAGCAGACAGGACAAGTACTCTGGTGGGTTGAGAGTCAGGCGAAATCATTTTTTGTAAGCCACATATGTGTTAATATCCTCAGACAAATGAGAAAACGAAATATAAAAAATTCTATTTGTAAATATTCATGCATTTTGCGTTGTATATTATGTTTAAATTAATATCAGAATGATATAAAAGAAATTTCTGTTAGTATTATTTTTATTGTTGCATATATGTGTCGTGCTGGGATTTTCAAAATATGATGACACCGTTTCGAGGGTGGCTAACTCGGGATGGGTTGTTACACCTCATCACCTTCATTTTAACTTTCCACTGTTGAAAATTCTGTTCTCCCCAAAAATCTCTCAAATCTCCATAAAAACACCTTTTTCTAAATGTTTGAGAGAATCTGAATCAAAACCACCGTTGGAGGACCTCACGCGCCTACTAGGCCACGGTCCCAGAAATCCACGGCACCGGATGCCAAAAGAAAGGCTTCTTGGGATCCTCAAGAAAAAAGGCGAGGACAGAGCTCGACGACTCACTCTTCTAGAGTCTAGCCACCAAAGAGAGGTATAATTATGTCATCCGTCACAAGAAGATCATGACGGGTAGATTCGTTGACTTTGATTCTATCCGTCATGCAAACTTTGACATTTTACCACCTTTTGAGGCAGTGCGCTTGACACCACTTGTCAAGATTCACCAAAAGTACTACCCATGCCTGATTCACCTATTCTACGTGAACTTGGTGAAAACTAGTCCACTAACTTTTCATTTCAGAACCATTGTGATGGGCGTGGAGTTTGAGGTGAACACTGACCTCCTGGTGAGCATCTTGGGGATCCTAGTGGGAGGGATCCAATGGAGTCTGGATGGATGATCGGACAACTTCAACTATGATGAGGCATGTCAGATTGTTAGGGGAGACCCTAACTACATTTTTCGGCCCACTATATTTCACACATGTAGTGACATGCCCCTCGATTCGAAGTTGTTCAATCTCATCGTGAGTTGGACCATCCATCCATGACTTGGGAGTCGGGGTTATCACTCAAAGATAGACGTCGTATTGATTTGTTGTCTCAAAACTGGACACCACTTCAATATCTATCCCTTACTGCTCGCCAACATGATCAACGGTGAAACTAGTGACTCCGGGTGCCTTCCCTATGGGATGCTCATCACCCTCATCTTAGCACAAACATTTATTACTTTATCATACATTTCTGTTATTGTATTCAATATTTGGCTTCTAGAAGCCTGTGATGTATAGATGTTTGTATATATTTGCCTATATTTCAGTTATCTAGCTAATGGTCATATACTTGCTTTACTTTTAAGCTATATGATTACTCAGTTTAAATCATTTGTACTCCATGATATGCTTTAACTACTTATGCTACTGTGGAAAATTCTGGTCCTTCCTGTGAAGTCTTTCCAACTTCAAATAATGCCTAGTTTTCGCTTACAAGTTTGTTTTTGCATTATCTTACTGTCTATAGTATCCATGTTACTTATTTTTTGAATTTGCACCCCCTTTTCTACTGTTGTCAAAACGGGGGAGAAAAATGAGAAGAAGAGAAATATCAATGTAAACTTATAATAGAGCATAGATTTAGGGGGAGCATTGCTCTAAAAACATTGATAAATATAACTCTATCTTACTTTACTTGGTTGGGTTGTTTATAAACTACATTTGAACTGCTTTACAGGTTGGTTTTATCAGAAAAATAGAGGAAACTCTGCCCATTTTTTTTCTAAAAACCCAACATTTAGTTTTTTTAAAATTGTTTTCTCTCCTTAATTTTGTCATCATAAAAAAAGGGGAGATTGTTGACCCTTATCTAATTTTAATAATGATAAAACACTACTCTAATTGTATTAACAGTTTTATCTAAGTGATTAAACGGTAAAAGCTTTCAACAAAGAATCAAGATGCAAGCACTCAACCCGTATCAGATGCCAAGACAAGACAAAAGATATAGAATAGGCATTAAGGTATTGAAACAATCTGTAAATCTCTTATGTTCAAGTAAGTAGCTTGTCTTATAGCTCTTTTTACAAAAGAATTTTGACAAAACTATTAATTCAAACACTTCCAGGGCAAAAATAGTTTTATTACATGAAAAACTGGGTTGAAGGGCAACCCAATCGACTGGCTCAAATGTGCCAATCGACTGGGGTATGGAACATAATGTCCCTAGTCAACTGGTGTAGAGCACCTAGTCGACTGACATCTGGGACAGTGAGTTTCCAGTCGACTGGTGCTTAGGACCCAGTCGACTGGTGTTTAGGACCCAGTCGACTGGTGCTTAAGACCCAGTCGAATGGTGCTCTCCCATAGCCTAAAAGTGAGATTTCTCACTTGACCCAGTTGAATGGAACAAAGACCCAGTCGGCTGGTAATTCAAAAATATGACCGTCTGAGACGCGGGACTTGAGCATTTAATGCACCAAACCTACCAAGTCAGTGTCTAATGGCCATATTGATTCAATGCTATATAAACCCACTTCAATGAGCATTTAAAATAAGAAGATTACACATTCAATTCATAAGTTTGCTAATTAATTCTCAAGAGCTTTGAAAAATTTATTGTTGAGCCATTCTTCAAGTTTTTTCTTGAAAGAGATATATTGTTCATTTGTAAAATCATTCATTGCTATCTCTCTACCATTTACTTTACAGCAAACCACATTTATTGTAAATGGGAAAGAGTTGTAATAACTCTTATATTGTTTAGAATCAAACACTTCTTTGTAAGCTTCCGTGAGAAAGGGACTAGCTTCCGAGAGGAAGGGATTTGTTGTAAGGTTTGTACAACACCCGTGAAGTTGTACGATTAAAAGTTTTAGTGGATCACTTCAAGGAGGTTCCTTGAAGAGAGTGGACGTAGGGTCGGAAGGAATCCGATATTGCCAAACCACTATAAACTGAGTTTGCACTTTCTCTTCCTTAAACTCTTATACTTAAAGCACATTACTTGTTTGTATGCTTATGCATTTAACTGTTTTTATAAATTGCAAATAATTAGCAAAAGTTTTTAAAACCCAATTCAACCCACTCTTGGGTTGGAACCCCAGTCTACACTATGTTTTTGTCAAAAACATTTTGTAAATAATTTGAGCCATAAATAAAGCTAGGTAATTGAGAGAAGATTTAAAATACTTCAACTACCTTAGGAACTTATTATCTTGTTCTTTAGATTTTCTAAAGTGAGAACACATCTTTGAAAAAGACCTTAAATGCTTAAACACTTAGACACAATTGGTTAGTTTAATTCAGTTTAGTTTTGATCTTATTAAAATCAAGTTAGGGTCAACAATCTCCCTTTTTTTTTATGATGAGAAAACCTTTTTAAGAAAATACAATTTTAAATTTAAGTGTTTAGTTTTTATAAAAAAAATTGGATAGAGTATCCTCTGTTTTGTGATAAAAACCTCATGCAAAGTTCTAACATAATACAACCAAGCAGTTTATAAAGCATTTAAATAACTTAGAGAGCAAAGTTTCCCCCTAATCTTGCATACTTGACATATATCAGCAAATATTTCTTTTATTTTTCTCCCCCTTTTTGACATCAACATAAAAGAGTAACCAAGCAACTCATAAGGACAGAGGGAAAATAAAGAGCATGTATAAACAATCATAAAGCAAATACCAATCCAAACTGTTAAGGATTGAGATTTTTTCCTGATAATCTGCACTTTTGCCATTATCTTTTGTTGATGTTAGCCTTATTTCAAGGAAAGTTTGTTTAATTAAAAAGTTGTGTTAGTCCTTGTTTCAAGGAAAAGTTTTTTGAATGCTTTTATCTCATGTCTCCTATAAAAGGAGAATTGCCACTGTATTGAAAATTTAAATTAAGTAATAAAGAAAATTTTTTTGGTTTTAACCCTTTTAAATGGTATAAGACCTTCCATGATCTTAAGGGGCTTAAAGATTTGAAAAAAAAAAAAGAGTTTGTTTGCATTGTCAAGCATCAATTTATGGCTTCAACAAGAAAAGTTTCTTTGCCATCACCTCTAGTTTTGGAGGAGAAAATTATGAATTTTGGTATGTGAAAATGCATGTTTTTTTGAGAGCTTATGATATATGAGAGACAGTTGAAAAAAGGTTTTGAACCAGCTGATGCAGAGCAATTAACAGTACCACAAATCAAGTAACAAAAGGAGGAGAGTTCAAGGAATTTCAAAACTCTCTATTTTCTTCATTTAGCGGTAGTAGATTCAATTTTTCCAAGGATTATTGGTGATACAACACCAAAGGAAGCATGGAACACTATTTAAGAAAAAATTCAAGGCTCAAAGAGGGTAAAAACAATTAAGCTATTGAATTTGAGAAGATAATTTGTGTTAATAAAGATGAAGAAAAGTGATGCTGTGAAAGATTATGTTTCTAAGTTGATTGTAGTTGCTAATCAGATGAGAATTTATGGAGAAAATATCATAGACAAGAAATTTTTTGGGAAAAATCCTAATAAGCCTACCGAGTAAGTTTAACTTTAAAGTAGCTGCCATAGAAGAGTCAAGAGATCTAAGTAAGCTCACAATATATGAACTCATTAGTTCTATGTACGTTCATGAGCAGAGGATCTCCAAAAGATTTGAAGGCACTACTGAATGTGCATTTTAAGCAATGCATAAAGGTAAGCAATTTACTTCTAAAGAAGTGAAGAAATTTGATGGTGAAAAAATCAACAAAGGTAAGACATCTATATATGCCAAGGAAACTGAGAAAAAGGGGTAAGTTCCTCCATTGTGGAGTCTACAAAAGAATGAATCATCTGGAAAAAGACTATTGGTACAAAGGCAAGTCTCAGTGCAGATTTTGCAAGAGATTTGGCCATGTAGAGAGGTTTTATAGAATTAAATAACAAGGGAAGCAACAACAACAAAACTAGCAATCTTAACACCTTATATTGTAGAAAATCATCAACAAGAAGATCATTTATTCATGGCTGCTCAATAAGAAAATATTAATATGCATGAAAAAGAAAATAAAATGTACAAGTAAATTGTTTAAGAGTTAAAAACTATGATAAAGGAATATAGATAGAGCTCAAGGGGCTGGAGGATAGAAGCGGTCACAGAGGAGGTCACGAATTTCAACAAAAGATTCATGAACTTCAGCAAATGATCATTCCGTGTCAGTCCGAAATACTATAAGCTCATAATACACCTAGCTCATCTCTGAACTCAAGGTTTTAAGCTATAAATCAATTTCTTGTTGCATAATGTTCATGGAAACTTGAAGACTAGCAAATACTTGAAGGATGACGTCCATCGAATCAATATCGATTGAAATCTAACTTGCTACTGTCTGCTGAGTAACTAAACCAGCATCCTAATTTTCCTCCTCCTTATCAATGCTTGCATCCCCAATTATGAAGTTCTTTCTTTACTTTGGGACTACAAATTTGTCTTGTATCTTAAATCCCAACTTTTTAAGGGAAGACACATTTATTACAACACTTTTAGCAATGTCTTGTGATTCGTTTTCAAGGAGGGGAACCTCAAAATGTTGTAGGATTAGGGTGATAAACATCCCACAGGGCAAACAACTTGAATCACTCTCATAACCAACTATCATGTTTTCAAGGATCAAGGGGTAGAGGTTATAGGGTTTTTCTATCTTGAGACAATAGATCAATATGATGTCTAACTTAGAGATGCTTACTCGGCTTCGGCTTTCTAGCCTTGGATTGATGCACCAGTTGATAATCAGATTTAGCATCCTAAAGTCCAGGGGCAAATCATGATATGTGTTGTAAGCCTGGATTCCATAGACGTATGAGGGGTTACATTTGACAGTCCTACAGTCTCCCTCATAATCAAACTCGCCTGGCCAACCATCTAAGCACCAACTTATACCACCAATAGGCAAATTCAGTAGACGATGCATAATTTCAGTAGTAACACTAAATTCCTTACCCATGACCATGGTTTTAAACCTAAGGGTAGAGGGTGAGGTATAAGCTTAGGCTAGTACTTTTGATGGATTGAAACTAGACGAGTCCATCATGGTTTATTAGAATGAGGCTTGATATCGAAATTTCCAAAATGAATAGAAGTAAATTCGATAATCTTACTAGTCATAATCTCTTTAACGCGAATGACATTGTCATAGCTTGCTTTGACTCTGGCATTGCGAAAACTTGAAGCATCAAGGTCATGGCAAGCCTTCTTGCTTGTATCTCTTTCCTTTTCCTTTCTTTTGGGCTCTTGAAAAGCTGCATTTTGTGTCCTTTTAGGGAGAGTAGGATTCAAATCGAGATGAACTATTTTCACGCGAGGTTTTTAAGGCATAGTGCTTGAGAAAGTGAAAAATATAGGATTTAAGGAGTGCGTAAGAGTGGAAATGGAAGATTGTTGCCGAAAATTGCAAGAAATCTGAGATTTCTATAGAAATGAGAGAGAAAACGATTGTGGAATTTCTAATTTAGGTTGAAAGTGATGTTTCAAAAAAAAAAGAGGAATTTTTAGTATCGTGTATTCAATCGACTGGATAGTGTATCAAATCGGCTGGATAGTGTATTCAATCGACTGGATACGCTATGCAGTTGGCGGAATCAGTTACAAAACTGATTTAAAATGTCTGTTACATGCATTCAATCGACTATAAGTATAGTTTAGTCGACTTAATGAAAGACAAAGAGTTTTTTTAGAAGGCATTCAGTTGACTGTTTGAAAGGTTCAGTCGATTGCATAGATTGTTAAGTCGACTGAATAAAAGGCAGGGGTTCTTTGTCTTTCATTCAGTCGACTGAATGACTCTTTCAGTCGACTAGAGTAGAAATTTTCAATAAAACGTAATCATATAAAATTTCTCATTCCAAGTTCCATTCTTATCATACAAAATCTATCTTCATTAAATGGTTTAGTGAAAATATCAGCTAATTGTTTTACACTAAGGTTTAGTTGGTTTAGGGTTTATATTAGGATTTAGGTTTAGGCCGGGTTTACATTAGGTGTTAGGTTTATTAGGGATTGGATTAGCTTAATTAAGGTTAATTATGGTTTGAAATAAGAAAATTATATGATTAATTAATTAGGGTTTGGGGTTAGGTTTAATTTAGATTCATTATTTAGCACTTAAGGTTAAGGTTTGCGTACATAAGATTAATTAGGGTTTAGACTTTACGGCATAAAGTTTAGGGTTTTAGGTCTGGGGTGCTTTAGTGTAATATATTATTTAACTAATATAAGATAATTATATAATAAAATAATAATATAATTAATTAGGGTAATCTAGTGTTAATTAGGTTTTAGACTCATTAAGGTTTAATTAAGGTTAGGGTTTATATAGGGTTAATTAGGACGTTTAGATTCATTATAGGGTTTAGGATTTTGTGTTTAATATATGGTAATAACTAATATAAGATAATTATATAATAAAATTACAAATTATTGATAATTAATAAGTAAATTACAGATAAATATAAAATAATAATATGGTTAATTTACAAAATAATAAATTAATATAATGTAATAATTAATATGATATAATATTATTATAGTACATGTATAATATATAGTATATATAACATATTATTTAACATATGTATTACTATTTAATATATATTATATATAGAGTATATATGATTTTTAGTATATATATTATCATTGAGTGGAGTTTATTATTAGCGAGGGATTTTAGTCCCTCGATGATAATCTACCCTATATACTGTTGTGCGTTTATCTACTCAAATAAATAAGTAAATAACCGTACAGTTTTACTTGCAAGTGCACAAGGTCAATGGTAGCATAGTGTGCAAGTGCGAGATCATTTCCACAGGGATTGATGAATTTCGTTTTAGAATCAGTTTCTTAATAAAAGAAGATCAAAATAACTGTTGAATGTGAATTAATAATGATGAGACATAGGGCTGTGATATCCACCACTAGTCATACTTTCCCAATGAGAAATAGGTCAATGCACTAGCCTTCCTATGAATACCTAATGATTGCCAACCTAAGGGCATGGTATCTACTCCTTGAGCTATTGATTTCCCTAAGCACCAAGTTAGGCATGGTATCTACTCTAACTCTTTTTTTTTATTTTAAAGGATTCAGCATGGTATCTACTGAGTTGTTCCTCAAGAAAGCATAAGATTTAAGGAAATCGACAACCGCATGAGACCTAGGGCATGGTATCTACTCCCAGTTTCTCATGTTGATTAATCCAAGAATCCGGTGTGGATATCTTTTGTTACTATTATTAGGCCCAGGACTCGGTCATCCAAATTGGTCTAACTAACTAATCCACACCGCATGCACATATTGATCAGACATTTACATATGAGGAATTTAAATAAACACAGGCATTAATCAAGTTAAGCATCATAATCAAGGCTATTGCAAAGATAATCAATGAATGTATATATAGGAAAGCATAACTAGGGCTTCAATCGAGCCCTATAAAGAGTTAGTTACACATGCTGTCTAAGATAAACATCATAGCATAAACTAAACATAAACTATAAAACCCGAAGAATACTATGGAGACGGGTTGTCAATCCTCTCCAAAGCTTACAATTCCGAGCTAAGCAAAAGATAAAAGAAGTCATCTCCTTTGTGTGTGTTTATAGGTGTATTTATAAGGGTTGAATAACCTTAGAAGACTCATGAAACCCTAAACTTCCTAAAACGTAAAACCTCCTCTTTTTCCAAAACTGGTTCTGCCGTTTTACTGGTCACGCCCGTACATGTGCACTCAATCGCATGTGTTGTGCGCTCGATCGCAAGGCTACGCTCGATCCTTCTTGTGTGCGCACGAGCACTTATGCGCTCGATCGCACCCAATAGTGCGATCGATCGCACTTTTTCCAGTAGCTACTCCAGGATTTCCAGGTTTCTTCCTTTAGGTGCCAAAAATGCTTCTTTTTATCCTAGACCCTATAAAAACATGTGAAACACAAAAATGAAGTAAAATAGACTAAATTATCATAACTAAGGACTTAACAAATGTAAATAAGGGTGCTTAATATATTTAAGCACTTATCACACCCCCAAACTTACATATTGCTAGTCCCTTAGCAATACAAAACTAAAAACTAAAATGAAAAATAACGACACAGATAGATCCAATATTTATAGTGTCCAAAAAAGTTGAGGTCTTCACACAAAGTATGCGCACTCATGAGCAAGCTTAACAAATATAAACATATTTTTGCAATGAATAAGAGTTTTGAATGCAAATCACTCTCATGAGGCAGTTTAAGACATCACAAGTTTGACTTTAGTGTGTGGTGAACTAGTACATAAAAGATTAGGTTTCCAAATAATTCTAATGTGTAGTGTTTCGATGACTCAGGATTCACCAAATTTCCTATTATAATCAACAAAAATAGCATATTTTTTTCTTTTATTTGTGAGATTTTTTTTTTTGTTGCCAAGTCAGTTCCCTTAAGCTTTCTATTTGACTCATGTAACGAGTGTTTAGCCAATGACTCCCAAACTAGATGGTCTTAGGGCATTAGGTGTAAAAATACCCCTAAGAACTTACAAACTCGAGTAAAAAAAGTTACGAAACTTAACAGGTCTTAATGCTTAGTTCCCTTAAGCTTTCTATTTGACTCATGTAGCGAGTATTTAGCCAATGACTCCCAAACCAGATGGTCTTAGGGCATTAGGTGTAAAGACACCCCTAAGGACTTACTAACTCGAGTAAAAAAGGCTACGAAACTTACAGGTCGTAATACTACCAATAAGAATTTCCACCTTTTGACATGACACTCACTACTTACTGAGGCAAGAGGGCCAATTACTCAGTGGAAAGTTTTTTTCTCATTTTTTTATTTTTTTATTATTATTATGCCAAAGTGTTAATCTAATAGGTCATCTGGTTCACATTCGAGCAAAAGAAACATACAAATCAAAATTACATATCACACCCCACACAACTATGTGCTAATATGCTCGTGTTAGTTTAGGTCAAATTTGTGAATCTTTAAATGCCTAAAAGTAAGTGATCTATGTTCAAAACTTAATTATTGGCCTATATGTTCAAATTTTTAAGCTCACTTATGAAGTCGAATCATATTGTTTATTTAGATCACTCAACATTTTTGGAATAGAATGAACATGCATTTATCTATAAAAACAACAAAACAAAAAAAATGGGACATAGTGTGTGTGTGAGTGTGTCCCCATACCCCCAAACTTAAATTTCACATTGTCCCCAATGTGTGAATAGCGTGGAAGGAGCTGACCTGGGAGATGGAGAACTATATGGCTGGCATGGCTCGTAGCACGCCCCTAAACTTCAACTGGATGCACTCACTCTGTCCTTGAAAAAGAAAGGCAAACAAACATAAAATGGGAAAACAAGTAATAATAAACAGCTATAGAAAAGTAAATATTAACAATAAAACAAAATAAAATACTAAAAAGGATATGCTTTGGGGTGCCTCCCATGAGCGCTAAGTTTTACATCTTCAGCCAGACGGGGTATCGCTCTTATTGCTGGTCTTTAGGTGGTGCAGTCGAAAAGGTACGGGTGATTGTGATTGCGAGAGACAGAAAGAGAGAGTGTGATTGAGCGTATGGTGAGAGGAATGTGGAAGTGTATTTATAACCAACATGTGACTTTCTGCCCCACATGCGCTCGATCGCACTGTGAAGTGCGCTCGATCGCACTTGTGGCACAAAGTACGTACTCAGTGGCCTCAGTACCACTGATCTCAATAGAGGCGCTTGAGCTACATGTTTATCAAAGTCTAAACTGCTCAAGTGCACTCTATTACAGCTGCAACTTTAGTCTTTTGGCAAGCAATGCTTAAAGCCCACTGCATGTGGCTCAAGTGCTCTTGGTGGTGCTACATAGTCATCAAGACTCAATTGTTCCGGCTTATTCAAATGTAACTTCTTCTTATCACCCGGTCTTGGATGCATAGGATAGACTTCAAGGAGATGCACAATTTCAAAGATGTCATCAGTAATATCTTCAGATTCTAGCTTAACATCCGAACTTGTGAAGCTATGGGTGAGGGTGGCCTCCAATGGATCAGCATGATGAACCTGAAAAACTTGGTCAACAACACTTTGCATCATACATTCATTAAAACATTCATCATCATTATCATCTTGGGGTAATTTTAGTGCATCAAATATCTTAAATTCTATTGTCTCACCAATTACCGTCATACTTACAATACCCTTTTTCACATTAATGATTGTATCAGCAGTTCTCATAAAGGGTCTTCCTAAGATGATAGGCAGAGGTAATGGCATAGGATATTCTTCCATATCTAATACAATGAAGTCGGCAAGCAAAATAAACTCACTTACTTTTACCAAGACATCCTCAAGTACACATCTAGGTCTTTTGATGCTTCTATATACCAATTGCAAAGTGATGGAGGTTGGTTGAAGCTCCCCCAAACCTAGCTTTTCAACTATTGTGTACGGTAGCAAATTGACACTTGCTCCTAAATCCAATAGTGCATGCTCAAAAAACTGGTCACCTATCCTGCAAGGAATGGTAAAACTACCCGGATCTTGTAGCTTTGGTGGTAGTTTTCTTAATAATACTGCACTGAACTCTTCAGTTAGAGCCACTGTTTCATGCTCTTGAAACTTTCTTTTATTAGTGCGACAATCTTTTAAAATTTTAGCATAAGCAGGAATTTGTTTAATTGCCTCTAATAAGGGAATGTTAAATTCTATTTTTCTCAAAGTTTCAAAAAAATCAAACAATTTATCTTTCTTTGGCTTTACTAACCTTTGAGGGAAATGTGGTGCATTCCACTTCTCTATTTCACTTACCTTTGATGTAGACACTTTATTTGGAGATGCTGGTATGGGTTCATTAGCTCCTATGGTCTTCCCATTTCTGAGAGTCGTTACGGCATTCATTTGCTGATGTCCTCTTGGGTTAGGTATTGGTTGGGCTAGGAGCTCACCTTGCTTTCTTCCACTCAGTTCCTTAGCCAGTTGCCCCATTTGTACCTCAAGCCTTTGAATTGCTTACTCATGTGTTGCAGTGGTTTGTCTTTGCCGAGTCATGAACTAATCTTGTAATGTTATCAATTGTCTTACCATACTCTCTAGATCACTCTTCTTTGACTCTTGAACTGGTTGGGCTACTTGGTGGAAGTTCCTTTGTTACCCTTGAAGGTTCATAGCATTTTGATTGTTGCTCCATGATAGGTTGGGGTGGTTCCGCCATTCAGGTTTATAGGTGCTTGCATATGCATTGTTTTTTCCCAAATAGTTCGCTTGCTCGAGATCTGTAGATGAATATAAATGGCAAGTCTCAGTAGTGTGACCAAATTGAGAACATAAAGCACATACCTCGCGTTGTGTGGCTTGTGGACTCGGTGAGGCGTTCTGAGCAGTTATGGCTTTTACAAGCATATCTATCTTTCTCTCCATAGCAGCCATCTGAGTTGGAATTCCCCCAATTAAGTTAACTTCATACATGCCCTTGCTTTTTACTCATTGTCTCCCTCTGGATGAGAATTGTTGGGTGTGCTCACTCAATGCCTCAAACAGCTCCATGGCTTCCTCACTGCTCTTCTCCATCAGCACCCCTCCACAACCTGAATCAGCAATACCTTTATTCAAGTCATTTAGACCTTCATAAAAGGCTAATACCAACTCATCTTGAGGTAGGTTGTGATATGGACATTTGTGAAACAGCTTATTAAAGTGTCCCTATACTTTGAAGAAGAGGTCCCCATCCTTTTGTTGGAAGGACTGAAACTCCTTCCTTATTTGCCTCGTTTTTTGGGCTGGGAAAAACTTTCTTAGAAATTTGCTAGCCAACTCCTCCCAAGTGTGGATAGAAACTGCAGGCAAAGAATTGTACCACAGTTTAGCATTATCTTTTAAAGAAAAAGGGAACATAATTAACCTTATTCCTTCTTGGTCTAGGCCTTGGATGTGCTGGAACTTGCAAAGGTCGAAGAACTCTCGAATGTGCAAGTGTGGATCCTCATTAGGTGTACCCCTAAAGTGAGTCAAGACACTCAATATTTGCAGAGATATGTAGTAGTTGCCTTCCGCCTTAGGTTGATATGCAATATATGATGGCTGATCAAAGTTATGTGGAATGAAAGATTGCTTCATCGGTACTCGTGTAGGTGGTTGCTGGTTTTCGAGCTGTTCCACCATTGGTGCTTCATTCTCGGATTCTTCTTCGTTCTCCTCGAAGTTGTTCCTAAGCCTTTGTTGGATGGTCCGCTCAAGCTCAGGATCGAGGGGAAAGAATGTTGGATGTCAGGATCGAAGTCCGTGCATAAATAAAAAAAACCAGCTTCAGTGCAGCAGTTCAACTCTGCTGCTCGGGTAACTCTCTGCCCTAATTGCACTCGATCGCACAAGAGGGTGCAATCGATCGCAAGTATCATAGAAAGTGTTGCTGATGCTCTGAAACAGAAAAGAAATCGATTAGGGTTTGATAAAAATAAAGATGATAAACAGAAACTTAATTTTTTTGATTTTAAATAAAAATAAAGTAGAATACAATAACAACTAATGATGATTAAACTAAATGAAAATAATTCTAAAAGGAAATTTAGTTCAATCCCCGGAAACGGCGTCAAAAACTTGTTGCGTGTTTATCTACCTAAATAAATAATTAAATAATCGTACAGTTTTACTTGCAAGTGCACAAGGTCAATGGTAGCATAATGTGCAAGTGCGAGATCATTTCCACAGGGACTGGTAAATTTCGTTTTAGAATCAGTTTCTTAATAAAAAAAAGATTAAAATAACTGTTGAATGTGAATTAATAATGATGAGACATAGGGCTGTGATATCCACCACTAGTCATACTTTCCCAATGAGTAATAGGTCAATGTACTAACCTTCCTATGAATACCTAATGGTTGCCAACCTAAGGGCATGGTATCTACTCCTTGAGCTATTGATTTCCCTAAGCATCGAGTTAGGCATGGTATCTACTCTAACTCTTTTCTTTTTTAAAGGATTCAGCATGGTATCTACTGAGTTGTTCATCAAGAAAGCATAAGATTTATGAAAATTGACAACCACATGAGACCTAGGGTATGGTATCTACTCCCGGTTTCTCATGTTGATTAATCCAAGAATTCACTGTGGATATCTTTTGTTACTATCATTAGGCCCAAGACTCGGTCATCCAAATTGGTCTAACTAACTAATCTATACCACATGCACATATTGATCAGACATATACATATGAGGAATTTAAATAAACACATGCATTAATCAAGTTAAGTATCATAATCAAGGCTATTGCAAAGATAATCAATGAATGTATATATGGGAAAGCATAACTAAGGCTTCAATCGAGCCCTATAAAGAGTTAGTTACACATGCTGTCTAAGATAAATATCATAGCATAAACTAAACATAAACTATAAAACCCGAAGAATACTATGGAGACGGGTTGTCAATCCTCTCCAAAGCTTACAATTCCGAGCTAAGCAAAAGATAAAAGAAGTCATCTCCTTTGTGTGTGTTTACAGGTGTATTTATAAGGGTTGAATAACCTTAGAAGACTCATGAAACCCTAAACTTCCTAAAACATAAAACTTCATCTTTTTCCAAAATTGGTTCTACCGTTTTACTGTTCATGCCCGTACATGTGCGCTCGATCGCATGTGTTGTGCGCTCAATCGCAAGGCTGCGCTCGATCCTTCTTGTGTGTGCATGAGCGCTAATGCGCTCGATCGCACCCAATAGTGTGATTGATCGCACTTTTGCTAGTAGCTGCTCCAGGATTTCCAAGTTTCTTCCTTTAGGTGACAAAAATACTTCTTTTTATCCAAGACCCTATAAAAACATGTGAAACACATAAATAAAGTAAAATGGACTAAATTATCATAACTAAGGACTTAACAAATGTAAATAAGGGGGCTTAAATATGAATATTTAAGCACCTATCATATACCCATTTTCCCTCTTTATTTTTCCTATGTTACATATTTTCCCTCTTCTTTTTCCTTTGTTGTGCAATAACTCCCTCGTCTCTTTCTCTCTCTCTCTCACACCTAGTAGTAGCCACCATCTCCTTCTCCCCAACATCTTCTCCATCTTCTTCTCCTCTACTTCTCCTTTTTTCTTCCTCTTCTCTCCCTCATCTCGTTTTTTCTTCCTCCCTCACTTGGCCGCACGTGGGTTTCTCTCTTTTAAAATCCAAATTTCATATTTTTTTGACCACCACAAGAGTTTTTCAGCCAATCCCATGGTGGGTTAGTTGATTTTCAACCTCAATTTATAGTATTTTTACTTGATTTTTCAAGTTTTTGATTTGCTTTGTCTCTCCTCTAAACACCACAAATTTCGGCCACCGTGGGTGTTTTTCGGCAACCCATACTTTGGGTCAGTGGTGGTAAGTCTTCTATTCCATTCTCTTCTTTCCAATTTCTCACAATTAAAGGATTTTCTCTCTCTTAAATTTTGGGAATTTCAAGCAACGGATTCTGGCAACTCTCCGGTCACCATTAGCGCATAATCTATAGCTTGGTAATTCTTTTCTTGTTAATCAATTTTTTCATATTTATGCATTTTTGAAATATATGTTTATGGAAATTGATATATATATATATATATATATATATATTTATATTTCATAATGATTGGCCAAATTATATCAATAAGCTAAAATATTATTTTGTGTTGGATTATCTTTCAACTTATGCAAATAACTATTATTTATTGTTTATGTTTTGAAGGTTGTTCTGATAAATAGTTTGTTGTGGCCTTTTGGTTTTCACCTTGTTATACTTTAAAAAAAATATTTGCCCAGAATGCAAAGAGTGTTGTTTCTTTGATCTGTACTTTGTAGTAGAATAGATACAAAGCTTGTGTTCTGTGTTGCTCTGTGAGTTTTTGGGAGATAAATAAATAGATGGAGAGAGTGAGGGGTCTAGAATTTAGGAGTTATTTTCTTGGATAAATCAAAATAATGTATACCTGAAAATGACTTAAGAACTCACTCATTTGATCAATACCAGTCGACTGACATCTTGGACAGAATGTCCCCAGTCGACTGGTACTAATGACTCAGTCGACTGGTACTCTTCACAGCCTTAAAAAGTGAGACTTTTCACTTGACCTAGTCAACTGGTAGTAAGACCCAGTCGACTGGTAATTCAAAAATATGACCGTTGAGGTGCCAGACTTGAGCATTTAATGTACCATAATGTACCAAGTCAGTACCAAACGGCCATATTAATTCATGGCTATATAAACCCACTTCTATGAGCATTTAAGGACAGAGGATTACACATTCAATTGAGTTTTTGCTCATTAATACACAAAAGCTTTGAAAGGTTTATTGTTGAGCCATTATTCAAGCTTTACTTTGAAAGAGAGATATTGTTCATTTGTAAAAGCATTCATTGCTATCTCTCTACCATTTACTTTACAACAACTCATATTTATTGTAAAGGGATTAGCTTCCGAGAGGAAATGATTAATTGTAAGGTTTGTACAACACCCGTGAAGTTGTACGACTAAAGTTTTAGTGTATAACTTCAAGGAGGTTCCTTGAAGAGAGTGGACATAGGGTCGAAATGAATCCGATATTGCCGAATCACTATAAACTGAGTTTGCACCTTCTATTCCTTAAACTCTTTTATTTAAAGTATATTACTTGTTTATACACTTGTGCATTCAACTGTTTTTATAAACTTGCAAGTAATTAGTGAAATTTTTTAAAAACCCAATTTACCCCCCTCTTGGATTGGAACCTTAGTTTACAATTGGTATCAGAGCTTCGTTCTCAATTTCAGGCTTAAAATCCTTGAGTTGATCTGATGGCATCAAATAGCTATTCTGAGGGACATTCCTACACTAGGCCTCCCTTGTTCAATGGCTCCAACTATTACTATTAGAAAAACAGGATGAAAATCTTTCTAGAATGACAAGATTATAATCTATGGAGAGTCATTGAGGAGGGACCTAGAATTCCCACAAAGGAAATAACTATTGGAGAAATCAATCATACAATGCCTAAACTCAAAACTGAGTTCAATGATGAGGATTGTAGAATGATGTCTCTCAATAGTAGAGCCACAAGCATTTTACATTGTGCTTTAGATATTTCAGAATATAATAAAATTTTCGCATGTGTTTCGGCTAAGGAGATTTGGGATAAACTGCAAGTTACATATGAAGGAACTAACGAGGTTAAAAAATCAAAAATCTATATGCTAGTATCCGAATATGAATCTTTTAAAATGTCTCCTAATGAAACATTTTCTCAAATGCACTCACGTTTCACAACTATTGTTAACGGTTTGAAGCTTCTTGGTAGGAACATTGAGGAGTTTGAACTAACAAGAAAATTCTTAAGATCTCTGCCACCTACTTGGAAACCAAAGAAGACGGCCATTCAAGAGGCCAAAGATCTCAACAAACTTGATGTCGAAACTCTCATTGGGTCATTATTGACGCATGAGATGGAAGAAATGAATCTCATTGTCAAGGATGATGAGAAGAAGAAAAAGGTGATTGCTCTCACAGCCTCTACGAGCAACAAAGAAGAAGAAACGAAAGAAGAGGTGGAGAGTAGAGAAGAAGATGGTAAGATGGCTTTAATCACCAAATGGATTCATAGATTCTTGAAGAAAAACAAGAAACCATACACAAAGGATCACACTTCAAAAAGAAAACCACTTGTGTGTTATGGATGTAAAAAGCCTGGTCATATCAAGGCTGATTATACAGCTACAATCAAACCGTACAAGAGCTTTAAAAAGAAAGCTATGATTGCAGCCACTTGGAGTGATAACGAAGAAGAAGATTCCTCGGATAAAAAGATCGGATACAAGGAATTACCAACCTATGTCTTATGGTAATTGACGATGAAAATGAGGTATCAATTTCTCCCTCTTCAAAAAATAACATTGTTAGTAGTAGGGAAGAATTGATAGAAGTCATAAATGAAATGCATGAAGAATTGAAGAAATTCGATTCTAGGAACACCATTTTTAAAAAGGAGGTGTCATCTCTTTCAAAAGAGATGGTGGGCTTGAAAGAAGAAAAAGAAAAACTATCTTCATTGCTTTATGATTCTTCTCAAGATTTTCTTAAAGATGAAAATGAAAACTTAAAGAAGAAGATAATAGAATTAAATGGCACTATATCTAGACTCATGCTTGGAAAAGAAAAGCTAGATGAAGTGTTGTCTTGTCAAAGGTTAAGTGGAGAAAAATATGGGTTAGGTTATTCTCCATTAGGCAAGCAAAAATAAAAATAGAGCTTCTTCATGAAAGCATCATGTGTGAATGAGGCCTCTACTTCAAAGACCACTAGCAAGGTCAAAAGCATTCCCTTAATGAATGCTAGTAGGTCTAGAAATACTAATTCTAATGCATATACAAGAATGAAACATCCTAGAAATACTCATGCTTACATGTATGCTCATTCAAGAAATGCTTATACATATCCTAGGAATTACCATCATGATTATCCTAGAAATAATATGCATACTCATAATAATGTAAGCATGTATCCAAGAAATCATCATCATACATTTCCTATAAATGATATGCATATTCCTCACATTAGAAACATGTATCCTAGGAAGTCTTATCCAAAGAATTATGGACATGCACAACTAAGTCATCCTAGAAATTTCAATAACTACTACCCTATAATTGTACATCATAAACATGTCTACAAATATATAACACCTTATGTTGTTAAGAAAGTATGGGTCCCAAAAGGAATCGTATTTTCTAGGACTAACCCCAAAGGACCTAAGAAATTCTGAGTACCTAAAAAAGCAATTGTGTATCCTTGTGTGATGTAGATATGTCTTCACACTAAAGAAAAAGGTAGTTATTGGTACTTTGATAGTAGATGCTCAAAACACATGACCGGTGATAAAAGTGTATTCAAAGAGCTAACTCTAAGAGATGGCAGACTTGTCACCATTGGAGACAACACAAAAATAAAGATCATCAAGCTTGGAAAAGTTGGTAAAGATTTCTCAACCATAGATAATGTATTGCTAGTACAAGGCCTTAAGCCAAATCTATTAAGTATTAGTCAACTATGTGACAAAGGCAACAAAGTCATATTTGAAACCTCTCATTATCTAGTTATAGACATCAAGAGTAATAAGATCAAGTTTATTAGTCATAGACATGAAAATGTTTATATAGCTGATTTAAAATCCTTGCATTCGGAAAATGAAAAATATTTTCTCACATTTAGTGAAAACCCATGGCTATGGCATAAAAGGCTTGTTCATGTGAACATGGATTTACTTAAAATCTTTTCCATAAAAGATTTAGTCATTGGACTCTCAAAATCAAATTTGAAAAAGATAAAGTATGTGATGCTTGTCAAATAGGAAAACAAACTAGGATTTCTTTGAAATCAAAGAATGTAGTCTCAACTACTAGACCATTGAAACTTTTGCATATAGACTTATTTGGTCCAATAAATACCATTAGTCTACGTGGCCATCAATCTTGTTATTGTTAATGACTATTCAAGATATACTTTTGTTATCTTTATTGTTTACAAGGATGAAGCTTATAAAGGATTTGAAGACTTTTGCAAAAAGGTTCAAAATGAAAAAGGAATTTTTATTTCAAGCATTAGAAGTGATCATGGAAAAGAATTTAAAAACCAAAGCTTTTCAAAATTTTGTGATGAAAATGAAATTGATCACAACTTTTCAGCTCCTAGAACTCCTCAATGAAATGGAGTTGTTGACAGGAAAAATAGAGTTATAGAAGAATTTGCAAGAACAATGCTTTGTGAAAATAGCTTACCAAAATACTTTTGGGCGGAAGCGGTAAACACTTCATGCTATATCTTGAATAGAATCTTAATTAGGCCCTTGCTTAACAAAACTCTATACGAATTATGAAAAGGTAGAAAGCCTAATATTTCCTATTTTCGTACATTTGGTTGTAAATGCTTTATCCTAAATAACAATAAAACTAGCTTGGGTAAATTTGACTCAAAGACCGATGAAGGGATATTCAACCTCTAGTAAGACTTATAAAGTCTTCAATAAGAGAACTCTAGTGGTAGAAGAATCCGTACATATAGCCTTTGATGAGTCTAACCCAATTAGTAGTAGAGAAGTTTCTTTCAATGATGATGCATATTTCATTCCAAGAACGGAGACACCTACTCCTATTGTTGACCCAAAGGAGAGCCCACCTCATACGAATCAAGAGATAGAAACTCTCAAATTGGACTAACCATCTACAAGTCAACAAGAGGATAGTCTTTCCAAAGATTGAAGGTATGTAAATTATCACCCAATCGATCAAGTTTTTGGTGATCCTTCACAAGGGGTAAGAACTCGTTCCTTTATTAGAAACATTCGCAAGTATGTAGCTTATTTGTCTCAAATAGAACCTAAAACATTTGTAGAAGCTGAGAAGGATAATGATTGGATAATTTCCATACAAGAAGAAATAAATCAATTTGAAAGAAACAATGTATGTAATCTAGTTCCTAGACCAAAGAATCATGCAATAATAGGAACTAAATGGGTATTTAGAAATAAGATTGATGAAAATGGAATAGTGAGAAACAAGGCTAGACACTAGTTGCTAAAGGACATAACCAAGAAGAAGGAATAGACTTTGATGAGACCTATGCTCTCGTAGCAAGATTAGAAGCTATTCGAATGTTATTGGCCTTTGCATGCTTTAACAAATTTAAGTTATTTCAAATGGATGTAAAAAGTGCCTTTTTAAATGGCTTTATAGAAGAAGAGGTGTATGTTGAGCAACCTCTTGGATTTGAGAATCCTAGTCTTCCAAATCATGTCTACAAGCTTTCTAAAGCTCTATATAGGTTGAAGCAAGCTCCAAGAGCATTGTATGAAAGACTAAGTAAATTTTTGATTGATAATAATTTTATAAGAGGAAAAGTAGACACAACCCTCTTCACAAAAACTCACAAAAATGACACTCTACTAGTCCAAATATATGTTGATGATCTTATATTTGGTGTTACTAATGAATCTATGTGTCAAGAGTTTGCCAAGTGCATGCAAGGTGAATTTGAAATGAGCATGATGGGAGAGTTTACCTACTTCCTTAGACTTCAAATCAAACAATTGAAAGGAGGCATCTTCATCAATCAATCAAAATACACCAGGGACCTACTAAAGAGGTTCGAGATGGAAAGCTCAAAGTCACTTGGTACTCTTATGAGCACATCTACAAAACCTAACCTTGATGATGGAGGTAAGTGTGTAGATACTAAATATTATAGAAGCATGATAAGAGCTTTACTTTATTTAACTGCAAGTAGGCTTGATATAATGTTCAGTGTATGTATGTGTGCTAGATTTCAAGCTAACCTTAAGGAATCACATGTAATTGTAGTAAAAAGAATCCTTAGATATCTACAAGGATTTCAAACCCTAAGATTATGGTACTCTTGAGATTCATCTTTTACACTTGTAGGATATTCAAATTTTGACTTTGCGGGGTGTAGGTTAGATAGAAAAAGCATAAGTGGAACATGCCAATTCTTAGGTGCAATGTTAACCTCTTGGTTTTTTAAGAAACAAAACTCCATTGCACTATCAACCATCGAGGCGGAATACGTAGCAGCTGGAAGTCGTTGTGCCCAAGTATTATGGATGAAACAACAACTAGAAGACTATGGCATGAACTTTAAAAGTATCCCAATACATTGCGATAATACAAGTGTTATCAACTTAACCAAAAACCCTATTTAGCACTCTAGAACCAAACACATAGAAATTAGGCATCATTTCTTAATAGACCATTCTAAAAAAGGTGATATAAGACTAGAATTTATACCTTCAAAATATCAAATGGCTGACATTCTTACAAAACCACTAAGTGAAGCTAGTTTCTGTAAAATTAGACAGTTAACGGGATTATTAGATTATGATAAATTGTATACTTAATTGTGTCATCATTCATCATTTGCATACTTGACATCTAGTGAATGAGTATTAAACCTTATTTAATATTTTCCTCACTCAAGATGGCATAGATAAACAAATTTCGTGCTAAGACTCTAAACTGAAAGTTTTTTTAAGGGTCCAGTCGACTGGTAAGTTTATCCTAGTCGACTGGTAACTCTCTGCCTATTTATCCAATTGACTGGTAAGTCTATACCAGTCAACTAGTAGCCCAAGACCTTGTTTAGAGCCATTTTTTTTTAATTTCAGGTAACTACCCAGTCGACTGGTATTTCTCCGTCAATTTATCTAGTTGGCTGGTGTCCCGACCTAATCGACTGGTATGTAAATCTATAAAGGACCCAGTCGACTGGTGCCCTAACTCAATCGACTGGTATCATGATTCTATAAATAGTCTCTTCAGATTTTTCAGTTTTTCACGCCATTTTTGAAACCCTAAGCTTTCTCTCTCTAAAAAATCTCATTATTCTGACCAAAATCTCCTCAAAACACTTTATAAAAGCCTTGATCTCCTTCTCTATATCACTTATTTCAACTTTCCACGGTTGAAATCTCCAAGTTTTGACAAATCTCTCTTTCTCCCCAAAAACACTTTTCCTCCAAAATATCTAAGAGAATCCATATTAAAACCATAGTTGAGCGACCTCACATGCCTACTAGGCCAAGGTCCACCAAATCTACAACTCCGGACACAAAAAGGAAGGGATTAGCGGGCTCCTCGAGCAAGAAAGCGAGGACAGAGCTCGACGACTCCCTGTTCTCCAGCCCAATAGCAAAAGAGAAGTATACCTCTATTATTCGTAATAAAAAGATCATGACAGCTAGATTCGTTGACTTTGAATCTATTCGTCATGGTAACTTTGATATTTTACCCTATTTTGAAGCAATTAACTTGACCCCACTGGTTAAGATACACAAAAAATTTTACCCATGACTGATTCACTAGTTCTACGCGAACTTGGTAGAACCCAGTCCACTAGCTCTATGATTTAGAACCAGTGTGATGGGTGTGGAGTTCGAGGTCAACATTGACCTCTTGATGAGTATTCTAGGAATCCTTGTGGGAGAGATCCAATGGAGTCTGGACGGATGGTCGGACAACTTCAATTACGAAGAAGCATGTCAGATAGTTAGGGGTGACCCTAACTATGTCTTTCGACCCACTACATTTCACACATATAGTGACATGCCCCTTGAATAGAAGTTGTTCAACTTTATTGTGAGTTGGACCATCCATCCTAGACTTGGGAGTCAGGGCTATCTATCAAAGATAGATGTAGTATTGATTTGGTTCCTTAAAACTGGGCACTACTTCGATATCTACCCCTTACTGCTCGCTAACATGATAAACGGCAAAGATAGTGACTCCAGATGCCTTCCCTATGGGATGCTCATCACACTCATCCTCCAACACTTCTAGGTTTCTATTCTTGCCTCTGAGGCTCAGGATATCGGCCCCAAGGACATCATCAATGTCTCTTCTCTGAAGAAGATGGGGTACATGGTCCGAGATGGGATGATCTATTCGAAGGCCGGGAAGAACATCAGGATCGGCAAGGATGATAGCAGTGATGAGGACGAGGGTCCAGATAATGCAGCTCCTGCTATGGATACGGATGACCGAGCACCACCTATGGGTGGCTCTAGTATTGGTCCAGTTAGATACGGCGATCTTCTCCAGGCCATTACGAGCCTCCAGCTGACTATGCAGTCCGGATTGCAGAGCTTGAGCTCTTTCATTGACACTATGCATCATGACCTCCGCTTCCTCAGAGATGACTTCAAGCTACACAGAGAGCATACAGAGGATTCCTTGGCTGAGCTTCGGGATCTTATACGAGATGACTCTGACTCTCTCGCTCACTGAGTTGCTTTCTGTAATGCTTTTCAGTTGTGTGTATATATATATATTAGTTGTTCTTGGCACAAACATCACTTTATCATACATTGTAGTGTTCATTTTCAGCTCGTAGAAGCCCGTGATGTATGGATATTTGCTTTATATGTCTATATTTCATTTTATATTATGACTCATATACTTGTTTTACTTTTACACAATATGTTTACTTCATATAAAACCTTCTTTGCTCGGATATATGCTGTAACTGCTTATGCACATAAGGAAACTTCCAGCTCTTCCTGGGAAGTCTCCCTAGCTATGAATTATGCCAAATTTTCACATACAAGTTTGTTTATGCCTTATCTTAATGTTTGTAGTGTACACACACACACATACACAAAAATATATATATATATATATATATATATATATATATATAGTTATATATATAGTTAAATTCACTTTTTCTATCAAATTGTAATATGCAGTCCCAATAGTTGGACAAACGGCCCATACCTATTGAGGTGTTTAATGCACAAGCGCCAAGGAATTGGTGATTATGTTGAACACAAGTCGAGGAACATGATGGTATGTATAAAATGTATTTTTTTACTTATAAGCAAAATGACGGTTGCTTTTAATATTTTTTGGGAGGGTAGTATGTATAAAATGTATTTTTTACTTATATGCAAAATAACTGTTGCTTTTAATATTGTTTGGGAAAAAATTATTAATCATATACATTTATTTGTAATGTGGTAAACATATGATCAGCGTGTTAGAGAAAATAGTGGTGGGTAGAATGAAGCATCTTCACATATTGGGATCAACCCCGCTTAGTGGTTGTATGCATCAGGTGGGTTGAAGAATGAGCCATTTTATGGATACGGGGGGATGATTGACAGTCATCTTTTTGCTAACAGCTCTCTAAGTAGTAGTTCCTCCTTTAGATCCACTACATCATGGTTCACACCAGTTGTTGATGTCAGATCGATGCAACAACAGTTGGAAGAGGAGAGGTCAAGAAGGGATGAGCTTCAGGCACAGCTAGTGCAAGCAAAAAATAGGGTGGATGACATGCATACACGTCTCTAGTCCGTTGAGCAGATATTGGAACAGTTTGCAATGACCGGGAGTTATGGGGTTACTCCTACCACACAACCCGATATAAGTAAAACACATTGAACTTTTTTTACATTTAAGTTACCAACCATGTGTGTTTTCGGGAAACTATATTTTTCATAAGTTAGCGATTTTAAGGTTAAAACAGTAAAATACTTGTCTAATGGACAAGGCAGGGTTATCATCACTTTTGTTTTGTAGAATCTGACTAGTTGGAAGAAACAAAATTCATTTCGGATTATAGGTTACAAACCAAGGGGTTTCGAACTAAAAATTTCATAACTTAGAGGTTTTAAGGTTAAAACAGTAAAATACTTTTCTAACAGATGAGGTGGGGTTACTATCACTTTTGTTTGGTAGAATGTGACTAGTGAGAAGAAACGGAATCCATTTCGGATCACGAGTTACAAACCAAGGGGTTTCAGACTAAAAACTTTCATAAGTTAGCGGTTTTAATGTCAAAACAATAAAATACTTGTCTAACATATGGGGCAGGGTCATCATCACATCCGTTTTGTAGAATGTGACTAGTGAAAAGAAACGAAATCCATTTCGGATCATGGACTACAAAAAATGGTATGTTTATATAGATGTTGTAAAATCTGATCCGACTTGAAAACTCGATTCGATTTGAATTTGTTCAAACCTGATTCGATATGAAAATATATCAAAATAATATGATCCAAACCCGAGTGATCCGAAACCCGAAATGACACGGATTCAAAATGACTTGAACCCGATCCAACCCGAACTAGAACGACCCGAAATGACCCAGAAATCCGAAACGACCTGAACCCAAAACGGCCTGACCTGAAATGACTTGAAAAAATATATTTTTTAATAAAAATAATTTGCTTTCTAAAACTAGGATAATATCTAATTTACTAATTGTCAAATAAAATAAATTATATCATAATTAATTAATTAATTATTTACATGTGTTGGTATGCATGGTTCAACATTCTATTAATATGAATAATCTCATTAATTTCAAATAAAAAATCGAGAAGAATAGTAAATTTTACATTATTCTTCAAATCACAATAAAATTTTAATTTTAATTGTCTTGAAAAATTATAATGAAATGAAGCAATTATATGAAACTTAATCTCCAAAATTTGGTACAAAACGTTACTAATGAGAATAAGTTTATGGATCAATTGTTTGAGACAATTTAAGATTGAATTTTGGGATTAAGAGCCCTAACATTGCATATTGTAATAAAAAATTAAATATATTATATAAAAAATTAAGTATTGGTTTATTATTAATTAATTTTCATAGATTTGACAATGTAACTCGTTTAGTCATATTATATGCAAATAAAATATTTTTTTAATTAAGTATAAATATCTATTTTGTTGACTTGACCTGAGACCCGATACGATATGGGCTTGAAATGACTCGAACCCGATCCCACATGACCCGAGGCTCGATACGACTTGATATTGAAATGACTCAAACCTGACCCGACGACTCGAGACCCGATATGACCCAAGCTCAAATGAATCGAACCTGACCCTACATGATCTGAGGCCTGATACGACCTGATATTGAAATGACTCAAATCTGACACGATGACTTGAGACCCGATACAACCCGAGCTCGAAATGACTCGAACCCGACCCCACATGATCTGAGGCCTGATACGACCTGATATTAAAATGACTCGAACCCGACCCGACTCGAAGTGATCCGCGACTCAATATGACTCGAACCCGACTCGAAGTGACCCACAACTCAATATGATTTGAACCCAACCCGACTCGAAATGACCTGTGACTTAACCCGACTCGAACCCAACCCGACTCGAATCTAAACCCAATTGACCCGACCCAATCCGTTTGCCACCTCTACCTTTATGGCTTACCGATTGCCAATGCCAATCAAATTGCTAAAACAAACTTTGATTTGAATTCCACGCTACTTACGAAAATTAATTATCTCCAATTCTAGCTATAAATAAATCTCTCTCTCTCTATATCGAAGTGAAGGCAATTAAGTTTATACTTACAATCATCAAAACCTTTAACCTTTTTCTCATTTTTCAACATTACTTTGCGTCTCTGCTCCGGCCTAGCTAGAAGCAATTGTTACATATATAGCAACTAATACATACTACTGCTACATATTGACCTTAGAAATTAAAAAAATAAAAAAGTGCAATAAGTTGTGGGCCGGAACTGGGAACAAGTCTTAAAGGCTTCACATGACTAAAACAGTTGGTTTCAGTTTACGTACAACCACCCCCACACCTCCACCAAAAAAGTGTCGTATTCTTAAAATGGTTACTTACAATATTTTTTATATTTAAATTTGTAATAATATTTTTAATTAAATTATATTATCAAAAACTTTTATTTTTAATTAAAAATATTATTTTAAGCTTTATTTTTTAAAATATTAAATTTTCTTTACTTTTGTGTTGTTGTCAAACAGGTAAAAGATAATAAAGCCTGGAGAATAAATTAATTAAGTTGGTCTTGAGCTAGCTGTACTGATGATCAGGAACAATTTCGTCAACACAAAAAAAAAATTTGATTTTTCAAAGATGTAGGTCCATTCAAGCATGAACTTTTATATATATATATATGAAGGAGAGAGATCAATTATATGGGGGGGCCTAATTAACCTACAAAATTGACCTTGTCTTTATCTACATTTTGACATTAATATTTTTCCTTTTATGTTATTATTACTCTCGATCTCTAAAAGTTAAAATTATATTAGTACCATCTTTGTTCATTATTGTGTTCTATCCAAACAAAACAAATCAAATAAAATTTTATTTATAAATCTATATTAATTTTAAAAAACAATTACAAGATATCTTTGGTTTTAAATTTAAACTGTATTAAATTTGGTGATCAGATAGTAAGTAAGTACTCAAATTACCACTGCATCCCTGTAAAGAGAAAAGACAAAACATTGGTTTTCATGATACACATAGGTTTCGGTATAAGTCCTATCTTCAAAAAAACGAGAAAGGTTAAAGTTACATACATATGGAGAGAGAAAAGACAAAGCAAAGGTTTTCATGATACTTGGGTTTCGGTACAAATCCATTTTTTGTTTTTCATGATGCACGGGGTTTCGGTACAAATCTTATATTAAAAAAAGAAAAGTTAAAGTTATGTATATATATATATACAGAGAGAAAAGATAATATATTTTTTTGTTATGATACAGGGGTAAAATTTAACAAAAAATGTCATTCTCATTAACATTTTTGTCTAATACCAAACAAAAATATATTGTGGCTTATTAAAAATTGACATGAAGTCAACTCAGCAGTCCAATTGAAAAAAAAAATTACAAATTCAACACATCTTTTACCCATTGGCTCACATATAAATAAATTTTAAAAAATTAAAAAATTGAAAATAAAATAAAAATGTTAAAAAAACATTTTTTTCTGTGAAAAATTTCATAAAAAACTTTACAATCTTTTTTCTTCTTCTCGCAAATTCTAAAAAGAGTTTTCTCTCATTTTCCTTGAAACCAAACAACTTTACACGAGTATTATTTTTTTTCTTCTTTTTCCCTAGCGAATCCATATTTGGGTAGTGCAGTAAAAGCGTTGGAACATCACCACTAGATCTGGAGCGGCACAGATCTGGTTGTGTTGTGCGAGAGGGAGGAGGAGGTCTGGCTGTGTTGAGCGAGAAGGAGGAGGAGGTCTGGCTATGTCAAGAGGGAGAAGGAGATTTGGCTGTGTCACGCTAGAGGGAGGAGGAGATCTAGTTGTGTCGTGCTGTGTCGCGCGAGAGGGAGGGGAAGGATAGGGGAGGGGGTGAAGGAGAAGGAGGAGAAGAATTTTTGGATTTCTTATTTTATTTTCAGTATATACCGGCTGTCACAGTATTTATTTCCAGCATATACTGATTGTCACGGTTTTCATTTATTTCCAGCATATAACGGCTGTCACGGTTTTCCTTTATTTCCAGCATATACAGATTGTCATAGTTTTTAAATTAGATCGGCCCCCTCCCGGTTCTTTTATTTAATGCATATACATATGAACAATAACATAAAAACAAACATGAATTCAAATATTTAAATTGACTATCCTGATTATTCTTAAATTATTATTAAAAAAAATCCACTAAATTCCTCTCATCATAAGTCACATCAAATCATCCATCATATCTTGTCAAGATCCACTAAATTTCATCTCTTCATAATTCGTATCAAAACATCAACCATAGCTCATCAAGAATTTCACTTATCGCTTTTATTATTAAATCAACTTATTATTCTAAAATTATTATTTCTCACATAATAATTTTCTACATGTCCAAAATTTCTATCATATCTATCAATCAATTTTTCATCTATCACCAAAACATAAGTTAATAATTTATTTTAATATTATCACTAAATATTTCGTTTTTATCTAGATTACTTAAAGTAAATCTAATTCACCACATAGCGCTTAGAGCTACCCGTGGATCACCTATTTACCTTTCCTGTTCATTTAAACAATTTTTCCTAGTTGTTGATCGTCAACATCTGATATAATATTTATATTAAATTTATAATTTATTCTTCAATTCTTCCTAATTTACACCATTTGAAAATTCTCATTGTGAATTCCGGGAAATTTCATGTATGCTAAAATTCGAAGAATAAAAATTCCTGTTGTTACCTTATGTTTTTAGAGCTCCCCGTAGTTCTCTATGAAATTCTCTGTTATCTCTTGTACGACTTTATTGCTTTTGGCAGTTTCTTTGATGGCACATGTAGAGAGTAATCTCAAGGGCTTGTCGATGTCTCATGGTGATTCAGGTGAGGGAAGAAGATGGGTTGTTTTGTGTTTCGAAATATCTAATTTGGTAGTTGAGAAAGCGAAGGAAAATAAATAGGTTTTAATGGAGGTTTTAGTGATGCTCTGTTTGGGTGCTGAGAAAAGAAAGGAAAATAGAGGAAAAGAGAAGGCAATGGAATTTGTTTTGCTTAATTTTTATTTATTTTCAAAATTTTCTAATCTTGCAAATTATTTTATTAAGATTTTTAATTTTTAAAATTTATTTATATGTAAGCCAATAGGTAAAGGACATGTGGTTGAATTTTTAATTTTTTTTTTCAATTGGACTGCTAAATAGGCTCCACGTCAGTTTTTAATAAACCACTACACATTTTCGTTTAGTACTGGACGTAAATGTTAACTGAGGTGGTTTTTTTTGTTAAACTTTACAGACGTTAATGGTCGTTTTGCACACTTACAAATCTTGATGGTAAAAATGCTAAAACGTCCAAACTTTTGTGACAAAAATAATTATTTAACTTTTTATTAAATAACAATTAATTTGTAGTTTGATCTGACTTAATTAAGGCTTTTAAAAAAATTAAAGATAAATTCTTACGTTTTGACTCCACTTAATTGCATTACTAAGACTATTTTGTAGACAATTTGCTAGTAATATTCATTACTAATACTACAAAATTTCCTTCTTTTTTATGTTAAAGGAGAAATAATTTTTTCTCATCTAATCAGATTACGATATATCATCTTGGGATGGACCCAACAATCAGGAAATCTAACAAATAATTCTCTTACATGTGTACAGGGATACTAATGTCACTCTAGCTTAAAGAAACCTTAATTCTAACGGGACATTCAACCTTATGGAACCCTAATTCTATCAAGACTATGTTAATTCTATTATAACACTCAGCATTAATTACTTTCCTAAACAAACTCTATCTTTAAACATTATACACAAGAGTTTTCATTATTACAGGTACATACAGAATCCAATCTCATATTCTTTAGTTCTCTTGCTCGTTGTTTTTCTAAGAAGGCATTAGAGAGACAATCTCCTTATTCTTCCTTAGGTATCTCATTGTCTTTGTGTGCGTAGATACCCATCACGTACATTCTAGCTGATTTTCGCCATCAAGAAGAATTATACTTTTTAAGTTCTAATTCACCTAAATGCTAAATTAAATAATACCAAAATCATTGTTAATTATAATTTTTAAATTTGAAAATAATCAAAACCAAACCCTTGAGACTAATTTGCCAAATTCTTGAGAGGCGAGCCCTTTGAAGCCTTCACTACTGTTATACTTCAGCTGCATCCTTTGGACCTTATGGAAGCTATCGCAGCGAGGTTAAATTTAATCAAGTGCAGCACCCTAACCCGATTCAGCTTGTCAATTAAACAGAGTACAGACCTCGCTTTATCGTGGAGACAGGCATGGCAGGTGGATCATCCGAGCAACAAGCGGGACAACCTCAGGATGCAGTACCCCTACCGGATAATGTTCTTTAGTTTATCATGTATCAGGAGAAAAAAAAAATCAAACCCAACCTTTCTTTTTTAAAAATGAAAACCAAGCCTTAGTTTATCCATCAGTATTTCACGCACATGTCACTAATTGTTTAGTGTTTTATAAAACAAAATAATTTTTTAATATAAATTTTAGGTTTTTAAAAACAAAAATTATTTTATAAATCACTTTTTATAAGTAAACGATTGATGTGATTTTTTTATATTTTTATGAGAAATAAAAATCATCCGATAAAATTTTTTTAAACAAGCTAAGAGGAAACAACTTAATTGAAGTTCATAACTATGGTGCAACACAAATGTGATTTCCATTTAGGATGCATGCCCGATTTCAAGGGGAAAAAAACATGAAGAGATCTATTGCTCAAACTAACACGGCATTGTTCTCTTCTACTTTTGTTGGTGTTTTGGTCACCTACCAAAAATGAAAATTCCTCTTTAATATCCACTTTGTTTCAATATCACTGGTTGTGTGTCACATCTATTTGGCTTCTAGAACTCTGCTGGTTTAGATCTTTCATTGAAACAGATGTATTAACCTTTGTTCTCAATTCCAACCTCATCATTTCAGCCATTATTTCTGTAAGGTTTTGGTGATTCAATGATGTTGCCATACAATTATAATTATCAACATCTCATGTATATTGATAAGGTAATAAACAATTAATGAAAAAGATTTTGATTTGTATGTATAATTCTAAGAACTCAGAAATAACACGGGTAAAGTCATATAACGCCTCTTGAGGTTTGCTTGAATTATGCTAATTATGCTGACTATCCTCTTAAGCTGGATTACACCCATTGGACCTCCCTTTGATTGTTGAAAACAAGAACCGCCTCATTTGCTTCCTGATGTCACACTCCACTATCAAACTTCGTACCTGAAATATCACTTCATCTCTCTTTATTATTTTCTCTCTAAAGCATTGGAATCAAGATTGTAAATTTTCCGTGGTAACACCGTTAGGTTTAGTTATTTGACTAAAATGTTTCGATTTGGTTTGGTGTATCATTTTGATTTTAATGATTTTTTTTAAGTGTATACATATTTGTTAAATTATATAATTATAAATATAAATTATAAAAAAATAATAATTATTAAAATATATAAATTAATTTTATCTAAATTTTTGTTTTAAAATAAAATTATAAGTTATTTTTGGTATAAATCCAAATTGAAATTGTCATATTATCAAATTACATATATATATACATAATAATAAAATAATCATTCAAACATTAAATAATAAAAATAATGTGTCACTCACATCATCCAATTAAAGAGAAATAATGAAAATTTTCAAATTGCCCTTTAAGATTTTTTTAAAATACAAAAAATAACATTGTACTATTTCGATCGAAACGATTGAAACAGATCGAAACAAAACGCGAAACGAAATATAAAGGTGTTTCGTTTCAATTTAGTATTGAAACCCAAATGAAACGAATGACAGTTATGATTGGAATGGAGACTACCTTCTTCGTCACAGATTTTTGCTTATACAGATTTTGAGTTCTTTTTTTTCATTTCTTAATATAACTCTCTCTAGAATTTATCTTCCTTGTAAGTTGTTTTCGTGTTTCGTTTTATGAGAAATTTGAGAAAAAGTAAAGTCAAACTATTATGATCCACAATTTGAATTTCTGTTGTTGATCAAATTTGAGAAAAACGGAATGATGATTCTTTCGGCATGGCTACATAGGTGCGACTGTGACTATAACTAGGGATTTACTCTACGATGGCCCAAGAGCACTACGATGCAAGGAAAAAGGGATTGGTTGTTTGGAAACTGAGAAAATTTGAGAGAAATTCTTTCGATCTCTACCGTTATTTATCTCTAGAAACGAGAATAAGAAGATCCTACGATGATTTAAAAGAAAAGGACTCTGTTTTCTGTTATTTCTTTCAGATTTTGAAGAAGAAAAAAATAATGAGTGTTTGGAAGTTAAGAAAGTGTGAGGAAGAGTTGGGAGTGTTTGACAACTGAGAAAATCTGAGAGAAATTTTTTTTTATCATTATTTCTCTCTCCAGAAACGAGAATAAGAAGGTCATACGACGATCTAAAGAAAAAGAACTCCTTCTTTGTTATTGCTTTCAGATTTTGGTTAAAGAAGAGAAAAAGAATTAGTGTTTGAGAGCTAAGAAAATTCCCCAAGAAAATGTCTCATGTTTACATGCAATGCTTCTTTGAAGAATTATGAAGCTTCAAGTCCTTCTTAATCTTCTTCTTTTTTTAATTTTTAAGGAAGAAAATGTTGTTTTAACTTTTATGGAAGAAAATGAAAATCAACTAAAGGTGTTTGGGAAGTAAGAAAATAAAAAACCTCTCTATTGGTATCTTTTCCTTTCAGCAAAACCCTTCCTCATTATTTAGTTCTTATCGCTAGTCCTTTGATGGAAGCACAATTCTTAGCTACTGTGAGCATGGGACGATATGACGTTGGGATACAGGCAACTAGGACTCAATTTTAGATTTGAAAAAACCCACTTCTACACTCTTCAATTGGGACCCACTCTTCAATTGATACTGAGAGAGAGAGAGAGAGAGAGAGAGAGAGCGCCCAAAGCAGTTAATTATTAAAATCTCAAAAATAACGTTGACTAATGTTTTTGGGTGATGGCTATATTATATCCTCTCCTCAAATTAAATTTAAATAAATATAAAAGTAAAATGAAAGTTAATATTTATTAAAAAAATAATTGAGTTACGCATCAATTATTTTAAAAGTTTAAAATAATAAAAAATGATCCAATTAATTTTTTTTATATTTTAACACGCTCTTTTACATGCAAGTCAACAGAAAAGTTAAATATTTTGCATTCGAAACCTAAATAAAGTAAAGCTCAAATATCTGTTATGGTGAAGAATTTGATAAAATATTAAATGAAAAGGGATACCATGGTCTTGAATTCTAATACTATATTAAGAATAATTAAATTATCAATTATTTTAAAAATTAAATTAATGAAAAATAACTCAACTATTTTTTTACACCGTAACAATACCACTAAAATATTTTAGAGTTCGGATCATGCTATGGCTTAATAGTCGATCTACCTCAAAGGAAAGTATGTGCCCACTTTTTGTGCATTCTACATCTCTCTTGATTTACTTTTTATCAAGTAAAGATATTAGCACCATTAAAATAGATTGTCAGTTTGATAAAATTAATAAAATATATAAATTATTAATAATTTTTTTTATAGATTAATAAATTATTTTTTGATGGTTTAAAATGATGATCAATCCGTGTGGTTAATATGGCAATGCTCAAATGGGATAATCACCTCTCATCTCTCCTTCCTAAGCTTGATTTATGTTAAACAAAAGAAAAAATAACACAAAGTTAGAATTGGACCTCTTATATTATAATTACCCAAAACCAAGTCAGATAGGTTTGATAGCGTGAAAACCGTGGATCACATGGGGATCTCAACATCATGCAGTCTCAAGCGAACACTCCTATCAGGTAATGCAATTAAATCACATTTTTGGCACATATTGTTGTGTATCACGATTTCCGTATATCTTGATTTGATAACAATTTTTTTTTTTAAAAAAAAAATGTAAAATAAGATCTATAATACATTTAAATATTGATTATAAATTGATTTTTATCACATATTAAAATTTTAAAAAATCTAAATTCTTATAAAAAATAACTTATACAGATTTTACTTCATAAATTTCACTTAAAAGAAATTGATTCCTCTCTATTTTTTTTCATAGTTCATCAATCATGCATGACTAATTAATGTGTCAAAATTATTTCAAAAAATAAAATTAATTTTATTTTAAATTAATGTGTCAACATATGGTCCCACTAAAATGGAAAGGGTCATTGAGAGGTTACAGTTGAACACGTATGCAGCTGATAAATACTCCATAAATTTGATTCTGGACTAAGAAAGACAAGTAGAAAAAACCCTACTCTCCTGTTCTGGCATTTCTCATTTTCTCCAATTTTCTATCAAAGTCTCTTCTTTTTGCCATACCCTTTTTAAAATTCATATGGCTGCTTTGGGAACCATGTTTATCTCTTTCCACCTTTTATAAAGTCCCCCCTCTCTCTCATAATTCTCGTTTTCATTAATAGAAGAGAAAATCAATAAGGCTCAGATTAAGCAAAACAGAAAGAAATTGCACATATGGGGAGAGCTCCTTGTTGTGACAAAGCCAATGTGAAGAGAGGGCCATGGTCATCTGAAGAAGATACTAAGCTTAAGTCATATATAGAGCAGCATGGTACTGGTGGTAACTGGATTGCTTTGCCACAAAAGATTGGTAATAAAAAATAAAAAATAAAAAACCAATTTTATCATCTTGGTAATTTACTTCTTTTCCTTGTTTTAGATCAAATTTTAAGTTCAGTTAATTTAATTTGTTTTTGAATTATTAGGACTTAAGAGATGTGGAAAGAGCTGCCGTCTTAGATGGTTAAACTATCTCCGCCCGAATATCAAGCATGGAGGATTCTCTGAAGAAGAAGAAAACTTAATTTGCAGCCTCTATGTTAGTATTGGGAGCAGGTATTACTTACTACCCTTCAATGATTTTTATCCATTTAAATATATCTCTCTATGTATATACAAATGTTTCTTCGCATATAATTAAAACTCCTTTTGATTAATTTGGACAAAGCATATATTTTATACGTAATAAGACATCAGTACAAGACGGCGGTCATTGATGGCCTTTCTCACTGCTCCAGTGCTCCTTCCTAATTTGGACGAATTTACAGGTGGTCCATTATTGCAGCTCAATTACCAGGAAGAACTGATAATGATATAAAGAACTACTGGAACACAAGACTTAAGAAGAAGCTTCTTGGTAAGCAGCGCAAAGAACAGCAGCAGGCTGCTCGTAGAGTTAGCGCCATGAAGGAAGAAATGAAGAATAATATTGCTAATTCCTTGGTTCCTTCAGATCATAACCAAAACCCTTACTGGCCAGACCTCCCAGCTGTCCCCATGCCATACTACTCGAATCAAGATCCACGCTTCAATAATGACCACCCGTCTATCAGAAAATTGCTTATCAAGCTTGGAGGAAGATTTTCTGATGATGGTCAAGGGAATCAAGATCATGGAACGAATCTTCAGTTTCCAGTTGATCATATATCTTCCTCCACCCAACAAATTAATGAGCAGACGTCATTCAATAATCCCTCTTCTTCTTCTTCTTCATCCGCGGATGCCTTAAACCACATTGGTGCTCAATTTACAAATAACCAATACTACAACACAGATGGAGCAGGTTTTCACATGTTGCAAGGACAAAGCATCTTTCCGGCAGAGAATATTCAGGAAATTGGATACAACAACGCAGAAAGATTAGATGGGATGGAGTTCTTATATGCGGATGGCATGCTCTATAACAGATTATTTGGGACTACTACTTGTGGAGCAAGTAACAGCCGGTGGGATGATTATATGAGCTCCCTGCCTTTTGCTTCAAATTATGAGGCTATACAGCAAGATTTTGCTTTCAGTCAATTCAGGTACCCGGATAGTCTCCTGTAAATAATTGTCTAGTCTAAATTTGTAGCAATGGGATTTTGGTGGTGGCAGAATTTTAGTTAAAACCCTAATAAACTCATCTGATGATATGTTTGCCCTTTTTAATTTCTTCGTGCTTAATTACTACATTGACAGTGAATTTAATGCATTTGATTAGGTTGTTTGCTCTAATTAATGGTATTTTTGGATTGAATTCCTTATGCTGACGCTGAATAATTAGGGATTCTGTAGCTTGACGCTTAGTAGTAATTGGTGGTCATTTCACATTTAGTTGAGCATCAACTCTATCTATTGGAAGACATGATTAGATAGTAATCAGCATTTCTCCAAGAAAAATTTAGTGATAAATGCTATGTACTTCATTTCTTATAACCAAGTGTTTAAGAATCTTATCTTTTAGAAAGATCAAGAGTTGATTGATCAGGACCCCAAGAAGGCTTCTTAATTTGTACTACTAACTATGATGGATTCCTTGTGCCAAACTTTCTGATTAAGCTCTTCTAAAAGGGTATTCACTACCGCTCTGCATGCCACCTTATATTAATTAGTTGAGTATATATATTATAATTCTACTGGCCTCCAACACATAAATATATATAATTTCTACAAAGAATATGCAGTAAATATTATCTAATCAGGAATCTTGAACAAGAATATATCAAACTCAAAACTAACATATACTAAATTTTATATATGAGGGGTAGCTTCTACCTGCTAACTAGATGAAAATAGAAATTAAGTTCCTAACCCAAATTGTGCTTTTTATGCTCCTAATTTATAATGAGCAGCTTGATCTCGATCACTACGCCAGTATAGGGTTTTTAATTTTATTTATTTCTTTTTGAAAGGAGTAAGTAAGATCTCAAACTTTAATTAACCAAAATAGGGTTAAATATAGAACTATATAGGAATTTAAAAAAAAATTCACAGCTTTATGTTTTTTTGTCTCTTCTAGCTATTCCTCTTAGCCTTAGATGCATATTCTTGATCATTAATTATTTATTGTCAATATATACACGCTACTCGTATCATTAATTAACATCTCTTTCAATTGATATATGCTGCATTTCCTAGATAGACTAGATTCATTGTTAATGGGGCTCGGTAAAATAACTGACAATTATAACTGAATCTAAATAATTTTATAGTCGAACTAAAAACACAATTATAAAAAAAAAAAAATTGTTAGATTTAGTTCGTATTATAATTATGGTTATAGTTCATGATTTTTAAAAATGCAGGTTAACTATTTCGAAATTTTGTATATATCGAATTACAATTTTATCTTTAGAGCAATAGATTAGATATGTTTTTAGATTAAAGTTATAATGATAAAAAATACCTAGTATATATATATTTATCCTTAAGAGGAAACCCTAAAAATCTAAAATCATTGATCATAATCATCGTTTCAGTTTGCCAAGCAGTCGTAGTCTCTCCATCTCTCTCTCGCCTCCTCTGTCCTCCTATGCATCAACGCAAGCAGCCTCTGTTCTTACCCCTTTTAGTCGCACAAAGAGTCCTTTATCCATCACGCCTCGTTGAGCCCTCTTGTTCACATTTCACAACAGTTTTGATCGTTATTTTGAAGTATTTGAATATGTATTAAATGATGTTAATAATTTTAATTTGGATTGATTAGTGTGGATTGAATGATAATGTAATGTTTTAACTTTTAAATTACATTAGGCTTTGACTAATATAATTTTTTTGATATGGTAAAATTCGTGTTTTTTGTCAACTATGGTTTTTTTTTTCTTTTCAAAATTTCGATAACCAAATCGAATCAAAAGTTTGTTTATCAGAAAAAATGATTTGGTTTATGATTAGGTTTAGGACAAATTAAAGTTTTGGTTATTGTTATACTTCTACTAACTATTGTTGTTACCTATCCAAGTCCACCCATAATAGGTTTGTTTATATATATACACACACACTATTACTAGCTGATCATGTTCAACCAATATATTGGACAAACTAGGTCAGTCCTCTAATCCATTAAAGCATATACAGTCAGATGCTTGAAAAGTATGCCGCCTAACAATCTTAACCTTGAGAACAAATCATCTACAGAACTATGCACTTGCTTCTTAATTTGTATATTCATCACTGGACAATATATATATATATATATATACATATATATATATATATAATTCCCGTCATCTATATATATGCTTAACTTCAAAGACTTATTCTCTGATATTTTTTACTACCTTCTTCTTTCTTGTTATAATTAATTACTATTGCACTAAAAGAATTAATGAAGTGCTGATTCGTATAATTAAGCTGCACATCAACAGAAGTGGAATTAAGTTGTGATCAATCTAGTTATTTTGTGATCGATCTCTCTTTCAGGATTTCATTTCAGCTCTTACATTTAATTAGTGTGAAAACTTTAATTTTCTCTAAAGTTCTTAATCTAAATAGTGTAAATTAATGTATCCATGATATTGATTATACTCTCAGTCCCATATTATTGGTTCATATTTTTTTCTTGGATGTTCCATAATATTGTCCACTTTCTATAAATTATAGATGATACATTTGAACTTTTCAATGATAATTTTATCATATTAAATTTACACAACAATCAAAACAAAATAGATTACTCCATTTGAGAGTAACAAACGGAATTGTATGTTATATTTATTATGGAATTATATGGGCATATGGAGTAACTAACCATCAATTCAGTCAACACTATTGCACATGCGCTTATATGCTATAAATTATAGCCCATGGCATGAATCTCCTTCAAAAGTGATTACAATTAAACCATAGATATGCCTATTTATGGCATTTATTTATATGTATGAATCCTAAGCTGCCTTGATTGCTTGAAATCAAACTTGGTAAGCACTTGACTACAATAGAGAATTCAAGGTAAATCATTGTTATTATCAAAACTTGTCAAGCAAATTATAACCGATGACCTTTAGGCTACATTTGGTATGGTTGGTAGGGTAGGATAAGAGGTGAGTAAGACTCTTACCTCTTCTTATCAATTGTTTGGTGTAAAATTTTGCATTATACAAGGTAGTGCTTATTCAATGTACACTTACTAATCACTCCATGCATGAGGAATGTATAAGGTTTATTCAGTTGAGTAGTGGTGCAAAAATACTTTTTTACTTTTAGTTTGTCATGTAACACTATTTATCTAATTACATGATTAATTTTTTTTTTGTTATTTTTAAATTAATAAATTATTCATTTTTTCAAATATATTTTTATAGAATATTTTAGCTTTTAAAAAAATTATAATTTTAATTCAAAAAGATATTTAAGAAAAATAAACATCAAAATTAAATCAAAAATTCACAATGGGCAAAACAATATAGGACAAGGAGACTAAGAAAAATCCAAATACTCTATGGAATGAATATTTTAGGTATTTTTAATTCATCAATACTCTACTCAACTTTTTACTCGATGTGTTCCAAATATTCCAAATATGAGATAGAGTAAAACCTTACCTATTGAGTACCTTACCCGACCCTATTCAACTACCTTAACCTACTCTACCCAAATCAACAAACATGGCCTTATCAACAAAACTTACATCCTGTGTTTCACTGCTTTCCACCGTACAACATACATTTTTCTCGATTTGTAAAAGAAAATATGATGATTGATCGACTCTATGATCCAAAAAAATCAATTATTCGATCAATTCATTTTAGTTTAAAGTATGTATTAAGATTATATATATATATACACGCCCTTAATTTGCTTAAGCTTTTTAGGTTATTGTTGATCACAGTTGTGGTGAATTTAGATTTGATATGATGTATATTTGTTTTGGACAATGAGTTTGTTTGGTAAGCTATAATGGTCATAAATCTCATAATCCGTTAGAAATGGTTGACTAATTCTGAATTTGGTACCTAGTTTGTCAAGCTATTCAATACGTTGGCCCCATTATCTAGACCAACTCTCTATTTCAACTTATAAATAAGGCAAATTATTAATCAGCAACACTACTGGGAATTAATGCACCATCAAGTCATTTTGTCACAAATGTACAGAAGAAGCTTAGAAAAAATAGGCTAAAATACATTTATATTATTGTAGTGTGGTCTATTTTTATAACAAAATTTAGTTTATTTTGATACATAACAAATCTTGTGGTTAGCTTCTATTAACTCTATCGTTTATTTGTTTTCGTTTGAAATTGGATGTGAGATTGACTAGCTTTGATATTTAATAAATTCTATAAAACATTTGAAAATCATTTAAAAATTTTTAAAAACTTTTCACTCGAATGATATTATTTTTATGATTTTTCAATCTTTATAGTAAAAGGATAAGAAATTTTTTCTTTCACTTGTCAAAAAATTCTTTTATTTTTCTTTCATGGTAGATCATATTTACATATACATATGTGCAAAAAATCATAATCTAATTCTTTTGGTTATTAAATTTTTAAGACAATTTCATTTATGAATAATACATAAAGGATTACAGTATTTCAATTAAACCACATAGTTTATTATGTACCAAAAGAAACTCAATTCTTATTATAAAAATATATCAAATTACAGTTTTTTTTTTTTAAAGCCGGTAGCCACCCTCAAGGCGACCTCCATCCCATGATTATTGATAAGCCCTCACTTATGGCAGAGGAATACCGTGGTTACAAGTAAAGCATCGGGGAAATTACAATAAGACCAAAACAAACCCTCCCAAACACAAACCAAACAAAACATAAAGAAAATAAACCAAACCAAGAAAAATCAAACAAGTCTAAACAGGCCTATAAAGAAAAATCAAACCTCTAAACAAGCCTAAAGAAAACTTACAACCAACAAAAGCAACCTAACGTCTAATAGCCGGCAAACCAGACTTATCAATATGAAGAATACCCTTTAATAACCTCGGTAACTCATGTAAATTTTCATATGTTCCATTATTGCCTCGTTCACCGATCTTAGCTAAGAAATCTGCCCTTGATTACCTTCGCGTATTTGATGAACAATCCGAACATTCATCCTTTGCATCTCTTTAACACACTCATCCCAAGAGTCCCATAAATACCATAGGGTGCACCTTCCCGCTCTAAACCAGTCAACAATGGCTTTGGAGTCACTCTCAATAATAACATTAAAATATGATAATCTCTTGCACAGCTTAATGCCATCAAACACAGCCCTCAACTCAGCTCTGTTATTAGAGCCAAAACCATAATGACTAGAAAAAACTCCTTTAAAGTCATCATTAACATCTCTCAAGATACCACCAGCCCCTGATGAACCCGGGTTATTTCTAACACTGCCGTCACAGTTAATTTTAACCCAACCACAAGGGGGTTTCAACCATCACACTAGCCTACATTTTCGGACAGTAGCAGCTTTGGGCGAAACCAAGTTTAAATCAATCATCAAGCAAACATCTTTATCAGACAGATTTTTGAGCACCTTTAATTCTGTAGCCAGGCTTTTAAGCCACATTTTAACCGACCTCCATACTTGTTCTACACAAGCTTTCAGCCCCTCCATTCTGGCTTTACATCTACTATTCCATAAACACCATGTAATGATGCACGGAAGCAGACCAATTAAATTGCCAGATAATGAAGCCTTATTTGCCATTATCATCCATGCGTATAAAGTAACCTTCCAAGTATCAAAACGCAGACATGGTACATTCAACAATTTACTTACACGATCCCATATCTGAGCAACAATATTTTTGGTAGCTAAGACATGATCAATCGATTCCCTACCTGGCGGACAGCAGCAATCACAAGCCGACGCAAACTTGCACTTTTTCAGCCACTGCAAGGCTATTGAACCAAGCTTTCCAATTACAGATGGATAATGTTTTTGGCAGAATTTTGTTCCAGAACTAGTCATGCCATAGCAGAATCTCCTATTGTTTCGAACAACCTCCCAAGCTGAAGCCGTTGTGAATTTACCATCAGGGGATGGCATCCAGGCACAAATATCCAACCTGTCACGCCCATTTATTCTGGTTTCAATAATTTCTTCCATGGTCTCATTCCCCCACAAGATCCCTCAACATCTCAATATTCCAATTATTATCTACCCAACATTTTTTAATCCCAAGTTGTTTGTTTGGAATATCAGCAATCCTAACTGATAGAGGTCCAGATGCTAACCATCTATCATACCATAAGAAAGAATTTTCGACCCTCAATAAAACCTTGACATTATCCATGACTTCCAGAACACATGCCATAACTGATCTCCAAAAACGTGAATCAGAAGCTCTCCTTGCACAAGACATAGGGTGGCCATCTCTTAGGTACTTAGCTTTGAAAAAATCTGGCCACAAACCTTCAGACGTCAAAATCTTATACGCAAATTTCATATGGAACAATTTTTGGACTTCCTGTAGATCTCTTAGACCCAAACCTCCTTCTTTAGTAGGCTTGCAAATTTTTTACCAAGCTAACCAATGCAATTTCCTCTTACCCTCCTTATCACCTCCAAAAAAAATTGGCCATAATAAAATGTATCCACTCTATAGTGGACTTTGGTACATTAACCACAGATAAAATATGAATAGGCATACTAGATAAAACATACCTAAGTAATATCAAACGAGCACCTTGGGAAAGTAATCTACCCTTCCAGGTCGCCACCTTTTTCCTGATCTTTTCAACAAGCGGCTCAACAGTACTAGATAACAATATGCTCGTAACCAAAGGTGCACCCAAATAAGTCACTCAAAATTTTCCTTCCTTAAAACCTGTACTCCTTAACAACACATGTTTTCAAGTTGGATAATGAGTTTAGAAAGAAAAATTGCCTGATTTTTCCCTTACTAATTTCCTATCCCGACCATTTTTCATACGTCGCAAGAGTGTCCATGAGCCCCTTCATAGATGTTTTTCGGCCATTAGCAAAAATTAAAAGATCATCAGCATAAAGAAGGTGCGAAATCAAAGGTGCCTCCATCGGATGAGAGAATCTTCCAATCCGTCCTACATCAAAATTAGTTCTAAGTAACCTTGTCAAAACTTCTTCCATAATATGAATAAGTAAGGCGATAATGGATCCTCTTGTCTCCAGGCCCCGGGCTGATTGGAAAAATTCTTTAAAGGTCCTATTCATCATTAATGAAAACCAAGGGGACTTCACACATTGATTTATCAAATTACAAAACTGAATCGAAAAGCCAACTGTATGTAAAACCTTCATAAGGAAACCCCAATGAACTCTATCATACGCCTTGGCCATATCTATTTTCACCATCACATTACCACCCACAGATTTACGATGCAATGAATGGACCATTTCTTGTGCAAGCGAAAAATTATCAAAGATGCTTCTTCTAGGAACAAAGGGATCCTTGTTCATATGAGACCAGTTTTAAGAATCACCCGAGATAAACGAGTTACAATAATTTTTTAAAAAATCTTGTAAACCATAGAACACAAACTGATCGGCCTGAATTTGTCAAAGCTAGAAGGATTCGGCACTTTCGGAATTAAAACAATGAAGGAAGAAGAGTAAAACCTGGGAAGCGACGACCCCCCGAAAAAAATCTTTTGCAACCTCAATAGCATCTTCTTTAATGAACTCCCAGCAGTCAAGTAAAAATCTGAGCCAAATCTGTCTGGTCATGGACTACTTTGCTTTGGAATAGAGACAAAGCCTCTTTAACTTCAATCTCAGTAGGCTCTAGACAAAGCATCGTATTCTCCTCTTCCGTAATAACATGATCAAGAATATCAGCTAAATTGCCCTGCTCCACATCAACGGAAGTAGTGAGTAAATTTCGAAAATACTGTGCAGTTCCTTGGTGTACTATTCAGGACTGTTCAAAAGCGTTCCATCACTGAGGACCATCCTAGAGATTTGGCACTTCCTTCGCCTCTGATTTACTACTGAATGGAAGAATTTTGTATTATTATCCCCTTCAACTAGCCATTTCTGTTTAGCTATTTGACCCAACCGAATAAACCTCTCTTTTCTCTCAACCCATTAATTTCAAGTTTCGTCACCAAGTAGTCCTCTTCCATATTTTCTGTGAAGCCAGTTTGCTATTGGTTTTCTAAAAATTCCAGCCTCTCCTCAAGAGCTTTCAAGTTGGAATTCACACATCCAAACGCATTCTTATTCCAAGCTCGTAAAGCAAGCTTGGTTCTCTTGAGTCGAATAGCTAACTTCGCCAATCCAGAACCTGATTCTAGACAATGCCATGCTTCCTGACACAAGACAAAAAATTCTCATGGAGACACCACATATTCTGAAAACAAAAAGGAGATGGACCATAAAATATTGATGGCCTCTCCAAATTCACAATCATGGGGTAGTGATCAGAATATTTACGACTCAAATACTTTAAATGAGCAATGTGAAACGAGTTGAAAAAACATTATTAATCACCGCTCTATCCAACTTCGCCCAGCTCCTAGCCACTCCTTCGCGCCCATTACACCAAGACATAGTTTGTCCACTACTTGGGAGATAAAATAGCCCACACTTGTCCAGGTAGTCATTAAAATCCGACATATAAATTAATAGTCTCGGTTGACCACCAATTCTTTCAGAATCCATACGAATAGCATTAAAATCACCCAAAACCATCTAAGGGCAATCATTCCTCTGTCTAGTTCCAAATCAGCCCATAGTGCCCTTCTCTCAATGTATGTACATTTGACATAAACAAATGTGAGAAGCACTCTTTGATTTGCCAACATCAGCCAACTCGTAATCTGTTGGGCAGTGCAAGACAACACTTGAAAACCATCCGAATCCTTCCAAAATATCCAAACTTTCCCCCCAGCACATTGGTTAGAGCAAAAATAATTAAAAGACAAAAAACTACCCATTTCAGTCATCCGATTTTCACCAGCAAAAGGTTCAACAATTGCACAAATGGAAACATTATTCTTCATGAGTAACAACTTCAATCTTTTCTTTGAACTCCCCAGCCCTATAACATTCCAATATAAAATTGTGTCAATCACAAATTTAATTTCTGAGAACAGGTGTGGACCCACTGAGACTTCATCACTGTTCTATCTCCCTTAAATCCAAGATATGACTGAGTAACTCCGTCTGAATCATAAGCTTTTTCTTTCCCCTTTAGGCCTGTAATTTCTCCTTCCTCCCAATCTGAAGAGAAACCCAAAACTAATTCCGCTGTCCTTTTTTTCAACAGTATCAACAAAATTTTTTTTTGGTTAAAATGCACAGGATTACTTAGACTCTCAGAGAGCCATGAGTCTTTGGTTATAAACATCCTCGAGGAGCTAAGAAAAAAAGGTAAATATTAGATTTACTGGGAGCTAGGGTTTATGGCAGCTAGGGTTGGTTTCCTTACGGCGCCCCCACTTTCTGATGGCCCTGCCGTCGGCAAGGAACACCATAAATGGTGATAATCTGTTGAAATCTTATGCACATGCGGTTGCTAAGCCGCATGATAGTAACTAGCTATCCGAAATGGACTCCGTTTGTTCCCACTGGTGACTTTCGACCAAAGGCCATGACAGTAACCTCGCCTCATCCATTATACAAGTATTTTACAGTTTTGTCCTTTAAACTTCTAAGTTAGAAATATTTTTACCTAAAAACACATACAGTTGATAACTAGTGATCTGAAATGGACTTCGTTTGTTCCCACAAGTCACATTCAACCAAACGAACGTGACGACAACCCCACCTTATTCATTAGATAAGTATTTTACACATTTGCCCTTAAAACCATTAGGTTTTGAACGTTTTTACCTGAAAACCTACACGGTTGGTAAATGGCGACCCCAAATGAGTTTTGTTTGTTCCCACTAGTCATATTCGACCAAATGAATGCGACAATAACCTTGCCTCATCCATTAGACAAGTATTTTACACATTCCCCTTAAAACCGCTAAGTTATGAACATTTTTACTCGAAAACCCAAACGATTGGTAACTGGTGATCTAAAATGGATTTTGTTTGTTCCTACTAGTCAAATTCGACCAAACGGGCGTAACAGTAACCCCATCTCCTTCATTAGGCAAGAATTTTACACTTTTGCCATTAAAATTGCTAAGTTGTGAATGTTTTTACAAGAAAAACCATATCGTTGGTACTGGTGATCCAAAATGGATTACATTTGTTCCCACTAGTCATATTAGACCAAATTAACGCAATGGTAACCCTGCCTCATCCATTATACAAATATTTTACAGTTTCACCCCTAAAACCGTTAAATTATTAATATTTTTACAAGAAAAACCATATGATTTGTAATCGGTGATAAAAAATAAACTTCGTTTATCCCCACAAGTCACATTCAACAAAATAAACATGATGGTAATCCCGTCTCGTCCATTAGACAAGTATTTTATCTTTTTCCCTTTAAAACCGCTAAGTTATGAACGTTTTTTACTCGAAAACCCACACGATTAATAACTAGTAATTCTAAATGATTTATTTTATTCTCACTAGTCTGATTCAACCATATGGACTTGATGGTAACCTCGCCATATCCATTAGAAAAGTATTTTACATTTTTTCCCTTAAAATTGCTAAGTTATGAACATTTGTACGCAAAAACCGACATGGTTGGTAACTAGTGATTCCAAATGGATTTTGTTTATTCCCACTAATGACATTCGACCAAAAAAATGTGACAGTAAGCCCATCTCATCCATTAGACAAGTATTTTACACTTTTGTCCTTAAAACTACTAAGTTATGTACATGTTTATAGGAAAACCCACATAGTTGATAACTAGTGATCCAAAATGGATTCTGTTTGTTTCCACTAGTCAAATTAGAACAAACAAATATGACAATAACCCTGTCTCGTCCATTATATAAGTGTTTTAAAGTTTTCCCCTTAAAAACGTTAAGTTATGAATGTTTTTACCCGAAAACCCACAGTTGGTAACCGGTGATCCGAAATGGATTCCATTTGTTCCCACTTGTCACATTTGACCAAGCACAAGTTACAGTAATCTCGCCTCATCCATTAGACAAGTACATTACACTTTTGTCATTAAAACTGCTAAGTTATGAACGTTTTTACCTAAAAACCCACACAGTTGGTAATCAATGATCCAAAATGGATTTTATTTGTTCCTACTAGTCATGTTCGACTAAATGGATGTGACGGTGATGCCTCATCCATTAGACAAGTATTTTATACTTTTGGCCTTAAAACAGATAAGTTATGACGTTTTTACCCGAAAACCCACACGGTTGATAACTGGTGATCCAAAATGGATTATGTTTGTTCTCACTAATTACATTCGACCAAACAGATTTGATGATAACACTACCTCATCCGTTAGATAAGTATTTACACTTTTTCTCCTAAAATTGTTAAGCTTATGAACGTTTTTACTTGAAAAACAGATACGGTTGATAACCGATGATCCAAAATAGATTCTGATTGTTCCTATTTGTCATCTTCGACCAAACGGACGTAACAGTAACCCACCTCATCCATTAGATAAGTATTTTATAGTTTCGCCTTTAAAATCGCTAAGTTGTGAACATTTTTACCCGAAAACCCACATGATTGGTGACCGGTGATAAAAAAATGGATTTTTTTTTTTATGTTTTTAGTTATCGTATTCGACCAAACAAACATGATGGTAACCTTGTCTCGTCCATTAGTCAATTATTTTATAGTTTTACCTTTAAAATCGCTAAGTTATGAACATTTTTACCCAAAAACCTACACGGTTGGAAACTTATATTTAAATCATTCTATGTGTTGAACTTTCATTTAAAATAGTTTACTTATAGTGGGTGATGCAGGAGATGTCACCCAAAAATGCTGCATTGTCTGCTGCATTTGTTGCTGTTGCTCCTACATGTTTTAGAGACATGACTGCAGTTCATCCCTTCTTTGTCTCTCTTCATCTAGTTATTGTTGTATTGCTCTTACATTGGTGAATGGTGTGAATTGTGATGCAGTGGATTTGCACAAGGAACTTCTCCATGGAGAGCTACTAGCAAATGGACGACTATCAATCGTCCCCGTGAAACCATAAAATTATCCATTTTCATCTCACCAGATGCTTGCAACCATTCATCATAATCAATCTTAGGTTATGAGGATGCTTTAGTTTAGCCATCATTTTTCCTAGAATCTGTTGCTTATAAGTTTCCTACAATACAAATTAATGCATATGATTAATAATTCATTTTCTCTCAAATAGTATTAATAACAAGAGTTATTTTTTGCGTAAGTAAAAAATATATTATATACATACAACGATCTCCGTTGACCTTTGATCAACATATTCATCTGTTCCTGGGCTTTTATGGGTCCTATTAAACACCTCAATAGGTGTGGTAGCTCTGCCTAACTTCGAGACTACACATTATAATTAGTCAATAAAAATTAATTTAATTTTTCATGTAATTATCTATCTATATATAAGTGCAGAGAACTAGGGAAGAAAAAAAACCATACACCAATACATCTATGTGAGCGTCCATACTGATGAACCCCCCAACATGTTGAAGGCACTAATCATCTACCGATCGTCTATTCATAGATGCCACATTGAAGCATTAAACCTACATATTTGTTGCCTACAAACCAGCCAAAGCATTCCAGTGATCACATCAAATTCTGTGTCATCTTTTACCTTCTTCTTCTCCTACCCAATCAATCTAGTTTGTTTTGTCTTTGCCCTTCGCTGCTTTACACTGATCCTGTAAGTCATTGAGTTAATTATTGTGGTGGGTCGCAGCAATTCTATCACGGACCTGTCTTGTATTTACAAGTTCCTTTGGAGTCCAAAAGTGTAGCGCTCCTAAGAAGCAATCAAAAGATGATTACTAGTCAGTTATTTATATGTAGCACAGACATATAATATATATCACTTCATGTGAATATGAAACACATAGTGAACATAAAACAAAAGAATAAGGGAAAATGTATACCAAGAAATCCTCCCAAATAGATAGCAATATTTTTGGACACATCTTTGCAGCCTCGAAATTTACTATACTCATATAATTAATTGTATTAATCGAAATTAATGACTGAAATAATTTGCTATAAACACCTACCACTCAAAATGGTGAGTATAATCTTCTGTGCCAAAAGAGGCTTCTATTTGTTCGGTCTTCTCCCACATTGCTTGACTAAAGAAGCCTCAGAAGGCCCGGCCTCTACCTCTGTATATAAGAATTTATCTGACATATTATAAAATATGTAATTTAATAAATAAATAAAATTACAAAATGAGTAATAATATAAGAACAATACAAAAATATAGTGTAATTTTACCAATCGACGAGGTAGATTGACCTTCTGTGCCAATAGATGGAGTAGTCTCGGGAGGATCTTTGCCATCGAGTCCTCTATGTCGAACCCTACCTCGTGGAATCCTGTTTTGCAAAAATAATAGGAAAAATGAATTCATGCAATTGATACAGTTTGTTAATCATACAACTAATATAATTCTCGTCATCCTTGAATAATATTGATCATGTCATTCACTAATCAACATCCATAATAATACAAGAGTTGTTATTATCATCATCTTCCTCTTCTTCTCCTTCTTCTCCTACTTCTTCTCCTGCTCCTTCTCATACTTATTCTCCTTCTCCTTTTCCTTCTCATTTTCTTTCTTTCTTCTTCTTCTTCTTCTCCTTCTCTTTCTCCTTCTTCTTCTCCTACTTCTTCTTCTTCTCATTTTCCTTCTCATTCTTCTTCTTCTTCTCCTTCTTTTTCTCCTTCTCCTTTTTCTCATTCTTTTCATTCTCCTTCTTTTTCTTCTCCTTATTATTCTTCTCATTCTCCTCCTTCTTCTTATTCTTCTTTTCTTTCTCCTTCTCATACTTCTCTTTCTCATTCTTCTCCTTCTCCTTCTCCTTCTTCTTCTCTTCATTCTCCTTCCCCTCCTTCTTTTTCTTCTCATTCTTCTTCTTCTTCTTCTTCTTCTTCTTCTTCTTCTTCTTCTTCTTCTCCTCCTCCTCCTCCTCCTCTTCCATTTCCTTCTCATTCTCTTCCTTTTTCATCTTCTCATTCTTCTCCACCCCCTTCTCCCCCTCATTTTTTTCCTCCTCATTCTTCTTCTTCTTTTTCTTCTTCTTCTTCTTCTTCTTCTTCTTCTTCTTCTTCTTCTTCTTCTTCTTATTCCTTTTCTCATTCCTCATCTTCTTATCATTCCTCTTCTTCTTATCCTTGTCCATCTTCCTCTTCTTCTTCTTCTTCTTCTTCTTCTTCTTCTTCTCATTCTTTATCTCTTTCTTCTTCTCTTTCTCATTCTCCTTCATCTTCTTCTTTTTCTTCTCTTTCTCCTGCTTCTTTTTCTTCTTCTTCTCTTTCTCCTTCTTCTTCTCCTCCTTTTTCTTCTCCTCCTCCTCATTCTTCTCTTCCTTCTCCTCTTTCTTCTTCTCCTTATTTTTTTCATCTTCATTCTTCTTCCCCTTCTCCTCCACCTCCTTCTTATTCTCCTTATTCTTTTCATCCTCATTCTTCTTTTTCTCCTCCTTCTCCTTCTCCTTCTCATCCTTCTCCCCATTCTTCTTTTTTTTTTCTTATTCTTCCTCTTCTTTTTCTCCTCCTTCTCATTCTCCCATTTCTTCTTATTATTCTCCTCCTCTTTTTTCTTCTCTTTAGTTTTCTTATTATTATTATTATTATTATTATTATTATTATTATTCTCCTTCTTCTCCTACTTCTCATTCTCTTGCTTCTCCTTCTCCTCTTTTTTTTTCTCATTTTTATCCTCCTCCTCCTTCTTCTTCTTCTTCTTCCTATTCTTCTTCGTCTTCTTGTTATTCTTCTTCTACTTCTTGTTCTTGTTCTTCTTTCTCATTCTTTCTCCCCTCTTCCGTCTTCTCCTTCTCTTCTTTCTCCTTCTTCTCATTCTTCTTCTCCTCCTCCTCATTCTCATCTTCCTTCTCCTCCTCCTCCTCTTTCTTCATATCCTCTTTCTTTTCTACCTCATTCTTCTTCTTCTTCTCATTTTCCTTCTCATTATTCTCCTTCTTTTTCTTATTATTCTTATTCTTCGTCTCCTTCTTCTTATTCTTCTCATCCTTCACTTTTTTCTTCCCCTTATTTTTATTCTTCTTATTTTTATTTTTCTTCTTCTTCTTTATCTTCCTTTTCTTCTTCTTTTTCTTCTTCTTCTCATTCTCTTTCTTCTCATTATCCTTCTTCTGCTGCTTCTCTTTCTCCTGCTTTTCCTTCTCATGCTTCTCATTCTCTTCCTTCTTTTTCTCATTCTTATCCCTCTTCTTTTTCTTCTTTTTCTTCTTCTCCATCTCATTCTTCTTCTTCTTCTCATCTTCATTCTCATTCTCCTTATCTTTATCTTTCTCCTTCCCCTTCTCCTTCTTCTTTCTCCTCATTCTCCTTCACTTTCTTCTTCTCCTTCTTTTTCTTCTTCTTCTTCTTTTTTTTCTACTCCTTCTCCTCATTCTCCTCATTCTTCTGATCTTCCTTCTCCTTCTCACTCTCATTCTCCTTCTCCTTCTCTTTCTCCTTCTTCTTTTTATTCTTCTTTTTTTCATTCTTCTTCTTCTTCTTATTCTCCTTCATCTCATTCTCCCCCTTCTTCTTCTTTTTCTTCTCATCCTCCTCTTTTTTATTCCCCTCATTTTTCATCTTTTTCTTCTTCTTCTTCTTCTTCTTCTTCTTCTTCTTCTTCTTCTTCTTCTTCTTCTTCTTCTTCTTCTTCTTCTCCTGCTTCTCATTCTCATGCTTCTAATGCTTCTCATTCTCTTCTTTTTTCTTCTCCTTCCTATCCTTTTCCTTTTATTTCTTCTTCTTCTCCTTCTCCTTCTCCTCATCTTTCTAATTCTACTTATCCTCATCCTTCTCCTTCCCATCTTCTTCTTTTTCTCCTCCTTATCCTTCTCATTCTCTTTCTCATTCTCTTTCTTCTTCTCTTTCTTTTTCTTCTTTTGCTTCTTCTCCTCTTCCTCATTCTTCTCATCCTCCTTCTCCTTCTCATTCTCCTTCGTATTCTTCTTCTCCTCCTTCTCATTCTTCTCATTCTTCTCCTGCTTCTGCTTCTTCTTCTTCTTTCTCTCTTTTTCCTTCTTCTTTTCCTTCTTTTTTTCTTCTTCTTCTTCTTCTCCTTCTTTTTCTTCTTCTTTTTCTTCTACTTCTTCTTCTTCTTCTTCTTCTTCTTCTTCTTTTTCTTCTTCTCATTCTTCTTCTTCTTTTTCTTCTTTTCATTCTTCTTCTTATTCTTCTTCTTTCTCTTCTCCTTCTTCTTTTACTCATTATTCTTCTTCTTCTTCTTCTTATTCTTCTTCTTCTACTCTTTTTTTTTTCTTCTTCTTCTTCTTCTTCTTCTTCTTCTTCTTCTTCTTCTTTTTCTTCTTCTTTTTCTTCTTCTCATTCTTCTTCTTCTTCTTTTTCTTCTTCTTCTTCTTCTTCTCTTTCTTCTTCTCCTTCTTCTCATTTTTCTTCTTCTTTATCTTCTTCTTCTTTTTTTTTTCTTCTTCTTCTCCTTCTCCTTCTCATTCTCGTTCTTCTTTTTCTTCTTCTTCTTCTTCTTCTTTTTCTTCTTCTCTTTCTCCTTCTCCTTATCCTTATCTTTCTCCTTTTTCTTCTTCTTTTTCTTCTTCTTCTTCTTCTTCTTCTTCTCCTTCTTCTTCTCCTTCTTCTCCTTCTTCTCATTTTCTCATTTTTCTCATTCTTCCCCTGCTTCTCCTTCTTCTTCTTCTTCTTCCTCTCTTTCTCGTTCTTCTTCTCCTTCTTTTTCTTATTATTCTTCTTCTTCTTTTTCTCATTCTCCTTCTTCTTCTTCTTCTCACTCTCCTTCTTCTTCTTCTACTCATTCTTCTTCTTTTTTTTCTTCTTCTTCTGCTCTTTCTTCTACTCATTCTTCTTCTTCTTCTTCTTCTTCTTCTTCTCCTTCTTCTCTTTCTTCTTCTTCTTCTTCTTCTTCTTTTTCTTCTTCTTCTTCTTCTCTTTCTCATTCTTCTTCTTCTTTTTCTTCTTCTTCTTCTTCTTCTTCTTCTTCTTCTTCTTCTTCTTCTTCTTCTTTTTTCCTTCTTCTTCTTCTTCTTCTTCTCATTCTTCTTCTTCTTCTTCTCATTCTTGTTCTTGTTTTTCTTCTTTTTCTTCTCATTCTCCTTCTTCTTCTCATTCTCTTTCTTCTTCTTTTTCTTCTTTTTCTTCTTTTTCTTCTCATTTTTCTTCTTTTTCTTCTCCTTTTTCTTCTTCTCTTTCTTCTCATTCTCTTTTTCCTTATCCTTCTCCTTCTTCTTCTTCTTTTTCTTTTTCTCCTTCTTTTTTTTTTCTTTTTCTTTGTTGGTGTTTGTCTAAAGTTTAAACAAGGTTCAAAATTTGATTACGCCTAAAACTTAACGCGGTAATTGTAGAACAGCTTTGGAGTGTCGATTCCACAGGGAAACAAATTAATTACAAACGAATGTGTAAACCTCAACACAAACGATATAAGATAAAACCTGAATTGTTGATTGTATGAAAATTGTGTAAATGATTGATGGATAATTTAATAAAGAAACAACAAGGTTCCAGAAATCCTCCCTAGGTTCGTTGCCCTAATCCTAACTTGATTCAGTTGTTTTTATCTCGATTGCAAGTTTTACATCCCAAACAGGAAATCGACAAATATTCAATTAAAGCGCATGTATAAACCCTAAAGTAATTGATACAAATTATTCTTCACTTTCAAGAACACATGAGCTAACTTATAAATTATCAAAAGACGAGAATATATCTAAATGACAATACCGCAGCAATGGACAAATCTATAAAAGAGATCAATCGGAGCTCATCTGAAATCATCAGAGAGTGAATCCAGAGGGCCTTTATGAGCAATCCAGATGGCTTTTAGGATGAATCTGAAGTATACTTTTGGAGGGCAAGCTGAGGAATCACCGAAGCTTTCGCTACCAATGAGGAGATGATCGTTGAGAGGCCGGAGGCAACTCAAGGAAGCATGAGCTCCATGACGGGCTAGTCTCCAAGCAAGGCGAAATGATGAATCCCTAGGTGTAGTTGTTCTTATTTTCCTTTATTTGATTCAGTTGTAGTTTGGTATTATTTTTATTAAACATTGTTATGTTTTATTCTTTAATTTAATTAGTATATTTCTTATTAGTCCGGTGATTGCATGCTTCTTTACCATATAAGTCTAGTCATAAGTGGTTTAGCATCAAGCCTTGGCACCTCAGCATACTAAGTGTGCGCCTCAACGCATAGCATGTACAAAGGGTTCAGTATCAAGTCGCGCCATGACTCAGTCTCCCTCATGCTGCATTGCCCAGAAGATGAAGGATTTGTGCCCTACCCTGGGCCGCGACCTACCCTTTTCTAGGCCACAAAGCCAGGCACACTTGTATATGGTTTTTAAGCCTTCTTGAATGAGGCATGTTCAAAACTCACAGGATCACTAAGGATTGATGAAGGGCTATAGTTGATTGGTCCTCAAGATCTAAGGGTGGATGTTCACCTTCAATATTGATCAAGAAGTTGGTGCACTATATAAAAGGACGTAGGCTATTACCGAACCTTGATAACAATTATTGTGTTCTTTCTTTTCTTTGATTTATGTTTCTGTTTTCGATTCATTACAAGTCATTCTAGACTTGGGTGTTTGGAAGATTAGCACATGGGCATCAAGAAAGTGATTTCCCGACAGTGGTATCAGAGCTAGAAGAGATACCACAATAGTGGTATCAGAGCTGTGGTCCAAGAATAACGGGTATCGGAGCTTGAATAGAAGGTATCAGAGCAAGACTCCAAGAATCAAAGGCCAACTTCTTAGGTGATTCAAGAACGGTGCTGGGATCAAGATCTGATCGTGTTCTTGAAGGTGATTCAAGAACGGTATTGAGATCTATCTTTAATCGAGTTCTTGGGATTTAGAAGTTTGGGAAAGTAATTGTGGGTGCTGCATAAATCTAGGATTTTCTCCACAAGATGGCTTCAAATTTCATTGTTGAGAAGTCTGATGGAAATGGAGACTTTGCCCTTTGGAAGCGAAAGATCAAAGCTGCTCTTATGCAACAGAAGGTGGACTTGGCGATTGGAAAAGATGACGCATTTCCAGCAAATATCACGGAGGTCCAGTGGATTGAGATGAAGAAGATGGCATACAATACTACTTTCTTGCACATGTCAGATAGTGTCATAAGGGAGTGCGGAGACTCGGAAGATCCTGCTGTCATATGGAAAAAACTAGATAAGTTGTTTCTTACCAAAACTCTCCCTAATAAGATTTATCTTCTTAAAAGAATCTTTGCTTTTAAAATGGATCCTAATAAAGAGTTGCAAGATAATCTTGATGTGTTTAATAAGCTAGTTCAAGATTTGAATAGCTGTAGCATAACATTCCCGGATGAACGATTGGCTGTTATTTTGTTGAATTCTCTTCCTGATTGTTTTGATAATTTGATTAATGCAACTGAATATGAAAGAGATACTTTAACCAAGGAAATTGTGATTAATGCCATAAGGGCTCATGATTTCAAAGCCAATATGAGGGAAGCATCAAGTGGAGAAGGGTTGTTTGTTAGAGGAAGGCCAGCAACTTGGAATGGCAGTAGCATTCATGGCAACTACAGGGAGAAATCAAGAGGTAGAGGGCAGAGCCATGGGAGATCTCATTCCAAACCGAGAATTGGAGGAAAGAGATGCTTCTACTACAACAATAAGGGATATTTCAGGAAAGATTGCAAGAAGAAGATGTGGGATGAGAGAGGAACAACTCATACCAACCATAGAGAGGCTTCGGTTGCCAAAGGATAACATCAAGATGATGTTCTTGTTGTGTACTCAAATATGAGCAGGAGGCAAGGCAGCGAGAAATGGTTTCTGGATTCTGAATTTCGGGTGCACTTATCACATATGCCATCACTAGGATTGGTTCAAGAATTTCCAGGAAACCAATGATGGAAAGGTTTTCTTGGGGAATGACACTTCTTGCCAAGTGAGGGGGATAAGAGACATCTAGTTGAGGATGTTTGATGGAGTGACAAGGCTGCTGTGGAATGTGAGGTATCTTCCAGATTTAAAGAGGAATTTGATCTTATTGGGGCAGCTGGATTTCATGGGGTATACATACAAGGCAGTGGGAGGAAAGATTAAGGTAACCAAGGGATCTTTGATAGTGATCAAAGTAGCAATAAAATATGGACTCTATGAGATGATCGGAGTGAAAGAAATTAATGATGAAGCAGTAATCTTGATGGCTGAGATGGATAAGGTAGCCCTTTGACACACTCATTTGGGACATATGAGCGAAAAAGGTCTGCAAGTTCTCAGCAAGGATGGTCTACTTGGTGGTGACAAAGTAGAGAAACTTGATTTCTGTGAGTGTTGCGTTCTTGGGAAGTAACACCGAATCAGCTTCAACACCGGAGTGCACAAGTCTAAGGGCATTTTTGACTACATTCATTCGGACCTTTGGGGACCAGCAAGAACACCAACACAGGGAGGTAATTTTTACTTTCTGTCTTTAATTGATGATTATTCAAGAAAGGTTTGGGTTTATTTGCTTAAAAATAAATCAGATGCTTTGAATAAATTTGTGGTGTAGAAAAAGTTGCTGGAGACTCAAACTGGTAAGGTATTTAAGGCTTTACGAACTGATAATGGCTTAGAATTTTGCAATAAGGATTTTGATAAATTCTGTGAGTTAAATGGCATTCTAAGACATAGAACAGTTGTAAAAACACCTCAGTAAAATGGAGTTGCTGAGAGGATGAATAGGACCCTTATGGAAAAGGTTAGGTGCATGTTAATAGGATTCGGATTACCAAAATATTTTTGGGGGGAAGTTGTGTCTACTGCTGCATACTTGGTAAATAGATCACCCTCTAGAGCTTTAGAGCTCAAGACTCCCGAAGAGATGTGGAGTGGGAAACCCCCTGAATTGAGCAACCTTAGGACTTTTGGGTGTGCTGCATTTGCACATCAAAATGATGATAAACTTAACCCAAGGTCTAGAAAATATGTGTTTCTAGGGTATGGTGATGGGGTTAAGGGGTATAGGTTGTGGTCCTTAGAACTAAAAGGAATGAAACTCATAATAAGTAGGGATGTTATTTTTAATGAATTGTTATTTCCCTATTTGGAGAAAACTAACCCTACAGGGGCTAGTGAGCGAACCAGTCCGGAATTTGTGGAGCATCGCATCAAGGAAAATTCAGTTCAGGTAAAGGAAGGAAGGCAAGAGGGTTTGGACCAGGTAGAGCCCATTAATGAAGGCTAAGCTCAGGATACATGAGAGGAGGCTGAACTGGAAGGGGATGATACAGTAAGTCAGAATGACTATCAGCTCACAAAGGACCGGGAAAGGAGGGTGGTTAGACCACCTTTGAGATATGGGTTTGCGGATGTTAATATAATAGCTCCTTGTTCAGAAAGAGGGAAGGTTGAACCAGAAACTTACATAGAAGCCATGAAATGTAAGGAATTGTCAAAGTGGAAACTAGCTATGGAGGAAGAAATGGATTCTTTGAGGAAGAACAACTCTTGGAAATTGGTGCCCAAACCAGAAAAACAGAGAGTTATGGATTGTAAATGGGTTTACAAGATCAAAGAAGGGAACACTTTAGGGGATGAAGTCCGGTATAAAGCTAGGCTGGTGGCAAAGGAGTTCACATAAAGAGAAGGTATAGATTTCACCAAAATATTCTCACCTGTTGTGAAGTACAAGACGATACAGATAGTATTGGCAATGGTGGTCCAATTCGATTGGGAGATCGAGCAAATGGATGTGAAGACAATGTTCTTACATGGAGAGCTTGATGAGACCATCTACATGAGGCAACCCGAAGACTATGAGGAAAAAAGGTAGGGAGAGTTGGTGTGCCAATTGAAGAAATCTCTCTATGGCCTGAAGCAATCACCTCGGCAATAGAATAAGAGGTTCGATTCATTTGTAACCAGCCTGGGTTTCATGAGGAGCTACTATGATTCGTGCTTATATTACAAGGGGCACAAGGTGGAGGAAGTGGTGATCATCTTCATCTATGTTAATGATATGCTGCTGGTTGGGAGCAGCAGGGAGAGGATAAAAGAATTGAAGTCTCAACTCAGTGAGGAGTTTGACATGAAGGATCTTGGCCATGTACAGAAGATCCTTGGGATGTGTATAATCTAAGAAAGGGAGAGAAACAGATTGAAGATTTCTCAGACTTCCTATATAGAAAATATGATATCTAAATTTTCTTTGGAAATAACGAACCAGTGAAGGTTCCCCTTGCTGGTCATTTCAAGTTCTCCAGCGATCAATGTTCGAGATTGGAGGCGGAGAAGAAAGAAATGAAAAAGGTCCCTTACTCTAGTGCGATTGGTTCAGTTATGTTCACCATAGTAAGCACTAGACCAGACATTGCTCATACAATAAGTG